>OX328129.1:69989497-70061296 GCA_946811695.1 Gonocerus acuteangulatus
GAATTCGAAGATGACGTATGAATATCTAGATTACAGTACTGGTGTTGATTTCGTTCTTTAGAATTATTCTTGGTATTCCCTATTTTCATCTGTTACCCATAGTTTTTTATTGTTAGTAGGTTTTTCTTATTGGTTATAGAATATAAATCTATTTGGCTATAAAACAGGATACGTAAAATTAGTGACAATATTTCGGAGATTTCTGAGCGAAATACTTTTAAGATTTTCTACCACCACGAACGGTTTTTTTCCTCTATTTTTATCCACTAGATAGGCTTTATTTTGCATATTATTCTATATAAGTTTTATTAAGCAGGGGATTCTGATACGATTTTGCTGTGGATTTTAAATACGATGTATCTAAGATTGGATAACATTAGCGAGTCTACATAGTTAAGAACCGACGACGGAGGATTACTTCTTGCTATGATTTAGTCTACATATGTATATTAAGTCCTAAATCCAAAAAATAAACTTCACAACGGTTAGATACTATGAGCGAATATGGCGGTTCAATGCCCGTAGAAGCAGAAGGTCCGCAGGAAATTTACCTGCTAAGAGTTAATCCTCAAGAGCTGTAAATATACCCCAGGTATCTGCCGACACAAATACAAAGCCTAGGCGGAGAGCACCCCAAAAACACAGATCCAAACATAGGTTATATACTAAATATTCATAAAGACTACTTAGTTGTAAACCGATTCATCAATTAGCAATCAATAGTTTTCAACAAAGGTTATATACTAAATATTGATAAAAAGTATTTAATTAGAAAAAAAACAATATTCCACAAGACTTGTTTTTGGTCCATTTGTATCTACTCCATAGACTTAATTAGGTATATTATTCTATTGTAGTTGGGCAACTAAACTTTGTTTTATTTTGTTAAATAAAGTTTTTTTTTCTTGACTTGTTATTCGTCAAGACTTTTATTTGTCCTTGTGTATTAACTAGATAGGTTTTATTCGGCATATTATTCTATATAGGCTATATTAGGCAGGGTATTCTACTCAATCTTGTGTACTTCTTCTTGATCCTTCTGTACATGGGCGTATATAAAAACAATTTCGGGGGGGGGCTGAGACCATTTCCAGGGTATGGAATACTAAATATTTAGAGCTTGGAATAGTTTTAGGCAACTAAAACGCTATTACACGTAAAATAAAATATGTTTTATGAACTAAGTGATCTTATTTAATTTATTTTTAAGGGTTTTACGAGAAGTTTTTATCATCAATTCAAAATTTCGGGAGGGGCTGCAGCCCCCTCAGCCCCCCCCCTCATATACGCCCATGCTTCTGTATCCACTAGAAAGGCTTTATTAGGCATATTTTGTATTGATTTATAGAGCATTGCTTTAGAATGAGAGCCAGATTCTGTAATTTCCGCTTCTGTGTAAAAGTTAGCTACTGTCGGTGTCCCTGACGCCTTAATATCACTTTTATTCGAGATGTTCGAGAGGATTTTGACAATTTTCACGAGATATATAAAAAAAAAAAAAAAAGTTTATTTCTTTTCTAAGCTTATCAAATGGCACTAGGGACATGAACGGAACCGCGCTAAGATGCTGCAGTTCCTGCGAGTCGGACTTTTTATAAATGGTAATATTTTACTTAACTCGGTATAGAAAATGACCCAGTTTCCTTGAATTTGTATTCTCATTAATTGAAAATACATCTCCGGGCTTTTAGAAATAAATTTCTTCCAACGTAAGGTCAAAAGTCCAAGCCGATGCATAGGAACTAACAAAAATAATACAAAAAAAGCGACGCTGCACAAATCTTCTTGTAACCTTGCCGAGTTTAACCGAAGGAAGCCGAGGACTGTCGAAGAGTACCAACACGAACTTGCTTCTCCAGTCAACGACCAGCCTCTGTATTGGCAGGCTGCAGTGCCGCGCATTCAACCGTTCATAATAGTTTTTTTGTTTTGTGCATTTTTGATATATTAATCCTCTTTTTTTTTGTGGTAAGTACTAAAAAGACATATGTATTTCTTTTTTTTTTGTAGAACTAAATAAACCTGCAGTAGAAATTAAATAACTTGTTGAAAATGTATTTGTAGTTCTATTCCTGTTTTTTTTGTTAGCTGAAATCAAACTATGTTGTTTTCGTCAACGAATATTAACTTCCATATTTCGAATTTCGGTATCAGGCACATGAAAATAGGCGTGTCTTTTCACAATAAGTACTTGTGTGTCACTTGGATAAATCTTTTGTTAATTGAATATCTTAGATCGAATTATCATTTAAAATACAACATCCTTCTAAAACATGCGTTGTTTGCTCTGAAAACGATATTTAAGAACTGCTAATTCTAACCTCTTTGTATTTATCTAAGAATGAATACTCCCTTGGTTGAATGGATCGTTTGTGATTAAGTAGAAATTTTTCTCAGTCAAGTTGCTGCTGTCAGGAGGGCAGCAGACCGGTTTCTTATGCCCTGTGGAATGCAACAAAAATTAAATGATTCGATTCTCCTCTGGAAGAATTGTCCTTTCTCGAGAAATACTTGGGCGAGTTTTTTCCTTTCTTCTCCCTGAAGCTGTGGGGGTTTCATTGTCTAGGTGTCAAGCATCCAAGCCAGGTCAGGCACGCCCCTTTTTCCCCTGAGGTCAACCCTCCCCCCCTTCCAACATTTCTGTCCCTTGCCCTTCGGATCCACTCCTCAAATTGTTACCATTTTTCTCGACACGAATCCTCAGAAATGTCTACAAGCGAGGCATGCCATGCTTACAAAAAGCACAAAGCAGTCTGTTTGCCCCTTCAGAAATTAATCCTGAAATTTTCCCATTATTGATAGAATTTTACAAACTACCTATTTTCCTAAGTCTCAAATATGTAACAGGACCAACATAACAAACTTCCAGAATAATCTTAAGTCTAAAATGCTGGAACGCTTTCTCTTAGAGGCATCCATGCTGCAAGCTAGCTCAACAGGTGTCAACCACCGACCCAGCCCCTTCCTATATACCCCTCGTCGTAAAACCTCTTCTACCCTCCCAACATAAATTTAGTGATTTCTATACAAGTGTTAAAGATAATTTATTATGAAATGTTCTGGAAAGAAAGGTTACACAAATGGGTCAATCGATTTCCAATATAATTCTGAACTTAAGTTTTGTAATTATTTCTATACAAGCTTATTTTATTAATCCGCAATGAATTAGAGATATATAAACAAAATTAGCCTTTGTTTCAAAATCTCTACGAACGTTTCATACAATCTAATATTATTACTCAGTCGCGTCTTGTTTCTCCGGTGTTTTTTATTTTTGCTACAAAAATCCACAATAATGAAGAAATAAGCAATAAATCAGGGAAAATTAAGAAGAAGCTATGAGTATTAAAACACAACGAATTATTCAAATTTCAAAGAAAAAATGTATGCTATTTTTCATTTTCGTCAGTTTGGGCTAGGTTTCATTCAACATTTTGGAAGCTTTTCATTCTTTTCTTCTTTTTTTTTAACCACTCATTACAAGTAAACAACAGTCAACAAAATTAACTGCCATCATTCAAACACTAAAAAAAAGAAGAAAACATGTTTCGGTCAACGGAATTAGATTGTTACCTAACAAGATCTTTTGTTTAAACAAAGTATTTTTGAACCAAAACTCATCAAAACCGGACCATTTTCTGAAATGTAACACAATTTTGCACACTAATTCAGAGGTCGGTATTTCTGGTTACAATAGGGCGTAGATAGAAATAGTTGGATCCATTCAACTACAACGCATGCTAATATTATAAACATTATAAAATTCATATTTCAGATAAAAAATATACTATTAGTCGATGAAGCCTTCTACTTCAGATCAGGATTCGGAGATTAGGATAGCATAGATAAATTGCTATCTAGATAAAAATAAAAATAAGAGATAAATCACCATATTACATTGTACTTTCCTAAAGATAACAAGGTTGTCTTGAATGAAAAGTGGAGTTGGTGTATTTGTCTCAAATACGGTTCCAGGAATCAATTAGCGATTATTTTGTGTGAATCGAAGAAATATTTTAATAATTATAAAGGAAGATTAATCGCCATTTTTGCCACATTGATGACCTTCAGAAGTGATTATTTGTCAGTGTGTATGTATATATAGCGCGACGAAAGTGGTCCAATTTTTATGACATACGGCTCTTTTCTTACTTTCTTTTTTTGTTGTTGTCTGGAACACATTTTCACCAGAGGAATTCGCTCGAAACCAATCTTAGCACTTACGGTGCTGCGTTCTTGGGCTTCTAGGTGCCTTTTTTTCATTGACTTAAAGAAACCACTTTTAATAAGAAATCTTAACCAGTTTTTGAGAAAACTTGGAAAAAACCTGGTGTTAGGGTTTCAGGTACTCCAAAAATATTGATTAAGTTTTACAAGCGTGGGTGGGTTAAATTTTAAATTTCTTCACTGGGTTTCATATGTTAGGTCGGTATTGCTCCTCTCCCTCGTGATATATTTCGCTGGCTTCCTGAGACCATTTTTCAACCTTGGTGGTTGGCAAGGAACTCACCAAATATGGATGAGCTCAGTCTGCAGAAGCCGGAGAGGAATCTGGCGAAATATACCACTACTGAGAGGGTCATCACCGCTGGAGAGAGAAGCCATTTTACCAATCATGTATATATATATATATATATATATATATATATATATACATACATACATAAACATATGTTACCGGCAAAGTGTAGAAGCCAGGCATTCTATATAATGCCTAAAAAGTTTAGGCAAAGTATATAAAGTATTAGTTTTTTCAACATATTACACACATTGCCTAGGCATTGTATAAAATGCCTAGGTATTCTATAGAATGCCTGTTCCTTATTTGGCATTGTATAAAATTAAAAAGGTTTTGAGTATACTACATACACTTTAAACTAGGTAATTTGAATAACTTTAAAAATTGGTTAAAAACGTGCTCTTTTCGTACGGCAAACAATTAATTTAAAACAATATATTAAGTACGATTTTACATATTTAGAGCTACTTGTTGGAGCAGGGCTGAGTATTGTCACACTTAGAATTCCATTTTCTTTGCTCTCTAACACATTTACGTTTCCTACTCTGACACTTAACCTTGCATGAGCACTTCACGAAACCTTGTAGTTACTCCTACAAGCTACAAATCCTGTCTTTCATACTTTACCTAAAGCACAGTAGGCATTCTATAGAATGCCTAGGCAAAGTATGAAATACGCTTTATTTCATACATTGCCGGCTGGATTCAGGCATTCTATAGAATGCCTGATTTTATACTTTGCCGGTAACATATATATATATATATATATATATATATATATATATATTGTTCTGGTCTCTCGGCTTCTTTTTCAGCGGTGTCGGTTTCATGGCCGTAATATTTCGCCCATCTCCTAATGGGCTTCATCAGACGTTAGTCGTATTGTCTTGAGGTAGGCAGGAGCTATGGCCTGGCATATATATATATATATATATATATATATATATATATATATATATATATATAAACATATAAGTGACAGGCAATTACTCGAAAGCCTCATACACTTCCTAAAAAACAGGTGGTATATTTGGAGTTCCTATTATAAAATTCCCAAATAACTTTAGCGATAAGCATTATATGAAAATACGCTCCGATAATGAAGTTCCAGTAATTTTATTTTTCTCAAATGTTCTCTTATGGGAGGAACCTCAATATATTTCGAAATTTTGAGTTGTTGTTCTTTTTTCCTAATATTAAGTATTTACCGTATACCGTTCTGTTATCAACACCTCAACTGTTTATGAGTGCTTAGTGTTGTGTTGTCATCCCATAAGATAATAACAAGAGACAAAGGTGTGGGATGTATCTTTCTCTACATACGACTAGGTTAGTTGTTTCCTAGGGAGAGTTAGACCCGACTCCCAAGCTGGTGGAAGAGATAACGTAACTCCGTCTGCTGTAATCTTTCCAACAACTGAACAAACACGTGTTTGGCCTTATTTTCATATAACAAAACCTTCACCCGGAGCTTTGAATATCTGAATGGGAATAATAAATCTACTTATACGTTTGAAAAGCAAACCGGAAGTATCGTTTTAAAATCCGATCTATATTCTTGTTCGATTCCCACTAGGGATAGTGGCCTTTCTTTGGGGAAAATGTCCTTAGCCCTATCCTGGCTAGAAAAGGTAATCTGTAGATACCCTCCTCAAAAAAATTTCATTAGAATTGAGTAATTAAATTCTCGAAATAGGTGGAAGGTCCATAATACTTCAACATACACAATAACAATATTTATTTCACTTTACTAAATGTTTCGCACTCTTTTCGTACCGCTCCAAGGACACGGGTTCCAAATACAACCTCAGACTTAACTTCGGGAGGAGAATCCTTACCAAGTAGGCTCAGGTCCATTAGATTGATCATTGTCTGAACGAATTCAATATGGAATGGAAGGTTCCCCTCTTCAAATTGAGGCTGAAACTGTTGTCTTTAAAGCATATTCCCCTGAAGAGGCGCCAAAAGTGCGCGAAACATGTAGGGAAGTGAAATAAATATTGTCAATGTGTATATTGAGGTATTATTGAACTTCTGCATATTTCCAGAATTTACTAAATTTCAGTAAAAACATTATAGGATATTACGAAAAAGTTTTTAATTGCTTTTCAATCCTCGTACCTATTAGAAAAAGGTTGCCCCCCCCCAATTTTCATTTAATCGGCAAAAGTGTGTCAAAAACCTTAATAATAAATTAAATGAGATCGCTTAGTTCAGAGAAGATTTTGTGTGTGTGTAATAGCGTTTTAGTTGGTTAACTATGCAAAGTTCTAGATTGTTAGTATTCCATACCCCTCAAATGTTACCCCCCCCTCGAAATTATTTCCTAAATACCCCCATGATCAAAGGTTTAACGTATTCTTAAAGTGTAATATTATGAGATAGTGCTCCTATTTATCAGTTAGTAATTTCAACATGGCAGAAAGTCGAGACATATTTCAAACACAATAACCCTCACTCCTTATTTACTCCATGCGCTTAACACGCCAACACGCTTAACAATGTCACGCCAGAATGACTAATATTTAGATAAAAGGAGTAAAAGCTTTAACCAAGAGTAACTTCTGCAGAATGGCCTAGAGATAAGATTAATCATGGCTACTGTAGATCAGCTGTTTATAATCTATTCTATTAGAGTAAATATAGATTTCCGAAAGAAGTGTCTTGTTATTTTAAAGTAATACCTCAATTTTTCGATGAATGGTCTTTTGAATTAAAAAATATATGGTAAAAATATTTTACATAGTACGAAGACAGGTATAGTTGGGATTCGGCTAGGAGAAAAACGTCAGACTTTCAAAAAGAAATCTGTATTTTGGACGTTTCGACTGCAACAATGGCAGCCTTCTTCAGCACTAGAGAATGCCTAGGGGGGAGGGAGGAAGACCTCGAGGACAACTTAGGTAACCATGGTAGAAGTCTAAGTTGTCCTCGAGGTCTTCCTCCCTCCCCCCTAGGCATTCTCTAGTGCTGAAGAAGGCTGCCATTGTTGCAGTCGAAACGTCCAAAATACAGATTTCTTTTTGAAAGTCTGACGTTTTTCTCCTAGCCGAATCCCAACTATACCTGTCTTCGTATCTCTACAGCGGCTAACTATCTCCATCTACACTATTTTACATAGTGTTCATTAAATAAAATGACAAAGCTTTTCTTTGGTAATCTATGTTTTTCCTAAAACGTTTTATTAAAAACTGTTAACATTAATCATGGCTACTGCAGATCAGCTGTTCAATTTAAATAAATGATTAAAAACAGCTGATTTTTAGTAGCCATGTTAGTTCAGGGCCTGCCTTCCTCTTCGTTGAAGTATAATTACACATACACACGCAGGCATAGTATAGTAAATGAACACAGATAATGTTATTCATTAAAATTTCTGGCGTCCCCATGGAAATAAAAGAGGTTTTGCTGGTTGTATTTCCCCTGAAAGGCTCTGCTGAAGGTAGGTCTCTGCCGGGCTGCCCCAATCAAGGGACAATAGTCTGCAAGTCAATAGGTCTAGCTACAACAATATGCTGTCCTTACCTAACAAATAGGCCGGCCTTCTTTATGGTCAAGATAATGCCTACTCGCTTTCATTTTAACTTTCAAAATCCTTTGAATAATTTACTAAAATTGGCAGATTTTCAACTATATTTCAACTCATTGTAGCTTAAATTCTCGGTTTGAAATATGAATAGCTTAATGTTGTATTTATTATCCTTTGTTAAACTTATTAGAAATGAAATCGCTGCAGACATAAACCTTAACGTCAAGTAGTTATCGCCATAGCCAGGATGAATGCACCGGTTCCCGTAGATCACTTAAGTTAAGCAACTGAATGGGTGACCGATCACGTGATGTTGGTATTATAACAGGGTGGCAACCTGCAGATAGCCCGGCGTTAATAGCCCAATAGTTGATAAGCCGTTAAACACACAAAAAAGTAGTTATCACGGCGATACCGCCCACAAGATGTGTGCCTGTATAGTTAGGCTTGCCATATTTTTGGTAATTGAAACCGGGACACATTAATATGAGAGGGAGGGGGGGGATACAAATGGTACAAATTAGAAGCAAAATGGTGAATTTTAAGCCTCGCAGTAACGGGATTGGGAAATCTGGAACTCTAAATTGTTGGTCTACCCACTTCTACTTAATTTACTTAAACAAATCGCCGCCCAGCCGAATAATAAAAGGGCTGTCTCCTTGCAGCCCGGGACTGTCCCTGTCAAACCGGGACGTATGGCAAGCCTATGTATAGTGGCTATAACACTTACTACTACAGTTGGTCAGAGAACCTAGAAATGCTCTTAATTATAGAGCTGTCTTACGACATTCCATTTGAAAAAAAACTGAGGAAACATGGAACATACTCATTAATGCAAATTGGTCAAAATTAATGCCCCCCGTGCAGTGATAGCTCGCAAAGGATGTGTAGAACCTTGCAAGCAATCTAATTGAAGTTGAACCCCATTACTGTAAAAAAAGAACACCACTGTGGTACAACTTCGAATCACAGAACCACCAGTGAGCCCATGCGTTCCCCAGGCCCCAGCGAGATATTACTATTAATAAGCATTTATTGAATCTAGAATAGAGTTGTTCGCATCCAATTTGAAACCATAAAATAGCAACCCGAATTCCCAACGACCGTTTGGCATTAAAGGCGAAAGAAACCGAGCCAACAGATTGCAAAAAGGAAGCGCAATATAACTTTCATTATGCTTTAGCGACATGGTATATGTGGATTTTTAAATTGATTTGCTGAGTTGGTTTGTGTGACTTCCGTTTACGAGTTTTGGTTTTGTTGATTCCATAAATTCTTTCTGCGTTGCAAAAGAGTTTTTGGTCTGAGCACTCAGATCTTCTTCGACTTAGGATGGTATTACAAATATCTAGCACAGAGGAAGAAAAACTGAAATGCTGGCTACAGAACCCTCAAAAACAAGGATATACATGATTGATCTAAGTAGTGCTAGTTGAAATATAGTTTTGAATGATTCATTAAGAACGCCCCAACATGTGCAAGGAAGTGACAGCATCCTTAAAGGAAGTGACAGCATCCTTAGACCCTCGCTCTCCCAGGAAGACCTTCCACCAGGTAATTGAACCTCATCCTACTCCAATAACCATCTGGAGGGGTCTAGAAAAAAAATGTCCTGTCTTTTATGCATAAAATACGGCCTTGGAATGCAAGAAGGAAAGGCTCCATGGGTATTAGATTACATTATCTTCAGGTCGATAGAAAAATGCACTATAAAATTAGATATTTCTATGTCCCTAACAAAAATATGCGAAAACTCAAGATATGCATTGCCGACGTACTAAATGCCTACTCACGTTTACAGCCTAATTATTTCTTTTATAGTCCGAGAGCTGGCAACGCACCTTTCATGAAGTGTTTTATGCACCTAGAAATTTTGCTATAATATACCTCTTAGGTAGATAAGTAGGTATGTATGTGTATCCTGGACATACCTTGGAACACCAGGTACTGCGGGAAAGGTGCAAAACAATATTTCCGAAAAATAGAGTTTTAATCAGAAGCCAACTATCTTTAATGTAAAATTAAGACAATTTTACAATGTTTAATAAATATGGCAGGCACTTTTAAGGGGTATAACACGTAAAAAAAAAAAAAAAACTTAATTGTTTTTATTCTCATATTAAATGAGAGTTTTATTCGCGCTGCCATTTAAACCGGAACAGCTTTACAAGATCTTATGAGCAAGAACCAATGAGAGCGCAGAGAATAACCACAACTGCGCGGTGCTGTCATTCACACTTACGGTTACGCGCAGTGTATTGCAGTCTATCATATTCAACATTTATTTTTATTTTTCCTGATTTACCCCACAAAAGTGTCTGTCCTTTTGTACTTATTTTCAAATATGTTTACTGAAGACGCTGTTTAAATCGCAGCGTGAATAAAGCACTTCATTTAATATTAAAAATAAAAACTAGGCACTTAGTTTTTTTTATTTATTATTATCATTTTAACCCCCTTACAAGTGCCTGCTTTATTTATCATTAATTTGAAAATTGCCTTAATTTGCCATTTTTTTCATTAATAATAGTTGGCTTCTGAATAAAACTCTACATTTGGGCAATATTGTTTTGCACCTTTCCCCTATGCGCAGTACCTGGTGTTCCAAGGTATGTCCAGGAAACACATATTTACCTTCTTATCTACCTAAGAGGTACATTATAGCAAAATTTCAGGGTGCATAAAACACTTCATGAAAAGTGCGTTGCCAGCTCTCGGTCTATTAGTACTGGAACATGTGAAAGAAAGTGTTGTTCAAAACAGTATCATCGGCATGGGCAGGATAGTTCATAGGTTGTGTCTGTTTTAGTAGTCATATAAATTTATGTGTATTTTTATGGTAGAACCTACCAATGCCTATCGTTTAACGCGTTTTCATGAGCATATGCCAAAGAGGAGCGCAGTCCCAAATGTCGGACAAATATACCTCAATAATGAAATTTCTCCGAGCATCAAATATGATATTTTGGTATTCTTTAAGATCTCATCAAGGACGATCGTTCTTTCGGAACTTTCGTGCATAACAATTTAGCATGTACGCACCCACCTGCCGGCGTGAACTTCGGTGTAACGGCCCAATATTGCTGAATTTTTGCATTCCGTAGAATGCTTAAGTTTTGTTATATATCTAAAAAAAACTGCTGACAAATCGTGGTGGAATGTTAAATTTCGAAAGACTAACAATCCTCCATCAAAAATAAGATCAGGCGTAAATTTTGATGAAGCCACCTCAGTCGGAGAAAACTATGCTTGAATTTTTGAATAGTTGGTTGCACTTCTTTGAAGACGAAATATTACGGATTTCTACTGTAAGCTTTCCAAGGAGGTGAAGGCATTTTAGATGCTGCGATTAAACAAGAATCACTACGGACGGTGTAATGAAACAGGATACTATAGTTCAACCACAGCAGTGTCAGGCTTGGATTGTCGTAGCTGGATTGCGCGACACTATGTGATAGGGTGGCGGTCAGGGGGACATTTCACAATGATATTTCACTATTGTTCAACATTCGTCGGTATATCAAAATCGTGGCCTAATTTTAACACTCGACTAGTCCTAGTTCAGAGGGAAACTGAATGAAGAAGCCCCCGAATACTTTTCTGTTAAGTCACAAAACAAGTCATTATTTTTCTCCTCAGAGTTCCAGTATGTGGATCTTGGATAGCTAATTTCGTCGAAAAACGAGCCACTTTTATTTAGTTTAACGCAAGAGTGTGTATAAGCAAGGAAAAATAAAATAAATGGCACCTTTAACTCATAACAGGTTGCTCCCGCACTGGTGCGGGCTGCCTCTCACTGGTACGCTCTCCCCACATACTCCTCGGACAAAGACGCTCATAAAACTGACATCTCGCACTACCGAGGGCTTTTGCTTGTTATTTTAGCTATTCTCCTAGTTCATAAACTAAACAGTACGTGTTGTATAACTTGCTCCTGTCTTCTCTATTAAGAATAAGCACACCAATGAGTAAAAGGACGATTAGACAACAACCGTATATTGAATGCAACGATCAATAGCTTAAGTGGAAATCATGAAGAGAACAGATACTCCTGTCAGGAAATTTCGACGTCGAATGACCACAATTCAGAAAACAAATTATGTATAGATATACATTAAAAATCAATAATCTTTTTAAGGCACCATAAAAGTTTTTATTGTTTGTGTCCAGAGAGTAATGGGTAAAAAAAACAACACCTTGAATGGTCGTGTCGATCTCATAAGGAGGTCTCCGACACTTATTGTTTGTTTAATGGGTTTTATTGAGGCAAGAAACTACAATGTTATCATTACTCGTGATTTAGGTTTTAGATTTCGGGTTGCAATATCTAATGTTGACGTTGTTTTTATTATTATTATTATGATATTACGTAAAATTTATATTATTTTTATTTTCTTTATCTTATAAGCAGGTTTTGTTTACAGTATAGAAACCCGCTTAAAGACAGAAATGAATGCTCTAGTCTTTTAATTAATTATTAAAAGATAACCGGCTTAACATTGAGTCATACTTGAAGTTACGCAACGCTTTGACATCTGTGAAAACAGAGATGTTCTTCCAGGGTTTCTATTTATATGCCACTTTGCTTGGGCGGATAATTAACATTAGGCGTTTGATAAAAAATATCCAAAGAAAAGAAGTATTAAAAAAACAAAAAAAAAAAAATAATAATACTCAAAGAGTGACATGTAAAATATTGAAAACCTTTGTAGTAATTGCATAATAATTTAATATTTATTTTGCTTGTGCACCGCCACTTTTGCAGCTTGCACTATGTCAGCAAATAAAAACGATATCCGTTAAAAATGAAGGTTAAGCGAGAAAAATAATTAAATTTTTGTGTATAAATTATTGTCTTTAAGGTGTTTAATTATTGCTTCAATATGTTGGCTGTCATCTGTTAGAAGTTCGGTCAGGCCCACTGGTATGTCTAAATGTTCTCGTCTGTTCTGTTTAGTCATACGGTGTCCGTGGGTAAGCAGGCTATGTCCAATACGGAGTCATGTCAGTACGACTTCTTCTCTCCGTGTACTTCTCCCGCTAGATGGCCATTCCGCTACTGTTTACTGATCTGTCTTAGTTTATTTTCGCATGTCAGAGTCCAAGAGTCTTGCCACTGAGTGAGGATTAGGGTGGAGCTTTGGTTAATCATATATTGGTAAGTAACGTCGTCTTCAGTAATGTCTAGAAGTCTAGTAGCTGTTCTAGCAAGTAACGTCGTCTTCAGTAATGTCTAGAAGTCTAGTAGCTGTTCTAGCAAGTAACGTCGTCTTCAGTAATGTCTAGAAGTCTAGTAGCTGTTCTAGCAAGTAACGTCGTCTTCAGTAATGTCTAGAAGTCTAGTAGCTGTTCTAGCAAGTAACGTCGTCTTCAGTAATGTCTAGAAGTCTAGTAGCTGTTCTAGCAAGTAACGTCGTCTTCAGTAATGTCTAGAAGTCTAGTAGCTGTTCTAGCAAGTAACGTCGTCTTCAGTAATGTCTAGAAGTCTAGTAGCTGTTCTAGCAAGTAACGTCGTCTTCAGTAATGTCTAGAAGTCTAGTAGCTGTTCTAGCAAGTAACGTCGTCTTCAGTAATGTCTAGAAGTCTAGTAGCTGTTCTAGCAAGTAACGTCGTCTTCAGTAATGTCTAGAAGTCTAGTAGCTGTTCTAGCAAGTAACGTCGTCTTCAGTAATGTCTAGAAGTCTAGTAGCTGTTCTAGCAAGTAACGTCGTCTTCAGTAATGTCTAGACGTCTACGTCTAAGTTCGTCTACGTCAGTAATTGGTTCAATGTCCTCATGTCCCAGTAGCCATATTTACGTTACGTGCTTATTTAAAATTTGGAGCCAAATATGTTGTTAATAAATGTTAGATACCAAATGAAGTGTGTTGTACAAAAGTAAAATAACATAGGCTCTAAGGGAGACGAGAATTCATACTCGTTTTTGACCCCTCCGTCAGATAAAAGTGAATTGGCCTTGACATGCCATTAATGTAGAATTCTTAAGAATTGTTCACACGGAAATGGAGCATGCCTTCAAACAGGCGATGAGAAAACCAAACATGGTGATAGCATCAGCTTGTTAATCAGATATCAGTTACTATCTGTTATTAAACTGTTTGTTATGTCAAATTAAGCTGACATGTGAACGAAACAATAATATTATAATAACACTAATCAAGTTGAGGAATATATTTTCAGATTCCTCTAAGAACTTTATTCCAACGTGTCCATCTTCTTGTAAAATGTAATTCCTTTCTTGTAAAATTTCTAATTACATTTTATAAATTTGTTATATACCTATTTAAGCATAGACTTGATTCCTTAGAGGAATCATATAATTTTGACTATGGCATGTTAACTTGGCTGTACTTACTGATGGGACACAGTTAATTTGGAAATTAGCACTCCTGATGATGGAGAAGTAGTCTCCGAAACGTAGGAATAAAGAAATAAAGTTCTTAGATAATTCTGAAGGGATATTCCTCAACTTGAGTAGCGTTATTAGTCAATACTCTTCACCAAGAGTATTATTTCATTCAGCAAAATAATATTAGGGTCTTTTTGCGAAGACCACATCCAGTTACTTTTGAAGTAGCAGTAGTGATTTATAACAGTTACTCGTACTCGCTGATAAGCTTACTGATTAGCTTATAGGTTCTTTGCTGGTTATCTAGTACTTCTTGACTCGTTATCTACGGTTATAATTCATATTAGATAATGGCAAGCAATATTTATTAATAAAAAGGTTAATATGATCAAAATCAATTCTCTCAACAATGAAATAAGTTATTAAGCATTAAAGTTGACTGTTTTTCAGGTTATGAAGGATAACAAACAAGTTATTTGTGAACAAACATATTTTAATCGTTTTCTCTCTTTTTTGGATATTTTACATTTATTAGGTATTACATGCTATACGTTTCCGCTCGCTACGCTACGCTCCGCTCGCTCAAGAAGATATCAAAACCCTAGTCAATCCAACTCGCAATTAATAGAATTACATTAATTTTACCGACTCTTGTCTATCCAACTCGCTAAAATTAATAGGATTCCATTAATTTTTCCGAGTAAGAAACCAATCCCTTTTTCTTTGTCAGGAACATCGCGAACTAATTGTAAAAGACTCATTTTTCTCACTAACATAAACAGAGCTTTTTCATACACAAAAGCTAATTCACTGTTGAAGGTTACTTTACTCCCAGCAAGAACCAAAGCAATTGGTCATCGGAATCTTCCAATAGGAAGGCAAAGGAGTTATGCGCATGCGCTGAATCACTGATGCAATCACTACTGCTACTTCAAAAGTAACTGGATGTGGTCTTCGCAAAAAGACCCTAATATTATACGTCGGAATAGAAGTTTTCGATTTCTGTCGGTAATAATGACTTTTTGTCCAAAAGCAATAGTGTTACTCTTAACATCGGCTGAAAAGAACGGTATCCTGAAGGTAAATCGCTTAAAAAAAATAATAAGAAATTGAAAGGAATGATGTGTGTTTTAAAATAACTTTATACCATATGTGGGCAACAACCGGCCCGTTGTAAGATTTGATAAGGCCGACGATACACCCCCCCCCCCCCTCCAAAAAAGAAAATAGTATTAAAATACTGTATCATACTCCGAATGAGGAAGAGTGAGATAGGGTTTGTCGCCTGGTTATGCGGAATCAAGTGAGCGAGCAAGCCGAGTGGCGGCGATCATCAAAGCCTTTGATTTCATTTTGAACCATCTACACGGGCCCCGGACGTACTAGAACACCAAAGTTTGGCCCACGACATGTCAAAGGTTGCCCAAACCTGCTTTTATACGTATACGAGGACATAATTTGAGTGCCTCCTAGACAAACTGAATAGAATGGGATTTTTGATTGAATTTCTCGCTAAGGAATATACATACATATATATATATATATATATATATATATATATATATATATATATATATATACTGTGGCTAGAGGGGAGAAAAGGAGCCCAGATCGAGAAAAATGTCATTCCCTTGGCTACCACCGAGGAAGAAACAAGTACCTGGCTGAAGAAGATGGAGATGAATCCATCAAAATATTCCGGGGAGAAGTGAGGAGGAGTACCACCGCTTGAGAAAAATGCCGTTCCATCTAAGAATACTATCCCAGCGACGAAAAATAACATCAAACATATAAAACCTTACGGCGAGGAAAATAGAAGCAGGAGCAGAAAAGAAAAAAAAAGACGCAATACCATCAGCGCTTCCAACGGACAGAATCCCAACTACACCAGGGAGCTTCAACACCATTCGTCCGCCGATACTGTGGCTAGAGGGGAGAAAAGGAGCCCAGATCGCGAAAAATGTCATTCCCTTGGCTACCACCGAGGAAGAAACAAGTACCTGGCTGAAGAAGATGGAGATGAATCCATCGAAATATTCCGGGAAGAAGTGAGGAGGAGTACCACCGCTGGAGAAAAATGCCGTTCCATCTAAGAAATATATATATATATATATATATATATATATATATATATATATATATATATATATATAATGTTTTATTGGTGAGCAGAAATATTTTGCTGGATTTCATTCCCGCTTCCCCAGGCAATTGTCATCCAACATTGGGGGTTGATGTTCTGAAGAATCCAGCGAAATATTGGAGTAACAACACAAATATTGGAGAGAGAAGCCGTCTCACCATTCAAAAATTTCAACCCCAGCGAAGAAATTGAAAACAGAATATACATATATAATATTACTCAACCTGATGAAGGCAGATTAGATTACTTTCCTTCCCATGAAATAACAAATGAAAACAAACAATTTTCTAAAATCAAAAATCATTAAAATAATTTGACATTCCTGAAACCCATTCCTAAAACACAGCAAAGAAGAAAGGCCAATGGTTGCACTCAAGGGGTATGAAACATGTCGAGCCTACTCAATGAAGGCGGCTATTGTGTGGAGTGGTTGTTCATTTCTATTATTGTTAGCCTTCTCCCTTCCAAGGCGTTCCTAAATAAAATAAAAACATTGGGCAAAGAAAAACTGAGGAAGGTAAGACCCATTAAAACCACAGGAAGAATCCTTCAGAACCCATTGTCCCTCCAGTTTAGAATGAATGTCGTCATTGAATTTTCCTACTTTTCTTTCATAAGAAGCCGACAGACAGAAGGTGGACTCTGACCGTGTTGAATCCAAGGGCGTGTCGAATAGGAAACTAGAATGCTCTTCGGAAGGCAGACATCTTTCCTGACCGCCAGGACGTTGGGTGGAAACATCTGTAATCATTTCCTTAGGATATTCAAGGGCATTGTGGACTCCATGAGACTTTTTCAGCTTATAATACTATTGTTTCTATGGAAAGTTAAATATTGCCGTGGCTAGGTAGTGTGGCATCTTAATAAAACTACATTCTTTATAAGAAAATATGTTCTAATTTTGGAGGCTTAAAATTCAACCTCTTGTCAAGGATGAAGAGAGTTAATAGCAACTTATGTGCAAAATAAACAGATGGTAAATGTGTGGTGCACTAAAGACCAGTTTCCATAACTACAAATCTGCCCTGCGACATGTGCCGGGAACAAATCGCTGACTGGAAACTATTAGCAACAAGTCGCGGCACATGTGCCAAACGACCGCGCAACAAAACATGTGCCTAGGGTAATGGAAACAGCCCGCAACTTGTGCCAGGAACACGCGCATGCGCAAAAGACCGTTTACACATTCAACCCTGTCTATTGTCCACAGAACCTAACCTAAAAAGTGTCTAATCTTCACATATGATTAACATGTGCTATACCTCATTCTTGCATCAACTACCTCTGCGACAAGTCACAGAGAATTGGAAACAGAACTGTGCAACAAGTACGGGGCATATGTCGTACGGCATGTGCCGAGGATCATGGGCGTATATAGAAAATAATTTCGGGAGGGGCCGGGAAAATTTCGGGGGGGGGCTGAGACCATTTCAGGAGTATGGAATACTAAATATTTAGAGCTTGGAATAGTTTTAGGCAACTAAAACGCTATTACACGTTAAATAAAATATTTTTTATGAGCTAAGTGATCTTATTTAATTTATTTTTAAGGGTTTTACGACAAGTTTTTACCATCAAATAAAAAGTCCGGGGGGGGGGGCTGCAGCCCTCGCCCCTGGGGATTTGGGGTTATGGAATACTAACAATCTAGAACTTGGAGCGCTATTACACCCCAAAAAAATATATTTTCTGAACTAAGTGATTTAATTTAATTTAATTTTGAGGTTTTTGACACATTTTTACCGATTAAATCAAAATTTCGGGTGGCTGCAGCCCCCTCCCCCCTTATATGCGCCCATGGTCGAAGATGAGAGGGGTGTGGGGTGAGCTTTCATAAAAGTGAAGTTATGTAATAAAAGGCAGGCAGGCATGAAAGATTTTATTTTGGTGACGGGCATGAATTTTTAATATAACGAAAGGTTTTGGTTGTTGAAATTTAATTGTCCGACAGTGTATATCGTTCAATCAAATCATACAGTGATCTAATACAAAAATATTGAGTACTTGATTTATAGAAGATAAACCCCTCCATATAAAGATCTCTTATAATTAAAAAAAAAAATACAGTAGAACATGGATAATTCGAACTTCGATAATTCGAAATCGCCTTTAATTCGAATATTTCTCTTGGCCCCTAGAATTTAGGGCATAAACAATGTAAAAAAATCGAGGTTAATTCGAATAAAATTTTGGATAATTCGAATTTTTTACGAGTCTGTGCCCCCATTGGGAAGTGGATATAAAACTTTAACATTTTTAACCTTTTTGTCAGGAAATAATTAAAGAAGCTGAAAAAGGAATAAAGAAAAAATCTGAAATTGCCAAGGACTTTGGAACTCCTCCTTACATATTATTAACTTACCTAAAAAATAAAGAAAAAAATCTTGCCCATGAAAATGACTTTTTTTTCAAAACAATAGACTTTTATTTTTACTTTTTTGATAAATTTTTTATTACTTATGTACGCAATCATCAATTTATGAAATGTTTGTTTTTCTTAAAATAAAATGTATATGTATATATATATATATATATATATATATATATATATATATATATATATATATATATATATATATATATATATATTATTTATTCCTATAGATGACCCAAAATATCAAAATTCCTTTTTTATCCTAGGAGGCATGGGGTCATTAAGCAGTCTTCCTTTATTATACTACTTTATTTATTGGGCCCGACATGTTTCGTGCATCTTTTCTTCGCACCTCTTCAGGGGCACTTCTTGCAAGGAAGTCCTCCCGTTACCAAGTACTCCCTCTGGAGTCCTGCTCAATACTGACCTGTATTAAGCAGGACTCCAGAGGGAGTACTTGGTAACGGGAGGACTTCCTTGCAAGAAGTGCCCCTGAAGAGGTGCGAAGAAAAGATGCACGAAACATGTCGGGCCCAATAAATAAAGTAGTATAATAAAGGAAGACTGCTTAATGACCCCATGCCTCCTAGGATAAAAAAGGAATATATATATATTTTAAATTAAAAAATGTGAAAATATGAAGTTCAATTTTTTGGTCCTTTATTTTCAAAAACTTTTGTAATTCGAATTTTGGATGACTCTAACTTTTTTATCGGTCCCTAGGGGTTTGAATAATCCAAGTTCTACTGTAAATTGAGGCATTATTTGGTGTGAATTAAAAACGAAGACATTGTTCTCCGCACAAAAGCTGCAGTTGGCTAAATGAGAATTCTTGGTTCTATTTGAAAACAGTGTCTGCCCCTAAAACCAAACAGAAAATTACTTTTCTTTTTTTTTGCTCCGAGTACTACTTTCCTCCAAGAAATAATATTATTTTTTCCATTCCATGAGCATCGGAAGGTTTTGTCCATAGGCGAAAGTGTCCTCCATAACTTCAGCAAGTTACTCTCCTGAATATTCAATATTTTTCTCTTTTTAACTCAGTGTAAAGGAATTAGTTTTCTATAATCTGTTAATAAATGAAATAAGTAATTTACTTTCAACACTTAACCCTTGAGTGGTCACGTCGGGTCATAGTGACCCGACACTTTCTTCTTTCCAGTACATTCATATCAAATCCTGCAAGTATTTCAGGTAGATCAAGATCTACCTGTGAGCCACGTTTGGTCAAAATCAGTCTAACGGTGTGGATTTGTATCAGGAACTAACAGCTGAATATTATATATATAAATTATCTCAGATTTTAAAAGGCTTGGGATCTTTAAAGCAATAATTATTCGTTTACGCTACTTCATTTATTAGGCCCGACACGTTTCGTGCATATTTTCGCACCTCTTCAACAAAACATTTTTTTTCTCTCTTTGTACATCCAAACGAAAAAATTTTTAGACCGGAACAATTTTGAGTCCTCTCGTCACCATGCACTCGCTCTGGAGTCCATGGTGACAAGAGGACTTCCCAGCAAGGTAGGACTGAAAACCCTTTTTAAACAACATTTAATTTAGATATCATTATTTTAACATTTAGGGTAGGTCTTATATTTAATTTAGGTTAGTACCATTTTAATACATTTAGTGGAGATTCCACAGCTTTTTTATATTTAGTTTCTAAAAATGGTTTGGTTTGGATGTCCAAAAAAAAAAAAAAAGTTTTGTTGTAGAAGTAACCCTTGAGTGGTCACGTCGGGTCATAGTGACCCGACACTTTCTTCTTTCCAGTACATTCATATCAAATCCTGCAAGTACATGCTTGAGCCTTTTGCTTACCCTCCACTTTCTTCCCTCCTTTAATCCAGTTTATATTTGGCAGTGCTATTGATAATTATTCCTTTTATTTTACCCGTTTTGACCCGAGGTGACCACTTGTGTAACTGTTATTGTGAGACTGACGAAAAACTAATAGACAGCTCCTAGCTCCATTTCTTGATTTGATGAATTTTACGGGCATCAATTCATAGATAGTTTTTAAACAAAATCAATTACAAAAAACATCAATTTCAAAATGACCCTTCGTATATTTTTGACCTTGGGCATCAACTTCTCCAAAGTCATCTAATTGCGAGGTCAGTATGCCAAACCTTACCAAAGACTTTGAAAATAAGGCTCAATTCTTATTTAGAAAATCATGGAATAGTTGTTCTACCAGTGACTGAATAAGCAGCGACCAGCAGGGAGAATAAATCCAAAAGGTGTTCTGTATGCCCGAGTAGCAAAGACTCAAAATATTCAAATGTTTGTACTGAGTCTAATAATTGTTTGAGTAAAATTCCCATGAAAAAATTTTTTCCTAAAATATAAATAATTCATCTAATATAAATAATTCATAATTTTGCATTTTTAAAAAAAGAAATAGATCTATTTTCTTTTAATATGCGTTTTCATAGACTAAATTTCGAGTTCAATTATTTTCATTTAAAGCATTTAAAAAGAAACAAAATCAATGCACAAATCAAGTTAATACATTTTATTATGAATTACAAAAACAAAGTAAGGTAGGGATTGTCGGGGTTCGGTCACTGTTGCTTAATAAAACTACATTTTTTCATAAAAATGGTTTTATTGTGCCGACGTTTCGGCTTGAACTTCAAGCCTTCATCAGGGCTGTAAAAAACAAGTAGGACGGATGTAGTACTGAAATATACACACATATATATATATATATATATATATATATATATATATATATATAAATATGCCTACAAACACAAATGCACATACATATATACATACATACATATGTGGAAAAAGACAAAAACATAAAATACTAGAACATAATATATAGAAGAACAATGTGCTCTAGAAGTGTTTGGATTATTAGGAAAACAGATATAAGAATAACAGATTACATATTAGATTAGATATAAGAATAACAATATGGGCTTACCGATGGGAAGATAGAGATCTATTCCTCACAAATGCGGGATCATTTCTGACAGTTAATACAGGGAAATATAGGAAGAAAGGAGTTGGTGAGGGGGGGGGGGGGGGGGGTTCTGGACCACCCAATGGACAGAGAACATAGAAGATGAAAGAAAGAGCGGCAAAGTACAGGGCGGCAGTAAGGGGTCATAAAGTCATAAAATGTTGTGTTAATGGAAAGGGAGGCAGGTATAAAGGGCTATATTGCAGGCGGTATAGGGGATTAGGATGGAGTTTTTAATAAATGGAGTTTTTAATATATTTCAGTACTACATCCGTCCTACTTGTTTTTTACAGCCCTGATGAAGGCTTGAAGTTCAAGCCGAAACGTCGGCACAATAAAACCATTTTTATGAAAAAATGTAGTTTTATTAAGCAACAGTGACCGAACCCCGACAATCCCTACCTTGCATCATCAACGGTCAACGATCTCCTCTCAACAAAAACAAAGTAGTTTTTATTTCCCATTTTTTATAAAGAAAAAGTTTAAATAAAAGTCGGGTCATCATGACCGGAGGTGACCTGTAATGAAAGTAATATGCAGGTGACCACTCAAGGGTTAAATTAGAAACATCAATGGTTTTCCGAAACTTTATCCGTTTGGCCAGCAGTGATTTCGATGAATTAAATTTGTAAACAGAAGCGAGAGAACAAAATTGTCAACAGGCATCAGGAACTAATCACAACAAAGGATAACAACTTGGTAAGGACTGATAAGAAACTACAAACACATACAGAAAGCATTTAACGATTGACGACGCAAGCACTAATGACTCACTAGATATCCAGTGTCTAGTGACGTCACGGCAAACAAGGTCATAAAAATGTCACAGGGTTATGTTTTATTTAACATTTAACGAGCATTAGTTTTTATAATAAAATTACCAGATGAATTGAAGGGCTCAGTGCCAAAGGTGACTAACCCACTATAAGAAGTAGCTGAGAAAATTGGACTTTAAGGTAAGAATAATATGAAAACAATTAATGTTGGTGACAGAAAGTGTAATTGGACCAATTAAAATCATTTCTGTCACCAACATTAATTTTTTTCATATTATTCTTACCTTTAAGTCCAATTTTCTCAGTTACCAGGTCATTCAAAAAGTCCTGTCGTTTTTTTGGGGGAAATTATAAATAAATAAATATTTTCAAATAATCACCTTTATTCATCAAAATATCCACCGTTACAGTCGGTAACCTTCTCCCAACGAGATGGTAAAGCCCAAATTCCTTCCTTAAAAAACTGTTGATTTTTACTGCAAAAATAAGTGGTCAGTTCGTGAATTAGGTTGTCACGGTCTTGAAAACATTTCTGTCTCAGATTGTTGTCGAGATCTTTGAATAGGTGATAATCAGTGGGTGACAGATCAGGGGAATATGGTGGGTGAGGCAAAACTTCCCAGCCTATTTCTGTCAATTTTTGACAGAAATTTGAAAAATTGACAGAAATAGGCTGGGAAGTTTTGCCTCACCCACCATATTCCCCTGATCTGTCACCCACTGATTATCACCTATTCAGAGATCTCGACAACAATCTGAGACAGAAATGTTTTCAAGACCGTGACAACCTAATTCACGAACTGACCACTTATTTTTGCAGTAAAAATCAACAGTTTTTTAAGGAAGGAATTTGGGCTTTACCATCTCGTTGGGAGAAGGTTACCGACTGTAACGGTGGATATTTTGATGAATAAAGGTGATTATTTGAAAATATTTATTTATTTATAATTTCCCCCAAAAAAACGACAGGACTTTTTGAATGACCTGGTATTTCTTATTGTGGGTTAGTCACCTTTGGCACTGAGCCCTTCAATTAAGAAAATGTGAGAAAACAGAAATTTCGTACACACAGTTCGATTTGTTGGTTGAAAAAATTATTCCTTAATAGATAGTGTACGAATTAAAAAAATGTGTTATTTTACCAACTTTTTAGTTAGAATTTAAAGAAACAGATTATTAGAATTTAAAGAAACAGATATAACACATTTTCTCTCTAGGTTTCTTTTTTGGACTCCACAAATCAAGGGCGTATATAGGAAATAATTTCGGGGAGGCCTGGGACCATTTCCGGGCTATAGAATAATAACAATTTAGAACTTGGAATAGTTTTAGGCAAATAAGACGCTATTACACCTAAAATAAACTATTTTTTATGAACATGACATATTTTTACCATCAAATCAAAACTTCGGGGAGGGGCTGCAGCCCTCTCAGCCCCTCTTATATGCGGCCGTGCCACAAATATGTATCTATTTTATAGTATTAGTCTAGAGACCGGATAAATGAATGTCTGTAGTAGACAGAGGTGATTGGAAAGGCTGTTTTCTATGCTCGGCCTAAATCCGTACCCTAGTTTGTCGTTTCAAATTACTCAAACATTCATAACTTTGGTCCTATTTAATAATTTAGTTTTATTTGAGGGCTATATTTCCAAAGATACTTCGAGTGATGTCTAACTACATCATATAGTGATGTTTGCAATATACAACACACATGTTACTACGGAATCGTGTAATGAAAGAATGAAATCAGCATTTGTATATATATATATATATATATATATATATATATATATATATATATATATATATATACATACATTAGATAATCATCATCATTAGACGGAAGATATCGGAGATTGTAGAATCTACAATACACACGAGAACAGTTAATTATGATATCGCTGATTAAAAACCTTTTTTAAAAAATAAAATGAAGCCTGAATATCATTAAAGCCCCGTTTCATCGGGCAATAATACGAAAGCGTGCCCATGGAATACGTGGAATTGCATCGTGTGAACGAAGTGGCGTGAGTTTGCCTTGGGTGTCAGGAAAATTCACGAACGCTTACGGACAATATTGAACGATAAGTTTGATTTTTTTTTTTTTATTTAAAATTTAGAAACGACGAAACTTTAAAATTTTTGGAGTTATATGCAAATGAGAGGATTTTATACGATAAATCTTGCTAAGAATGTAAAGACTTGAGTTTGGCTTTCGTGAAATGTATTTGCGAAGCGATGAAAATTCCAGGATTCGGACCAAATCGAGTCAACGCCAAATTCAAGAATTTACGAAGTTCATATTGCCAGGAGCTTCAGGGTAATCATATCCCAGCTCAAAATGTAATAATTGTTTTGCCTCCAAATTCATCATTTTATGGATTCACTCTCTCACCTACCAGCGCTTTTTTTTTATAGTTTTGTAATATTTACCTGACATTCCATTAACTTATGGACCAAAATACTACGATAAACGGTACCGTGAACTCCACAATTTCCTTGTAAAAGCCAAGGTTTCCAAGAAATACACTGAATCGTGATTCGTGGCCGTTTGGTCGGTAAAGCTATCTCACGCTTCGTCCCTACTTGGATTTTATTGAGACAAGAACCACGAGAGCACGCTTTCGTATTATTGCCCCTTGTAAGCCTAGCTTAACACTTAGCAGATGTTCCACACAGATGAATACTGCTTTAATATAGTTATTTAACCACGTGTATTTTATAGGGGTTCGGTCGTCTGTTGACTAAAATGAGTTATATTTATTCCAACGTTTCGGCTTGACATGCCTTCTTCAGGGCTATGGAGAAGAATGGAGTTCCGTTTCGTGGAGGCTACATTTTCAAAGACTGTTCTCCACCTCCTACATAGGCCTAAAGAAGGCTAACACCTCAAGCCGAAACGTTGACATAAATAGTGTAGATGGAGATAGTTAGCCGCTGTAGAGATACGAAGACAGGTATAGTTGGGATTCGGCTAGGAGAAAAACGTCAGACTTTCAGGAAGAAATCTGTATTTTGGACGTTTCGACTGCAACAATGGCAGCCTTCTTCAGCTAAAAAATATATACAACTTATAAGTAAAGAAAATGTACAAGTAGTAAGTAAAAGACAGGCAGAAATGAGCGGAGTATATATAGCAATACAATAAATTTTAACCAATCTTATTTTTAAAAAACAATGAAAATACGGTAGTTGGAAAGAAAACAGCATGTAGAACTTGTTAGTAAAAACAGTACAAAAAAAATTAAACAGTAAAAACAACGCACATTTTTTATGTAGTGAAAAACAAAATCTATTTTATAAGTGAATACAATTTATAACAATTAATATATAGATACATACCGCCTCCCCACCCCTTTTTCATAACTATAAAGACTACCGGTGTAGTTGCTGTCGTTCATACTCCTAACCATGGTTACCTAAGTTGTCCTCGAGGTCTTCCTCCCTCCCACCTAGGCATTCTCTAGTGGTATGTATCTATATATTAATTGTTATAAATTGTATTCACTTATAAAATAGATTTTGTTTTTCACTACATAAAAAATGTGCGTTGTTTTTACTGTTTAATTTTTTTTGTACTGTTTTTACTAACAAGTTCTACATGCTGTTTTCTTTCCAACTACCGTATTTTCATTGTTTTAAAAATAAGATTGGTTAAAATTTATTGTATTGATATATATACTCCGCTCATTTCTGCCTGTCTTTTACTTACTACTTGTACATTTTCTTTACTTATAAGTTGTATATATTTTTTAGCTGAAGAAGGCTGCCATTGTTGCAGTCGAAACGTCCAAAATACAGATTTCTTTTTTTGAATACCGACGTTTTTCTCCTAGCCGAATCCCAACTATACCTGTCTTCGTTGACATAAATATAACTCTCTTTAGTTGTATTATTTATTTATTTTTTCGTGTTTGACGGCGTATCAACTATAGGGCTATATACAAGTTGCCACAATTTTATAATACCAGCAGCACGTGGTCGGTCACCCATTCAGGTACTGGCCACGCCCGACGTTGCTTATGTTCTGTGATCTATGGGAACCAGTGCATTCATCACTTCAGTTATAAAATTTAGTTTGATTCATCGCGTGACCTAACCCAGATGATCCAAACCTTCTTTATCTCAACGGTCGACAATCTCTTATCTAATTGATTTAGAACCTTCAATGCAGTTATCAATAACTAAATTGATACATGTTGTGTTTTCTTGTATTTCTTTAATTCATCATGGACTGAATCCACTAGATACCGAAGTGTATTTTTTGCCATGAAATTTAATATAAAGCACTTCCATAACAAACTAGTGGAGGTTTAATCCTGGACACATGATATCAAAAACTTAAACCACTTCCAACCGACTCACATGGCCAAGAAAGTGAAGTAGTTTCTCCGTCAGATAAATTAGTAGTTCATACAATGAACAGTTCTAAGAACAGTAAATCCCCGTTGTGCTGTTGAACAGCACTATCATGTTGTTCATCGCCACAGTAATAACCTGCACATAATGCTCCAGGTAGAACCAGGATGCAACAGGTGTTGTAACACAGGTCCCGCTATCTGCACAGCCTTGCGGCAAGAGACTTTGACATTCCATATCTCAGGATCTACTGTTAAATGGTGTACAGTGTGGTGAGATTGGTACAAATATATTCTGCTTATATATTTGTCTGAAAGCGAACTCACAATTATCTATGTAGGTCTATATGTGCACTTTTTGGGCAAAGTTCGACCTTTAGATATCATTTATATGAAAATATCTCAGCAGCATAGGTTTGCACCAATTTTACCACACTGTACTCGAGCGTTCTCATTTCAATTTGGCCAATTAGGGCAGATATTCATTTGTTTGTAAGCCAAAAATTGTTCATAACTTTTAAATATTCATGAAGCCGTCCAAATTGAAAGACTTTCAATCTGTATAATGTTTTTGAAAGCTTAGTTTTTTTTTGTCATGTTTTTTATTTCAAACTAACTGTTACCCGGCGTGCCAGGGTACACCTACTTTATATTGAATAGCTGTTACCCGGCGTGCCAGGGTACACCTACTTTATATTGAATAGCTGTTACCCGGCGTGCCAGGGTACACCTACTTTATATTGAATAGCTGTTACCCGGCGTGCCAGGGTACACCTACTTTATATTGAATAGCTGTTACCCGGCGTGCCAGGGTACACCTACTTTATATTGAATAGCTGGTACCCGGCGTGCCAGGGTACACCTACTTTATATTGAATAGCTGGTACCCGGCATGCCAGGGTACACCTACTTTATATTGAATAGCTGTTACCCGACGTGCCAGGGTACACCTACTTTATATTGAATAGCTGTTACCCGGCGTGCCAGGGTACACCTACTTTATATTGAATAGCTGTTACCCGGCGTGCCAGGGTACACCTACTTTATATTGAATAGCTGTTACCCGGCGTGCCATACTACACCTACTTTATATTATATAAAAAATAAACGAAGGCAAATGGGTAATATATATTCACAGAATAAAAACCCTAATTAATCGGTGAAATAATAAATGTGCACATAGGTTGTGCAAAAAAGCAAATATAAATTAGGAACCAAATTGGCAATATTACAATCTAATAACGCAAATAATGTTAAAGGAAAAGAAAATCTTCCTACAGACCGGCTCGACTTGGAACCTTGCAGTTATGAGAACAACCAGACATGAGGAAGCAGCAGTGGAGGGGATAGCATATTTAACTTTGGACTTCACTTGTCAAACAACTGACAATATGCAGACAATAGAATGATGTTCCATTACGGTCCGTCTTGGTGAATATCTCATTTTTCAAAAGAGACGATTTCTGACAATTCACTCTCCTGTAACTGTCCTAGACTATTTTGACCTAGCCTATGACATTCCCCGGATCAAGATCTACCTGTGAGCCACGTTTGGTCAAAATCAGTCTAACGGTATGGATTTGTATCAGGAACTAACAGCTGAATATTATATATATATAAATTATCTCAGATTTTAAAAGGCTTGGGATCTTTAAAGCAATAATTATTCGTTTACGCTACTTTATTTATTAGGCCCGACACGTTTCGTGCATATTTTCGCACCTCTTCAACAAAACATTTTTTTTTTCTCTTTGTACATCCAAACGAAAAAATTTTTAGACCGGAACAATTTTGAGTCCTCTCGTCACCATGCACTCGCTCTGGAGTCCAAGGTGACAAGAGGACTTCCCAGCAAGGTAGGACTGAAAACCCTTTTTAAACAACATTTAATTTAGATATCCTTATTTTAACATTTAGGGTAGGTCTTATATTTAATTTAGGTTAGTACCATTTTAATGCATTTAGTGGAGCATTCCACAGCTTTTTTATATTTAGTTTCAAAAATGGTTTTGTTTGGATGTACAAAAAAAAAAAAAAAAGTTTCGTTGTAGAAGTGCCCCGTACGGAAATATGCACGCAACATATCGGGCTTTATAAATAAAGTATTGTAAAGGAAGGATTACTGCGTTAAAGGCCCCAAGCCTCCAAAAATCAGAGAGAATTTATATGTATTTTGGGTCATTTGCAAGAATAAATAAATAATATTTATATATATATATATATATATATATATATATATATATATATATATATATATATATATATAAGTTAGCACTACACTTCGAACACTGCATTAAGTGTGCCGTGGCCGAGCTAGAAGCAGCGCTAGCAATCTGTACCTGACCTCCAGAGATAGCGTACAGCTCTTGGATGATTAGGAAACGAGGTATTACATAATCTAAACAGGGCTCCCCCCCCCCCCCCCCCCGTCACAATATTCCCCCACTCTATAGTGCCATGCTGGTCCACGGGGAACAAGCAATAGTGCAGATATTTATACGACCTGCCTATATTATCGGGAAGGTCGTTTAATAGATGAGAAGTGTCGGTAATGGGGATATTTTTGAGCTTTTGCAATATAGACCTTTATGGGAAAAAACTATTAAAATTTGATAACTATTTTATTGTACAGAATGATATTCAGGGTGTCTACTACTTTTGTGAAGGCCAATTTCGGGTCTTTTTCGTGACATTTTAATGATTTGAAAAGAAAATTTTATGCTCATTAAAATTAAAATAATTTCAATCTAAATGAAAAAGTCTTAAGTATTGGCTTAAAATTGGCCCTGTGTATAGAATTTCAATATTTAAGTCTGCATGTATTTAATAAATGAATAATTGATATGTAAATGCATACAAAAACGGCGACAATTACGAATGCGCCGAAGTACCGGGATTACTTTACACTCCGGTAAGAACTGGAATTTCGTGACTTGGTATCTAAATTCATGACTTTTTCGTGATTTTCTTCCCCTATTTTCAATTTCGTGACTTTTTGTGGAGTAGACACCCTGATATTGTTCGATTAGTTCGCCGTCAGATTTTGTGAAAAATCACAAGCATATGCATTAAATAATATATTCCAAATATAAAAAAAAAAAAAAAAATACAACCAACAATAAAACACGATGAGTCATAATTATTTGGTCCATCTTTAGTTATCTCTAAAGACAGCAATCTTTATAGCAAAAGTCCGCACACAGGAGCTGTGTCATCTATGCGCGTTTCCGTTCTTATCCCTAGAGCCGTAAAAGAAACTGTTAATATTTTGTTTTGATGTTTCGTGAAATATTTGAACGCCTAATCCAGTAAAATATCGAAAAAAAAACGTTATTTTAGGCGCAACAATGCACAGGAACTGACAATAGGCAACTATAAGCGGAAATTTTACTCGATCTGTCATGTCAAGGAAAACTCTATTAAAAATAGTTGTCTTGTTTTATTGTTAAATGCAATTAAAAAAAAAAAAATTAAAAACTGAGAAAAAAAAAATAGACAAATACAAAACATATTTTTGACAGTTCATCAATGATTTTTCCGACTGGGTCGCTGTATCGAAAATTTCGTAGGTCTCGTTTTTGAAGGCTATTGAGAAAGATTTTCTTCCATTAGCCACGATTTCATAACCGTTTACAAGATTTTCAAGAAAATCTCAAAAGTCCTCATATCTCTTTATATATATATATATATTTAACAATACGTCCTCAAAATCAAAAGTAACCAAAATGTTTATGCATCAGATTCCATGAATATCGAACGTCTTGAAGGTCAATTCTCTTCATCATTAAATATCCAAAACTAAAATTTTCCAATATCTAGTTTCTTCGATTTTTCTCGAAAACGGTTATATATTTATGTGTGTATGTGTTTAATTTGCCTATAAGAAGTGTACCCGGAAGGCTTTAACGGATAACCTAAATCACTACGATTTTCCGGAAAAAAAACAGTGTTATTTTTTGTTTGAGAAAAAATATTTGTCTCCCAAATTTATACATATATATATATATACAAATCTAACAGATTTTATCAGAAGTAAGCCAATTTATAGATGATATTTTTAGGTACTTTAAGAAATGCAGAAACAAAACTACCAACCAGACGACTATGATGTCTGGTTTGGGCAAAAGAACAACTTGAAATATCCATCAGGTCAGTAAATGACCCTGTGCAGACCTCCCATGAATCAATAAATCACGGTATGCAGATATAGCAGACGGAAATAGACCTCCGAGAGCGAAGGTGGAGAGCAAATGGGTTCAATGACTGACGTCACACGTAGCATAATGCTTTCACATTCATATGCACGGACCGTAACGTCAATTTCTTCCCACTACTCTCTGGCCGAAGACAACCAAACAGATCGGAGAACGGTGTAGGAAAATAGTATGATTCCGGGCGTAGCGTAGAGCAGTAGTTGCCAATTGAGGTTGTACACGAGTTCCGAATCGACCTTAAGGCGTCGACACTGGAGCGATGTACGATACACGATATATCATAAGCGATATGGCGCGAAGATTTATTGCTAGGAAGGTTCAGACAACGAGCGGTAAATCGGCGTAATCTGTGGAATAAAAATATGGCGGGAACACAATTTTCACTACTCCAGTTGCAAATATGAGCTGAAGTGAAGAAGAGGTTCTAGCGGCTTACTGGTTCAGGCGTAGGATGTGAAGGAAATACTGGCTGCATCTCTACAACCTTAGCAACGAGCAGTATAGCTAGGGTCTTGTATGTAGAGACCTTTCTCAACAGCAGTATAGCTAGGCTCTTGTATCTAGAGACCTTTCTCAACAGCAGTATAGCTAGGCTCTTGTATCTAGAGACCTTTCTCAACAGCAGTATAGCTAGGCTCTTGTATCTAGAGACCTTTCTCAACAGCAGTATAGCTAGGCTCTTGTATCTAGAGACCTTTCTCAAAAATTCAGGGAGTTTTATCGAACGAACCCTGCGTTTTTTATTTCAGAAGCAATTTCCCTCCATGCGGCACTCGTTACATCTGTCATCCTATATTCGGCAATGGAATAGTTCCAAAGGCACTGACGAACTTTCACTAAATTAATGAAAGAAATCACAGAACTTCTCTTCTTCCTGACATGTTCGCAGATCGGAATATCGTACGAAGCTAATCGCTTGCGACATGTCGTTCAATCGCGTTGCTGTGAATCTTTGTTATCGCATCCCATTACATTTTAACTATTTTGTTTGTGCGTGTCGCGTATCGCATATCGCTCCAGTTTAAACGACGCCTAAGGCTTTATCTTCGATTGTAGAATTGGTAAAGATTCCAGACCGTCTTAAAACGCCCAAAACTTATTCGGAACCTAGAAAAAATCCGACAGCTGAGCATTAATAAGACCTTACTTTCACCTAAGTACCATGCAACCTGGCCGAGCCCAAGAACCTACACAATAATATGCTCCAATGTGCTCTTGTAAGGGAGTCTCTGTATTTTTTTGTTCGTACGTATAAGTCATTAAATATGACTCGAGCCACCAATTGTAAATAAATAATGTAAAAAAGTTAAACAGGAAAATATATACTAAGAATGTCTCACCATTTTAAATTTAATGATCTAAGCAGTTACAAATCTTGTGGAAATGGCTTTTGCGATAACTGTACTGATAAGAATTTCAATAGCTAATTGAGAGTTTTTTTTTTAAACCAATTATTGAGCGCTTTTCATGAATACAATAGGACGAAGACGATGTTATTTTTCTTTTTGTAAACAACTAACAAAAAATTACCTATTTCATAATTATTTATTTATATTAACATCCCACATAAAACTTATGACATATAGATTTGAAAAATATTGATTTATTTCATATTGATAATTTGGAGAAAATGACTTTCATTTTGACCATACAAGGTAGTATTACTTCTTAAGCAAATTTGCCTTCGTGAAAACAGATCCTTTTTTTGTGACAAGTATTAGCTACAGCCGCAAGGACAAGTGGATAGCAATGGATTATATTTACTAAGCGACAATTAATCCCTCCGCCACCATTCAACAGCTAAACAAGTGTTTTGTGACATGTTAGTTATTCGACGGACTGTACTGAACGCATTTGTCGACTACGTGTGAACGATTACTTGCCACTTGTCACTAAGCCAGAGAAAAGCTCTATTGTCAAGTCCTAAGCTAGTGCAAGACTACAGGAGTCCATCAGCTTGGTTTATGAGCAACGGGGAATAGATTTCCATCTTCTTATCTATCAATAAACATAACAGATTAAGTTTGATCCGTCGGGTCCAAAGGCCGATTTCTGGGCTTCCAGGCTTTGTTTCAGTCAGGCCAAAAAATTCCATTTTTTTTTTTGTGCCAAGATTTCTCATACTTGCACAGAAAAAGTAACAAACAAGACTATCATAACACAGGAAGATTTTTAATCAAACCTACAGCGCACTCTCTCTAGTAAGAAGTAAAGTGGATTCCTAACAACTTCCATCCTATTGATAAGATAAAATTAACTTTAAAAAATAAACAATTTTTTTACACAAATAAAAGTTGACTAATCAGCTTTCTAAATAAACCACCACGAAAAAGTGTTTTCAGGAAGGAAAACCATCCTTTCTCATTAAAAAATGGTCTTAAACCACAAGAAGGTGGTTGAAATTCCAGTTGTGAAATCAATATCGTTTATAATTTTTCACAAAAATATAATGTTCTTTCTTCATTCCTGATAGGCAAAAGGAAAACATAAAGACAAATAAAGGAAGAGCTAAATACGTTTTGGGGGTGGGGACATATGTCACATGCGCCTATACATAGTCAAATATCCAGTTACTACTAACATTTATTTAAAATATACGATGATTAACTTTATATTAAATTCTATTTAACACATCTCATTTAAATTTCACATTTTTAAAGTAAATATTGTCAAGCCAATCAATATTGTTCGTTTGATTTGAAGTATTTTAATGGTAACTTTACTTGTTCTCCGAATTTTGCGTTCCGTTAGTAGGCGTTTCGCTGTCAGTGTAACGTTACACTGTCTGCAAATGGGTTGTTCTTTATTTATTTAAATTTTAAGGTCCATTATTATTAACTACGAATTTTGGGACGGGTTATCTACAGGTTACCACCCTTTTCTAGCCAGGATAGAGCTGATGCCTTTCCTTTTTTTCTAAAGAAATAGCCACCACCCCATAGTGGGAATCGAACCCACGACCTTTGGCATGGAGTGTTAAGTGCTCACGCCTTAACACTCATGACCACCGGGCTTCCGGGTTGTTCTTTCTTTGTCATGAAATACGAGTAAGTTAGTAAACTGTGACCTATCCGTAATCTGGAATGTATAACCTCTTCTCGTGTAATTGTGGGACTACTTGAACTCCATTCATAAATAGTATTTAATAATGTAAATGTATATAAGGTAGGTAAAGAGCTAAGGGCCAAGAATTCAGGTAGACTACACACCTTTCTGCTCCCAGACAGAAGGTATGGTCCGACGGGGTTACTGACACGACAAGTATACCTCGTTCCAGGTATGGCTACTCAGGAATGTCTGTCTGGCGCAATACTCATCCAAAGCTTAAACTTTTGGGGACGTCTGATTCCAAAAGATTTCCCTCTTCGATTTATCATAAATACTTGTTAATAAATGAATTAATGTTGTTTATAAAGAATTATTGTGTTGACTGCAAAAAAAGGATTGTAATAAACTGGTGCTTTGAGAGAATTGTGTGAAGCAAAGCCGAGCCAGCAAGCCGAGTGCCTCATTGAAGTCGTATCGCTATTTAACTCCAATAATTCCAAATTTCACAATTTAATTATCATGTAAATACCTATTTCTTTTATTTAATTTTGTTATTTTAATAAATTGTATTACCATAACATTGTCGTATTATTTCATGCCTCTTATCTATCGTTAAAAATTATGAAAATTACTATAAAATCCGATGTTATTTTACTTTAAACCATCTATGCGGCCCGCGAACGTATTGACTCACTAAAGTATTTGCTCACATGTCAAAAGTTGCCCATACCTGATTTAAATGGTTTTAATAGGACCGTGATGACCTGCAAGTGTTTCCACGTCTGGGGATGGGTAGCGTGCTGGACTACCGCAAAGGAGATGCAAATCCACATAGTGACAGGTTTACATTTTTATTGAAACAAAAATTTCATTCTCTACATCCACATATCGCTCTAGAATTTCTAAAGTGGCACAACTGAAGAATCGGTGTTTTTCAGTTTTCTATGAAAGACATTGGTAAATATCTCTTTATCAACCATAAAAACTGGATTTACCTAGCTTCAGAGCTTCTACGCCAGAGGGCACTTGCGTCTCATCCTTCCTGTCTTAAAGCTATGCCCCATACATAGACCAGAGTGTCACAAAAATGTAAAACTAACATACTATTTTCTGTTTTCTGTTGCAGGTGACTGGATTCTGAAGGTACGACATGTCCGTCCTAGCTCTAGCTTCGGCCGTTGCTGGCTTCGTCAAGGTTCGATACCTCATAGAGAAAGCTATCATCGACAATCTAGTCTTCAGATGTCACTACAGGGTCACCACTGCAGTTCTCTTCCTATGCTGCATACTCGTCACGGCAAACAATCTCATAGGTCAGTTGGATTTCATTACATTTATTAAGAAGTATTTTTTTTATGCATTTGTTAACGCATCATCTCGATTTTTTCAAGTTCTCTTTTAAAGTTTGAGGTCCATTCTATACGGACTATTTAAACGCGGCAGTTTGTAAGCTGTTTCTACGTATTTTTTTTGTTATCTATGCGAACGGTTAACTAGCCGTAGAACTCCTTGCAAAACGCGTTTCATTCTAAAGGGGGCGTCGGGGTCTGTCTCATTGCCCGTTGACAGCTAATATGTTCAGAATTTGGTCAATATTATGATATAGAGTTTAACGCTCGACGAAAAAGAAGTTGGGGAACCCAGCGTGTATTAGCAAGTCGATTCTCTACTGGCCAGTTCCACATAATGTTTTGTAAGAACCGCAGTTATGAATACAAATTTTTCGAATAATACAGAATGTCTGTACCTACGAAATAATTTTTAAACGAGACACAAATATGACGAAAAGCATTTCTGTTGCTGTACTCCTTACTTGCTACACCGTACAAGCAAGATCGCAGCTCAAATGCACAAATAAACATTTCTGTATCAAACATTTTACATATTTATTTCTCGCTAGGCACTATCCGTAGAACTGCACGAAAAGCGCCTTTATAGACAGGAGAGCTGTTCCACGGCGCGCCGTTTTTACGCGTGTGGTCGTGGTCATACTGCCCACTGCTCTGTTAACGCGTCCAAACAAAGCCCGTATAGACACAACGTGTACCTCCCGTGTCCCTAGTCACTTGGCGTTCTCAAGGCGTTCATACTGCCCACTGCTCTGTTAACGCGTCCAAACAAAGCCCTTATAGACACAACGTGTACCTCCCGTGTCCCTAGTCACTTGGCGTTCTCAAGGCGTTCATACTGCCCACTGCTCTGTTAACGCGTCCAAACAAAGCCCTTATAGACACAACGTGTACCTCCAGTGTCCCTAGTCACTTGGCGTTCTCAAGGCGTTCATACTGCCCACTGCTCTGTTAACGCGTCCAAACAAAGCCCTTATAGACACAACGTGTACCTCCCGTGTCCCTAGTCACTTGGCGTTCTCAAGGCGTTCATACTGCCCACTGCTCTGTTAACGCGTCCAAACAAAGCCCGTATAGACACAACGTGTACCTCCCGTGTCCCTAGTCACTTGGCGTTCTCAAGGCGTTCATACTGCCCACTGCTCTGTTAACGCGTCCAAACAAAGCCCGTATAGACACAACGTGTACCTCCCGTGTCCCTAGTCACTTGGCGTTCTCAAGGCGTTCAAACTGCTGCGTAAATGTGTATGAACTCCACACCAAAGGTAGTAGATTAGATTCCCACTTGGGCGATGGTTTTTCTTTAGAAAAGCCCCATCCTGGTTAGAAAATAGGGATAACATATACATGGAATAACTATGGTAATACGCTATGATGACGCAGTTCCTACAAGAATTACTTTTTTTTATTAGGAACCTAAGTCTGTTAACTGTGAGAAGTCCGTCGTTCTCGACGGCCAGCTTCAGACTTTGTTTGCGGGTGTAAAATAAGTTGTCATGATTATTTTATGATTTCTTATTGTCATCATTGGCATTTAAAGGGATTTGGCATGTGAAATTCTTTAGCAAAAAAATGCGAGATTCTGTTTTGTACGAATGACACAGATACGAATCCTAAAAATAGCATCAGGATAACAATCAAGATCTTTTCCATTAGATATTAAATGACATTTGTACGGGAATCTTCCTTATCAGGCTTTTTGGATGACATGTTCTCTTATCTTTATTCCACCTTGTAATTGTTAGTTAAAAATCCCCCGGAAGGAAGTGTGTCACAAAAATGCGTGAATGATGGTGTAGGTATCCTGTTAGTTGTGAGACAGCAGAACATTTTACCGTATCTTTTTTTTCATTAAGCGGATAACATTATATTGTCTCAAAATCTTAGATTTTTTAGATAATACTTGATAAAGCGAGCTTAAATTGTAAATATCCAGTTTGTATTTCAACTACCCATATTTTTGCGTTGTCCATAGTTCAGTAGTTCTGGCTGGCATTGCATTACATGAGAACTTTTGGGTTGTCCAAAAAACTGCGTGAGGTCTTTTGGCCGTTTCTCATACATTTTTTACATGCTGAAACCGAAAAAAAATCCATCAAGACTAATTTTTTAGGACTTTTTTTTAATGCCTATTCCTTGTGTTTTTATTCAGTTTTTAGCTTCAAATTTTGTAGTGGCTGCCAGGTTGTCAATCATATGAATTCCGTAGGTTTTTCTTTCTTTATTTATTTATTTTTTTTACATACATATTTAGTCGTATCATTCTCAAGAAATTAAAGATTAATAAGATTATGTCTAAATATGCATTTTTAGCGCGGTTCCTCCCTCCCCCATAGGGAGGAACCCCGCTTATAAGGTTGATACAATGAAACAATCCGGAAGTGCCGACTAGAAAATTTCGCGTTTCAGAACCCCTAGAAACCGAAAATAACGGTGGTTCAAATTTGTATATATATATATATGTATATATTTATATATATATATATATATATATATATATATATATATATATATATTTGTCTGTTCGCTCATTTCTGGCTTCCCTGATGGTCCGATTTTGATGAAATTTGGTACAAAAATCAGTCGTCCAATTTGAAAGGTCAAGTTCGTTAACCAGCAAAATCCGCCCACTGGAAGATGGCGTTTGGGGCGAAATTCGCGCAGAAAAAATCGTAACGCTTACGTTTTTGACTTCATGAGCTTATAAGTACTCGTTTTATAGGCTTCTTGGGCTAGGAAAACGAATGGAACCATTTCCAAGGCGATAGCTTTAACCGTTTTCGAGAAAATTAGAAAAATAGTTTTCGAATACCGTTTTTGGTTTGGGTACTTAGAATCATGGGATTCAGTTGAAACATTTTCTACATGTTCTACTTTCATTAAAACTAATATGTTGAAATTTTGGTTACGTTTGGAGTAAAGGAAGGATTAAAATAAAATATTTTATTAACAGACATGAAAAGTTTTGGGAACTTCGTATACCTTCCCTAATATCTCGAAAAATGTTTGAAATATTGGCAAACGGAGGGTTACCATGCGAAAGCTTACTAAATGTTCTACAAAAAAGATTCTGAAACAATTTTTGATTAGATGATGTCAATCGGAGAAAAAAGGGCTTAAACTATGAAGTAATTGATTTCGTTTATTTGAACGGTTCTCCTTTTTTGTTTTTATTCCTTGTTATTTTGTCATTTCTTATAGTAGGATAATGTATTTGACAATAAAAAAGATTAATAAAAATAAGAAAAACAATTCATTGCTAGAAATATATCAGGCTGTACCGTATGAAATGTCAGTTTTGGATTTGCCGATTTCCTTCAAATGTCTTGAAACTGTCGAGGCTCCTAATCCGAGTTGTTTGGCATGTTCCCTAGGGTTTGTAATTGCTTATAGTAGTCAAATGTATTTGTCAATAAAACAGGACACGTATAATTAGAAACAATATTCAACTTCACACAGGTTAGATACTATGAGGGAATAGAGAGTCCGTTCACTGCCTGTGGGTCCACAAAAAATGTACCTGCTACGAGTTAATCCTCGAGAGTTGTAAATATACCCCAGGTATCTGCCGACACAAATACAAGCCTAGCTTGGTTTTGGTACTTACAATCATGGGATTCAGTTAAAACATTTTTTGCATGTTTGAATTTCATCAAAACTAACATGTTAAACTTTTAGTTACGTTTGGAGTTAAGAAAGGGTTAGAATAAAATATTTTATGAACAGACATGAAAAGTTTTGGGAACTTCGTTTACTTTCATCAATATCTCGAACGCGGTTGGGAAATTATGATCAGTGGATAAAAACTATTTGAAAGCTTTCTAAATTCTCTACAAAAAAGATTCTGAAACAATTTTTGATTAGGTGATCTCGATCGAAGAAATAAGTGCTTAAAACTTCAAATACGTCTGTTTAGCTCTTATGAACGGTTTTTTGTCGTTCTTTTTGTAATTATTGTCTCTTTCCCATAGTTTTCTATTGCTATTTATTTTTGTAATTTTTTATGTTACGAAAATGTATTTGTGTGTAAAACAGGATAGGTAAAATGAGACCCATTTTCTGTTGCTAAAAATAATGGAAAGGTTTGGGCACTTCGTATACTTTCAATAATATCTCGAAGGATTCTAGGGTCTGGCGGTCCCGACCAGTCATAAAACCCTTTGAACAAAGGCCGAGGAAAATATTATCTGTTTCTATTCTAAGCTTTTCAAATGGCACTAGGGACATGAACGGAACCGCGCTAAGATGCTGCAGTTCCTGCGAGTCGGACTTTTACTTTTTTAAATTATTATGATTTTTTATTAGGTTATTAAGAGAATAAATTAACGGTATGGGGCAATTCGCGGCAGAATGAGCCAAAGGAAGAGAAATGTCATTTGGAATAGCTGAACTTCAAAGCGAATAACTATCTCCATTCCATCTACTAATTAATATAAATTATAATAACAATAACTATAAAAACCAGAGTGAACTATGTTATCAATGTGCGTTTCCGTTCTTATGCTAGTTAATTTAGAATGTTTGCAATAGAAGCAGTTAATGTTTTCTCTTTTGTTTTTCCGTGAAAAACGTAAGCACGTGTAATAATGTAAAATAAAATCTCAAATAGAAGCAACCACAACAAGAGACCGACAATATTCTAACCGGAAAATACTCACGCCGCCTTCTCAATTATTAATATTCTCTTTTAGTGGCCTTTTTTTTTTTTTAGTAAAATGCCCTTTTTACTCCTAAATACAATGAATAAACACGAAACAATTAACTACAGAGCCAAAAAACATTCTAAAGAACGATAGCAAACATTTTCGACATTTATCCAATGATTTATCCGAATAAGACCACTCTATTAAATATTGCACACGAACCATTTTTCCATAAATTTGTATAAATAAAGCTTTCAAATAGGTGCTATAAACTTGCCACGATCTTTGAACCGGTTTTCGGATGTTTAAGATTATATGCAAAAATTATAAGAATATTCTAGTTTTTTCCACTTTTCCTGAAAACGGTATAAATGTATATGGCCTTAACATGGCTTAATTTTTATTCTCACGTGTACCAGAAAGCCTATAAAAGCAAAGCAGTAAAATCTATCTGCTGTTTAACGAAGCACCAAATTCCATCAAAATCGGACCATTTTTTTAACCGGCTAGAGGGCGAACAGACATTGGCACCTCTGGAATGCATAAGGTCAACGCCATAAGCGGTTTTCCTTTCTATGGAGAGAAGGAGTGAGGAAACGCACTATAAATATTATTCGCAGGAACTGCGTCATCTTAGCGCGGTTCCGTTCTTATCTCTAGTGTTTATGAAGGCATAGAATAGAAACAGTTATTACTTTGTTTAGATCAATAGCGAAACACCTATCCAAATGAAATCTCAAACAAACCAGTCTTGAAAGGTCTTGATTTACAATCTTACCTGTATGGGTCAGCTATCCCATAAGTCGGGCAGAAAGGCCTCCGCTCAGAGGCATTTGGAAAGCCTTGGGATCTCTCTCTTTGAACGCTACATTTTTACCAATAAATTGATCTTCTTATTTTACTTAATCTGTTTTATTGTCAAATACATTATCCGACTATAAGCAATTTAAAAATAACAAGGAATAAAACAGTCAAAAAGAACCGCTGGAATAAACGAAATCAATTACTTTAAAGTTTTAAGCACTTATTTCTCCGATTGACATCGCCTAATTAAAACTTTCTTTAGAACCTTTTTTGTAGAGTATTTAGTAAGCTTTCGAATGGTAACCTTCTGCTTCCCAAGATTGTCAACAGTTTTCGAGATACTAACGAAAGTATACAAAGTTACCAAAACTTTTCTTGTCTGTTAATCAAATATTTTATTCTAACCCTTTCTTTACTCCAAACATAACCAAAATTTCAACATATTAATGTTGATGAAATTCGAACATGCAGAAAATGTTTCAACTGAATCCCATAATTCTAAGTACCAAAATCAAAGACAAAAAGAACAGTTCGAATAAGCGAAATCAATTACTTTAAAGGTTTAAGCACTTTTTTCTCCGATTGACATCGCCTAATCAAAACTTTCATTAGAACCATTTTTGTAGAGCATTTAGTAAGCTTTCTAATGGTAATCTTACGTTTCGCAAGATTCTCAACCTTTTTCGAAATATTAAGGAAAGTATACAAAGTTACCAAAATTTTTTATGTCTGTTAATAAAATATTTTATTCTAACCCTTCCTTAACTCCAAACGTAACATAACTTTCAACATATTAGTTTTAATGAAAGTAGAACATGCAGATAATGTTTCAACTGAATCCCGTGATTCTAAGTACCCAAACCAAAAACGGTATTCAAAAACTATTTTTCCAATTTTCTCAAAAACGGTTAAAGCTATCGCCTTGAAAATGGTTTTATTCGTTTTCCTAGCCCAAGAAGCCTATAAAAAGAGTACTTACAAGCTTATGAACTCAAAAACGTAAGCGTTACGATTTTGTTTGCGCGAATTTCGCCCCAAACGCCATCTTCCAGTGGGAGGATTCTGCTGGTTAACGAACTTGACCTTTCAAATTGGAAGACGGATTTTTGTACCAAATTTCATCACAATAGGATCATTAGGGAAGCCAGAAATGAGCGAACAGACAATATATATATATATATATATATATATATATATATATATATATATATATATATATACAAATTTGAACCACCGTTATTTTCCGTCTCTAGGGGTTCTGAAACGCGAAATTTTTTAGTCGGCACTTCCGGATTGTTTCATTTATCAACCCTATAAGCGGGGTTCCTCCCTATGGGGGAGGGAGGAACCGGGTCCTCCCTATGGGGGAGGGAGGAACCGGGCTAAAACGGTTGGAGTAAGCAATTTTCTTTACGATTTTCGAGAGTCATTTAGCATCCACATTTTTAGACAGCGATGCAGAGAGTTAGCACAGAAAAAATGGTACAATTGTACAGGAAACATTCAAACAATGCATTTGGTATCCATATGGGGTGAAACTGGTTTTTGGGCCAGGCACAGAAGCCTAACCTCGACCCCGATGGGGTTGCTAGTAAGCTTTGACTCATGCCTTAGGATTCTTGTCTTTCCTAGTATAAATTTTATTAATAAGTTTAGACTCCAAGCTCATATTTTTTTATTTATATTTTAGTGGCTTTTCTTTCGAAAAAATAGAAAGTACCAGCCCTAGCCTGGCTACAAAGAGGTGGTAACCTACAGACAACCCGTCCTAAAATTCTTAAAGTTCTTTAAAATTTAAATACATAAATATATCTATAACACGTTTGAAAAATTAATTAGGGGAAGTATTAAACAATTAAATATCAACAACCTTCGACGTTTTGGACTTATTGCATATTTAGTTAAATACCTCAGTAACACTTACGGAATAAATGCATAAGAAAGTTCACCAAAGCTGTTAATCTGTCCATTTGTTACTACAATTCAGCACGTTCAAGTCGACCATAAGCTAAAGCATGGGCGAATATAATAGGAGGCTGAGGGGCCTTCAGCCCCCCGAAATTTTGATTTGATCGGTAAACATTTCATAAAACCCTTAAAAATAAATTAAATAAGATCATTTAGTTCATAAAACATATTCTATTTTGGGTGTAATAGCGTTTAAGTTGGCTAAAACTCTTCCAAGATGTAAATTGTTAGTATTCAATACACCGGAAATGGTCTCAGCCCCTCCCCCCGAAATTTTGATTTGATCGGTAAAAATTTCATAAAACCCTTAAAAATAAATTAAATAAGATCATTTAGTTCATAAAACATATTCTATTTTAGGTGTAATAGCGTTTAAGTTGGCTAAAACTCTTCCAAGATCTAAATTGTTAGTATTCAATACACCGGAAATGGTCTCAGCCCCTCCCCCCGAAATTTTGATTTGATCAGTAAAAATTTCATAAAACCCTTAAAAATAAATTAAATAAGATCATTTAGTTCATAAAACATATTCTATTTTGGGGTGTAATAGCGTTTAAGTTGGCTAAAACTCTTCCAAGATGTAAATTGTTAGTATTCAATACACCGGAAATGGTCTCAGCCCCTCCCCCCGAAATTTTGATTTGATCGGTAAAAATTTCATAAAACCCTTAAAAATAAATTAAATAAGATCATTTAGTTCATAAAACATATTCTATTTTGGGTGTAATAGCGTTTAAGTTGGCTAAAACTCTTCCAAGATGTAACTTGTTAGTATTCCATACACCGGAAATGGTCTCAGCCCTCCCGAAATTTCCCCAGTCCCCTCCGAAATTATTTTCTATATACGCCCATGAGCTAAAGCTCTTTGTAAACTCATATACGAAACCCTTTAAAGTTTTATTGGAACTTATTTTCGCTGTTGTATTTTATTTGAACAAGCAGACGGACCTCTTAGCGACATTTACACGAAGAATCGCTGTTGTATTTTATTTGAACAAGCAGACGGACCTCTTAGCGACATTTACACGAAGAATCGCTGTTGTATTTTATTTGAACAAGCAGACGGACCTCTTAGCGACATTTACACGAAGAATCGCTGTTGTATTTTATTTGAACAAGCAGACGGACCTCTTAGCGACATTTACACGAAGAATCGCTGTTTGTACATGGAAGATATATGAGAACAAATATTATTGTGGGCCTTTATTAATGCAATAACGCCCAAAACAACGACTGTTAGAATTTATGTTTGTTTTTCTGTGAATCTCAAAAACGGCTTATCCAATTTAGATGCGGTTTTCACTAATACATTGTGATAAGCTTTACTTAACATTTAGGGCTTGTTTTATGCCAATCGGTTTATAAATAAAAAAGTTATGCCAATGTAAAGATTCACATCAAACGTTTAATGCTTTTCGCAGCCTGCATGTTTTGATCCCCGATGGTTATACGTCGGTATAGAGAAGAATTAATGTATAGTAGATTTTTTTTTTTTAAATGCCCAAGAGACGATGTTTATAATTCAAAATAAACGAAAAGATATATCAAAAAAATGCTGCTCAAAGTCATTATTCTACGCGGACGACAGCTAGTATGTATTATATAAATTTGCACATCTATATAATACTTTACACAGAATATTTAGTTAGGCGTTGTTGAAGAATGAGCTAGTAACCAAGACTGAGACTCAAGCAAGAAGATACAGCCCTAGTAACCAAGACTGAGACCCAAGCAAGAAGCTGCAGCCCTAGTAACCAAGACTGAGACCCAAGCAAGAAGCTACAGCCCTAGTAACCAACACTGAGACCCAAGCAAGAAGCTAAGCTACAGCCCTAGTAACCAAGACTAAGACTCAAGCAAGAAGCTGCAGCCCTAGTAACCAAGACTGAGACCCAAGCAAGAAGGTACAGCCCTAGTAACCAAGACTGAGACCCAAGCAAGAAGCTACAGCCCTAGTAACCAAGACTGAGACCCAAGCAAGAAGCTACAGCCCTAGTAACCAAGACTGAGACCCAAGCAAGAAGCTACAGCCCTAGAATTGTCATTAACTGCCTACGCCCATGGGCTTCACAGAGTGCTGGTTACAGAATTCCAAAGCAATCCTGTTTTTAAAGTATTTTGCTCTTCTGAATCAGGGGAATTATTGACGAATATCCTTTATACTCTCGAGGCATCCATGAATATGACGTAATAAACAAATTCCTCCGAGAGTTTTATGTATGCTCCATTGAGATGCATGTGTTTGTTTTTCTTCGCACAGTCGGTGGCTATTGGATCGGATCGGAACGGGTCCAGTGTAGGTGCACCCTTAGTGTGAACGAGTAGTTAGTGAGAGCCAGCATAGCGGGAGTGAAACACATGGATGGTTGGGTCGTACTGGACGAACAGAAATATGTATACAGGGATGGGCGAATATAAAAAAATAATTTCGAGAGGGGCTGGAAGAATTTCGGGTGCTGAGAACATTTAGGGAGTATGGAATTCTATTACGCCCAATAAAAACTATTATTTCTGTACTAAGCGATCTTATTTAATTTATTTTAAAGTTTTTTATGATACATTTTTACCCATTTCGCTGGGAGGGGGGGCGCAGCCTTCTCCCTTATTTGCGCCCATGTATAAAGGGTATTTGAGAAAATAATGTGTCATATTTGATCTACACTTCCTGGTTCCGGCATCTGGACGACGTCATAAGCTGTTTTTCCTCCGTCAAGAGGAACCACACTAACACATGAGTCATCCTTTTCCAGAAGGATCTACATAATCTAAGCATCTAATGTTTTTAATTTCCGTTGAAAGTTTTTTTTTTTTTTTTTTTTTTTTTTTTTTTTTTTTTTTTTTTTTTTTTTTTTTTTTTTTTAAAAAAAAGGGTATTGGTTTACTACACAGGAGTCCATGACGTTTTACCCTTTTACTACAATAGTTTTTAAGAAGAAGTAAATAATATTTTGGACATGGGCCGTTTTGTAACTGTATGCTGGTCATGGGTCCTTTTGAAAATGGATGACTCATTTAGAATGATCTACTGCACCTATGCTTGGTCAAGTGTAAACTTGTCATTGGTGCTTGTCAGGTAAGGTACGACAAGTAATAGAATGGCGGCAAGTAGAAGTGAATAGGATTGGATTATATTTACTAAGCGACAAGTAAGCTCCCTCACTACCATTCCACCAAGCAGTTGTCCCTTGTCACATCGTGTAAACAGCCCAACAAGTGACAAGTTAGTTACTGCACGGTCCTTAGTGAACGCACTTGTTCACCAACGTGTGAACGACAACTTGTCGCTAAGCCTGGAAACAAATACTCAGCTCGTTTACAGTTGGCATTAGTATCTATAGTGTGCACAGTGCAGGGCCGCCACATCTCAGATCACGGGCCCCCACTTCTCAAAGCCACAATGAAAATTCTAGTACTTTGCTATAAGACTTTGGGCATTTTAAAATTATTTTCATCTTGAGTTTTGAGGAAAATGAGAATAAAAGCCGACAATCGGTGCTGCAAAGGTCACTTTTGGTACTTTTTTCCAATTAGCGAGGATCAGCCCGGGCCCCCACGGTGCCCGGGCCCGGGACAACTTTACCCGGTTGTCCCCCCCCCCATGTGGCGGCCCTGGCACAGTGAATCAGTGCAGAGAACCACGTTTCTTGTCGGGTCTTTTAGCGAAGACCACATCCAGTTACTGGTGAAGTATCTGTAGTGATTATAACAGTGATCATCGCACGCGCATAACTCATTAGCTTCTCTATTGGCCTAGTCCTTTGGGCAATTCTATTAGCACTTTCCTCCGAAGGAAAGTAGCTATTGAGGTTGGACTCATGACGGAATTTTCGAAAAATTTCTTCAAATCTTTATCGATCCTACCTAGTAGACACCGAAAATGACCCCCGTTAAAATTTATATATATCTATATATATATATATATATATATATATATATATATATGCATATATATATATGTGTCTGTTAACACGATAGCGGCCAGAGTTTTTGTTTTTTCGTCACGAAACTTGGTATATAGCATTCAATTAGCAAACGATTGAACGAGTTCGTTAACCACTAAAGTCGGCCCACCGGAAGGGGGGGTTTACCCCGAACCCAAAACACTTATTTGACTATGTCAGCCATAAAATTTGTTATATTTCAACGAAACTTGGTATTCGTAATGGTAATATAGAGAGAAAAGTGAGATATAAAAATGAACTAAATCGGTTCATTAGAAGGGGGGGTTTACTCCGGACCCACAATACCAATTCGCCACTACCAGCCGTGATTTTTGGTATATTTCGACGAAACTCGGTATTCGTAGTGCTAATCCAGAGGTAAATGTGTGTTGTAAAAATAAACTAAATCGGTTCATTAGAAGGGGGGGTTTATTCCGGACCCAAATTCCTAATATACTCATACCGGTCGTAATTTCTGCTGTATTGTAACGAAACGCGGTATACGTCGTGGGTAACTCATTAGAAAGAAGTGTTGTAAAAATGAGCTGAATCGGTCAATCGGAAAGCGGGGGTTTAATTTGTAATATATTTGAATAGAAAAGCCGGCAGACGTAGGTTCACAAAGCCGCCGCAAGAGCGCTTTCTACCACTAGAGTGACTGTGATCTAACGCAGGAACAGGATACATCCTGCGTTAGATCAAAATACGATAATATGAGGATTTTTGTATTTATTACGTAGTGTAGTAGGTACCATGTGTAAACATAACTCTGGAAGCAGATTAATAATTGATCAGTTACTCATTACAAAATGAGAACTATTCACGTTTTTATTTTATTTATGTAGGATATTTTAAGCAAATTGTTCTGGAAAGCAGTCTACACTACCCAAATTCTGAGGAAAGTGCTTAGTTATGCAGCTCCTGCGTGACGGACTTTTAGTTGTTGCAGGTAGTAAAGTAACTTTTAACACTCAAGTCAATCCAACTCGCAAAACTTAATATAATTCTATTAATTTTAGCGAGTTGGATTGACTAGAGTTTTGATATCTTCTTGAGCGAGCGGAAGCATGTATGCCCATAATGCGAAATAAATATAAATATGTTATAGAACCATCGGACAAAAAAATCTATGAGGAGGCCCCAAAACTTTACAATTATTATTGATTTTTAGCACTTTCCTCCGAAGGAAAGTAGCTATTGAGGTTGGACTCATGACGGAATTTTTGAAAAATTTCTTCAAATCTTTATCGATCCTACCTAGTAGACACCGAAAATGACCCCCGTTAAAATTTATATATATCTATATATATATATATATGCATATATATATATGTGTCTGTTAACACGATAGCGGCCAGAGTTTTTGTTTTTTCGTCACGAAACTTGGTATATAGCATTCAATTAGCAAACGATTGAACGAGTTCGTTAACCACTAAAGTCGGTCCACCGGAAGGGGGGGTTTACCCCGAACCCAAAACACTTATTTGACTATGTCAGCCGTAATATTTGTTATATTTCAACGAAACTTGGCATTCGTAGTGGTAATATAGAGAGAAAAGTGAGATATAAAAATGAACTAAATCGGTTCATTAAAAGGGGGGGTTTAATCCGGACCCACAATACCAATTCGCCACTACCAGCCGTGATTTTTGGTATATTTCGACGAAACTCGGTATTCGTAGTGCTAATCCACAGGTAAATATGTGTTGTAAAAATAAACTAAATCGGTTCATTAGAAGGGGGGGTTTACTCCGGACCCAAATTCCTAATATACTCATACCGGTCGTAATTTCTGCTGTATTGTAACGAAACGCGGTATACGTCGTGGGTAACTCATGAGAAAGAAGTGTTGTAAAAATGAGCTGAATCGGTCAATCGGAAAGTGGGGGTTTAATTTGTAATATATTTGAATAGAAAAGCCGGCAGCCGTAGGTTCACAAAGCCGCCGCAAGGAGCGCTTTCTACCACTAGAGTGACTGTATCCTGTTCCTGCGTTAGATCAAAATACGATAATATGAGGATTTTTGTATTTATTACGTAGTTGATCAGTTACTCATTACAAAATGAGAACTATTCACGTTTTTATTTTATTTATGTAGGATATTTTAAGCAAATTGTTCTGGAAAGCAGTCTACACTACCCAAATTTTGAGGAAAGTGCTTAGTTATGCAGCTCCTGCGTGACGGACTTTTATAATATTAACCTTTTTATTAGGTAACAAATATTGCTTGCTGAAATATATTCTGCTTATTTTCATTTATGCTTTACAAGCCTAAAAGTATTACTTACAAATACAAGTTATCTAACGGTAAGTTAGAAACCATATTATATAAATATAGTAGACATAAAATGTTACTTTTAGTAGTGATTGCAGTGATTTTAAATACTTTTCATTACTGTATTAACTTTTCACACTATATTTATATAATAAGTAAGTACCGAAATCACTGTTTAAAATCACGACAGATACTTCAAAGTAACTGGATGTGGTCTTCGGAAACAGACCCCACACCTTTTTTCAGTTCTTGGAATCGCTGTTCATGCCATTTCTTCAATTGGACCGTTTTGGTGTTCAACTTGAACATTCTCTACAGAAATCATATTATATAAATATAGTAGACAAAAAAAGTTACTTTAAGTAGTGATTGCAGTGATTATAAATACTTTTCAGTACTATATTAACTTTTGATTACCATATTTATACAATATGGTTTCTAACCTTAGATAACCTTTGGAAGCTAATCAGTAAGTACCAAAATACTTCAAAGTAAGTGGATGTGGTCTTCGCAAACAGACCCCACACCTCTTGTCAGTCCTTAGAATCGCTGTTCATGCCATGTCTTCCTCTGGACTGTTTTGGTGTTCAACTTGAACCAGCCTGTTCTTTGCATGCTTTCTGAGGGAGTAGTGGGGGAAGAAAGGAGGAAGAGTACACTCCGTTTCGAAGGAACTAGTCCTAACTTCTACCCCTCTATACCAGCCTACCTATCTCCATGGACCCTCTATCTACCTTGTACATTACTCCTATAATCCTTCTGGCAGACTACACTTCGATGAGTAGGGATCGTTGGCCGTTAAGATTATGAAAGTATAAATTGCAAGGGTTCAGTTGTTTGGTTAATAAATCTAAGTTCTATTTTTGCCAACGTTTTGTTTGCGATGCAAGTCTTCATCAGGGCTGAAAACAAGGAAGGACAGACTTAATATAAATAATAATTTCGGGTCTTTTTGCGAAGACCACGTCCAGTTACTTTGAAGTATCGGTCGTGATTTTAAACAGTGATTTTGGTACTTACGGATTAGCTTACAGGTTCTTTGGAGGTTACCTATTACTTCTTTACATGTTATCTAAGGTGCTCAGTTTAGAATCATTCGCATACCTATTTAAAAAGTAAAACAACCACAATTCCTCCGGAGAATCTAACCAACAATATCAGAATCGTAGATGGAGATAGTTAGCCGCTGTAGAGATACGAAGACAGGTATAGTTGGGATTCGGCTAGGAGACAAACGTCAGACTTTCAAAAAGAAATCTGTATTTTGGACGTTTCGACTGCAACAATGGCAGCCTTCTTCAGCTAAAAAATATATACAACTTATAAGTAAAGAAAATATACAACTAGTAAGTAAAAGACAGGCAGAAATGAGCGGAGTATATATATCAATACAATAAATTTTAACCAATCTTATTTTTAAAACAATGAAAATACGGTAGTTGGAAAGTAAACAGCATGTAGAAAGTGTTAGTAAAAACAGTACAAAAAAAATTAAACAGTAAAAACAACGAACATTTTTTATGTAGTGAAAAACAAAATCTATTTTATAAGTGAATACAATTTATAACAATTAATATATAGATACATACCACTAGAGAATGCCTAGGGGGGAGGGTCTTCCCCATAAAAAATGTTCGTTGTTTTTACTGTTTAATTTTTTTTGTACTGTTTTTACTAACACTTTCTACATGCTGTTTACTTTCCAACTACCGTATTTTCATTGTTATTAAAAATAAGATTGGTTAAAATTTATTGTATTGATATATATACTCCGCTCATTTCTGCCTGTCTTTTACTTACTAGTTGTACATTTTCTTTACTTATAAGTTGTATATATTTTTTAGCTGAAGAAGGCTGCCATTGTTGCAGTCGAAACGTCCAAAAATACAGATTTCTTTTTGAAAGTCTGACGTTTTTCTCCTAGCCGAATCCCAACTATACCTGTCTTCGAATATCAGAATCGGTGTTCCCGCTTAATCCCTTGAGGTTATCGTACTCCTAGCAAGATTTTTTTTTCTTTTTTTTTTCACGGCGCATCGACATCTAGGTCATTAGCGCCTCCCAGCAAGATATCCTAAAAAACGAATAAAGGATGCATTTACTTCAAAACGCTCGATGATATTGCTTTCTGCGGTCTTTGTGGTGAAATTCCACCGACTGAGAAATCAGGAGCTGAAACTCACTGAAATGTGGCGAAATAGAAAACGTTTTCGTTTTTCCTCCACATTTTATTGAAAGCTCCAAACACGATTGAGATCTAAGTATTTGTGGGATTTTTAGAAACACAAGTATTTTAATGGGATAACATCAATAACCTCATAAGACTAACCGCATTTTGATATTCTATCCTATATCCTCTATGTATATATATCTGTACCTTGCAATAAAAATGGCCATTGTCCAAACCTCTGAAATTTGAGTGAACTGCACAAGTGACATCAGGGTGGCATAAATATAATTGTTAAAAGGGCCAATGTTAACGATTTTTTTTTTTCTGAATAACTAACAATGGGAACACATTGGCACTATTAATAATTAATGTTTATCCCACATTGATGTCACTTGTGCAATTCACTTTAATTTCAGAGGTTTGAACATAGGCTCTTTTTAAACCAAGGTACAGATATAGTCCAGAAGGTTACTAAACTCGTCTTAACAAAATAAATTCTATTTATTTTGTACGAGGCCTTTCAATGCTTAGTGCTTTTTATTTTTTCAATTTAAATATTTAAAAAAAACGCTCAAAACAACAAAGAACTATTTTACTGTAGCGTAATAAAAAAAAAGCATTGTGGAAAGACTAATTTATTCACCCTCTGGAACTAAGGAACCCCTCTACCTTCAATTCTTCAAAAATATAAGTGGATAAGGCGAAAAAATATCCATTATTTAGGTCCTCATTTCTCCCAATTTTTACGTTCTTGACGTTCTCTTCGGAATCAGGGACGCGAGCAACGAAGCACGAATGATGAATTTAAACGTTAGAAATGAGTTTCCTTAGGAAGATTGAGGGGTAAAAAAAAAGAGAACGAATCAGCAACACCACAATTAGAACGAACCTCAATGTTGTAAGTGGCCAATGTTGTTATAGAGGACAAGCAATTGGATTCCTATGAATGGAACACAGAAGAATTCGTAATTAGATGCAAATAATTTTACCCACAGTCACCTAAGTTCTATGCCACATTTACCTCATGGTCATATGATCATTGTTGAAGAAGGCTCCCTAAGAGCAACGTCTAAATTATAATTTTTTCGAATTGCGGACTGTTTTTCTTTGCTAAAACCGGACTATTCCTTGCCTTCCTCATGGGCGGCTCTTGACAAACCTTTCTGAGGGGTGGGGGGCTAATTTAGTATGGGCTTACCGCCGTGCCTGAGGCTGTAGAATCAAATTTTTATAACCAGGCACCTGGAAATCATTAAGGAAGTATTTGATAAACTAAGAACATACATTAATTAGAACTTATTACTATTATTTTGCCTAAACAATTTATTTTTCTAACTTAATTGACACATATTATGAATTGTCATTCTGGGGGCTAAGCCCCCTCCCCTTTACCCGCCACTGGTCTTCCTAAAATAATTACTAGCGAAACCTAAGTACAGGGGAAGCGACGAAGAACTAAACAAGCATACAAAGTAAAGAAGTAACCTATAGATCACCCGTCCTAAAAATCTATGTTATGCATAGATACACGGACAGTTAAAATCAAAATAAATAAATTATAATCGACCAAATCTTGTCGTTTGGATAATGGATTTTAAGTTGAGATAATCGTACGTTCTCTGGAAACAAGACTGTTGAATCGCTTACAAAAATTAGATCTTTAATACTTTTATATCTTTAGTATGTTAAAGCTGTCCTCATGTAATTCGATTCGGAGAAAATGGAGGCTGTACGTGGTTGGCAGCAAACCGCAGCCAGGGCAAAGAGGTTCAGAAGTTCGAAGAACCCACAATGCCATGGAGGTAGGTACCTGATATCTCGGCCCCTTCCTTGCTGGAATGACGTCACGTAATCCTTCCTCTCCCGGTAAGCCCTTCAAATAATTTGTTTTATTTTATTTCTAATCGCAATTCCTTCTATTGTATAAATGTCGCCTTTTAGCACTTTACGAGGGAATGCACATATACACATATGTCATTTTATAAGTAATGTCCGGTTATTTTGGTGTACTGTAGAATATGTTGATCCAAGTTTTTCTACAAGCTCTTCGACTATTACAAAAGTATTTTCTTCTACAGTATCCTGCAGGAGTCCGTCGTCAAGCGCTGTTGGTCGAACTGTACAAGACTTGTCTTCAAGCTTGCGGTTTCCCGCTCGAAATCGTTCAAACCACCGCTGCACTTGTCGCTCATTAATGACATTTTCGCCATACATTTCTACAAGTTTTCGATAAGTTGAAGCAATTCCTGAAGCATAACATGGCGTAAGTGGTTCTTGGGGGATCCATTTCAAATGAAATTTTAGCACAGAATAAATAAGTTTTACCAACCAAAACATGATAAATAGAAGTGTATTGAGAGAATATTGAAACCCGACAGTCCTTATGGGACTTATGGGATGATCTGATACATACAAGGAGCAACGGTTACTATTCCTTGATTTGGGACGGTGATTTCATTTTTCTTTTTTAAGACTGATAATAATTATCACCGACTTGATTTTATTTTATGAGCGCTTCTCTATGGTATTATTCGGAAAACGTACATAACGCAGGCGCAGCATAATTAAGTACATTCCTCTGAAAGTTGGTTAGTTCATATCACATTGCTGAGGAACAAGAACTAAATCTTAAATGAGCAGTGAAGGAATAGTTGGGATTCGGCAAGGAAAACGTCAATAGGATTCTTGTAAAAATCTCTATTAAGGACGTTTCGGCTACACTTTGGTAGCCATAGTCAGCAATGAGTGTCAGGTGGTAGAGAAAGACCAAAATTAGCGGTTAAGTGACCAAGGTAAAAATTATGGTATTTCTCTATCCGGCATTCATTGCTGTCGAAGGCTAACAAAATGTAGCTGAAACGTCCTTAATACAGATTTTTACAAAAATCGTATTGATGTTTTCTTAGCCGAATCCCAACTATTCCCTGATTGCTTGTCACCTCGATGGCTAACTATCTAAACCTCAAAACTGATATTGTTTTTTTAAAGTGCTGACGCAATTTTTTTAAATTTAAAACAAAAAGGGTTTTTCGTGTAAATACCTCGTCCACATCTTATTTTCGAACACTGTTTAGCTTGTTTCTTCGAACGAGAATAAAAATATGTTTATTATGACTAGATACCCCAAATATTTAAAAAAAAAACATTTTTTTTTAAATTTATTTATTTATTTAAAAGAATACAACAATCTGTTCCGGATACCAGGTACACTTTTGTTAAGTATTATTCTATGTTGTAACAATATTTAGCTCACAATTTTGCAATATAGGAAAAACAAAATGAAATAAAACCTATGCATAATTAATATAAAGAATAACACCATAACATATGTTAACTGTAGTACAATACATAAAAAAAATATGCTGCGAGATGGAAAATATGTTACATACAAAATAAAATATGATACACAGATAAACTTACAGATTACAAGTTATAGATATTTCAAGAATATGTATTTCGGCCTTTTATGGACATATCTTTTTAATGCATTTTTATTATAATTTCCTAAATTCTTAATTAAATTATTTTTATTTAATTTGCATCTATAAAAAAAGAACTTTTTGGCGAGGTTACGAATAAAGGTTTTTAAGCTTATAATATTAGCTAGCGAATGAAGTTTATTAATTTTTGTATAAATCGGTTGGTTAGTTATTATTCGGAGGGATTTATTTTGAATTATTTGAATGTTTTTATAATTGTAATTGGAAGTGTAGCTCCAGACTGGACAAGCATAGGTGAGTATTGGCCGAATGCATAACATTCGGCCAATAAAAATAATAATAATAATAAATAATAAAAAAACATTATTTGGTTCCTGAGTAACTAGTAATTGGCCGATTTTGCATATTCTAACTACACATCAATCTACGTAGTTTGGCACGATTTTTATGGAGTTTCGTTGCAATTAACTAAACCTTATGGCCCGTATGGGCAAATTAAAGGTGGAAAGAATTTGCTGGTTAAGGAAGTTGTTGAATAGTTTTTTTATCGGTATGATACACCCAAGTTTCGTGGTGATATATACATTGTAAAAAAAGTGTCTTCTAGGTATCTAGTACACGTTTTAGCACTTTCCTTCCAAGGAAAGTAGCTATTGAGGTTGCACTCATGACGGAATTTTTGCAAACTTTCTTCGAATATTTATCGATCCTACCCAGTAGATAACGAAAATGACCCCAGTTAAAATTTATATATATATAGTTATATATGTGTCCGTTTTTAAGTACCGGCCAGAGTTTTTGTTTCTTCCTCACGAAACTTGGTATGTAGTATTCCCCAATCAAAAGATTGAACGAGTTCGTTAACCAACAAAATCGGTCCATCTGGAGAGGGGGTTTACTCCGGAGCCAAAATAGTTATTTGCCAATAACAACCATAATTTGTGTTGTATTTCAACGAAACTCGGTATTCGTTCTGGTTAACTAAAGAGAAAAATGTATTGTAAAAATAAACTAAATCGGTTCATTAGGAAGGAGGGTTTACTCCGGACCCAAATTACTAATTTACTCTGCTGTATTGTAACGAAACGTGGTATACATCCTGGGTATCTAATAAGGAAGAAGTGTTGTAAAAATGAACTAAATCGGTCTATCGGAAGGGGGGGGGTTTACTTTGTACTATGTTTGAATTGAAACAGGTGTTATTTATGTTTTTATTTTATTTATCTATATAGGTTATTTTAAGCAAATTATTCAGGAATGCACTCGACACTACCCAATTCTGAGGAAAGTGCTTAGTAATGCAGCTCCTGAGTGACGGACTTTTTTTACGTGGAATTAGCTCGACCAAAAAATGTTTAGCTGTTTACAAGAATTGTAGTGTATCATGGAATTTCTACAATTCGGTCGTGAAAAGCTGATCTCGTTATCGCAGCCTCCTATTATAGGCATAAAACCTCTTATCTGTCTGACGTCATACTCATGTCTAAAGCTTGGATTCACAAACCGATCCTGAGCAGTACAGAGTATACTAAAGTTAATATACTGATGAAAGTTTATATATGACAATGATGGCCTCATTATTAGCACTTTCCTCGGAAGGAAAGTAGCTATTGAGGTTGGACTCATGACGGAATTTTTGAAAAATTTCTTCAAATCATTATCGATCCTACCTAGTAGACACCGAAAATTACCCCCGTTAAAATTTATATATATATATATATATATATATATATATATATATATATATATATATAGATATATATATATATATATATATATATATATATATATATTATATATAGATATGTGTCTGTTAACACGATAGCGGCCAGAGCTTTTGTTTTTTCGTCACGAAACTTGGTATATAGCATTCAATTAGCAAACGATTGAACGAGTTCGTTAACCACCAAAATCGGTCCACCGGAAGGGGGGGGTTTACCCCGAACCCAAAACACTAATTTGACCATTTCAGCCGTAATATTTGTTATATTTCAACGAAACTTGGTATTCGTAGTGGTAATATAGAGAGAAAAATGAGATATAAAAATGAACTAAATCGGTTCATAAGGAGGGGGGGGGGTTTACTCCGGACCGACAATACCAATTCGCCACTACCAGCCGTGATTTTAGGTATATTTCGACGAAACTCGGTATTCATAGTGGTAATCTACAGGTAAATATGTGTTGTAAAAATAAACTAAATCGGTTCATTAGGAGGGGGGGGTTTACTCCAGACCCACAATACCAATTCACCACTACCAACCGTGATTTTTGGTATATTTCGACGAAACTCGGTATTCGTAGTGGTAATCTACAGGTAAATATGTGATGTAAAAATAAACTAAATCGGTTCATTAGGAGGGGGGGTTTACTCCGGACCCAAATTACTAATATACTCATACTGGTCGTAATTTCTGCTGTATTGTAACGAAACGCGGCATACGTCGTGGGTAACTCATGAGAAAGAAGTGTTATAAAAATGAGCTGAATCGATCAATCGGAAAGGGGGGTTTACTTTGTAATATATTTCAATAGAAAAGCCAGCCAGACATAGGTCCACAAAGGCGCCGCAAGGAGCGCTAGAGGGACTGTATCCGGTTCCTGCGTTAGATCAAAATACGATAATACGAGGTTTTTTGTATTTATTACCTAGTGTAGTAGGTACCATGTGTAAACATAACTCTGGAAGCAAATTAATAATTTATCAGTTACTCATTACAAAATTAAAAGACTATTCATGTTTTTATTTTATTTATGTAGGATATTTTAAGCAAATTGTTCTGGAATGCAGTCTACACTACCCAAATTCTGAGGAAAGTGCTTAGTTATGCAGCTCCTGCGTGACGGACTTTTTTTTTATTACTATAGCCTTCTAATGCAAATATGTTGTTTGTCGTTGGATAACAAGTTATTTTATCTTTTGCTATTTTTATGAAAACCAGCATATTACTGGAAATATGTCTAAGGGCCCATTTACACTTTGATTAGTACGAGTGCGAGTGTTTAGTGTTTAGTGCGAGTAGTGTCCACTGTACTGTTTAGCGTCTACACTTTATTTCAGTTGTTGAGCGTCGAACAGCAAGCGTTAAGGTCGAACAGGCTCAAAAAATTGTTGAGGTCCGCTTGCAGTTATAAGATATCCTTAAGGAAGTTTTAAACGCGGTGGTGTCTGAATGTGAATAACTTGTTGAATCAGAACAGTCAAGACCAAGAAGACTACGCGAACGAAAGTGGATAAGTAGAAGAGCCATTCATGACGCGATCTACCAACTCCTTATGGAATTTGCCTCTGAAGATACCATGGAATATTACTATGCTATCAGGATGACTGAAGACTCATTTAATACATTATTAAACCTAGTCGCACCCCTCATACAGAAATCAGATACATTTAGGAGACCTCCTATGCCAGCAAAAGTGATATTGCACGCTATTAGCGCGGTTCCTCCCTCCCCCATAGGGAGGAACCCCGCTTATAGGGTTGTTACAATGAAACAATCCGGAAGTGCCGACTAGAAAATTTCGCGTTTCAGAACCCCTAGAGACCGAAAATAACGGTGGTTCAAATTTGTATATATATATATGTATATATATATATATATTTGTCTGTTCGCTCATTTCTGGCTTCCCTGATGGTCCGATTTTGATGAAATTTAGTACAAAAATCCGTCGTCCAATTTGAAAGGTCAAGTTCGTTAACCAGCAAAATCCGCCCACTGGAAGATGGCGTTTGGGGCGAAATTCGCGCAGAAAAAATCGTAACGCTTACGTTTTTGAGTTCATAAGCTTGTAAGTACTCTTTTTATAGGCTTCTTGGGCTAGAAAACGAATGAAACCATTTTCAAGGCGATAGCTTTAACCGTTGTCAAGAAAATTGGAAAAATAGTTTTTGAATTCCGTTTTTGGTTTGGGTACTTAGAATCACGGGATTCAGTTGAAACATTATCTGCATGTTCTACTTTCATTAAAACTAATATGATGAAATTTGTCTTACGTTTGGAGTTTAGGAAGGGTTAGAAAAAAATATTTTATTAACAGACATAAACAGTTTTGGTAACTTTGTATACTTTCCTTAATATCTCGAAAAAGGTTGAGAATCTTGGGAAACGGAAGATGACCATTAGAAAGCTCACTAAATGCTCTACAAAAATGGTTCTGATGAAAGTTTTGATTAGGCGATGTCAATCGGAGAAATAAGTGCTTAAAACTTTAAAGTAATTGATTTCGCTTATTCGAACTGTTCTTTTTGTCTGTTTTATTCCTTGTTATTTTTAAATTGCTTATAGTCAGATAATGTATTTGACAATAAAACAGATTAAGTAAAATAAGAAGATCAATTTATTGTTAGAAATGTAGCGTTCAAAGAGAGAGATCCCAAGGATTTCCAAATGCCTCTGAGCGGAGGCCTTTCTGCCCGACTTATGGTATAGCTGACCCATACAGGTAAGATTGTAAATCAAGACTGGTTTGTTTGAGATTTCATTTGGATAGCTGTTTCGCTATTGATCTAAATAAAGTAATAACTGTTTCTATTCTATGCCTTCATAAACACTAGAGATAAGAACGGAACCGCGCTAAGATGACGCAGTTCCTGCGAATCGGACTTTTTTATACATGTTGGCGGGTATAAAAGAGGTCACAGTGTGTTTAGTAATCACTTGGACTTGATTACTAATCACTCGCACTAAACAATTGCGGTCCACACGTGTTTTGTACTAATCACTAAATACTTACACTTAACACTCGTACTAGCACTAATCAAATGGGCCTTAACATATTTATGTAACTACCAATAAAAGAAAGAAAAAAATCACGAAAGATTAGGATATAAACTGTTACTATACTAAGCCTCCCGAATGAAACTAGGGATAAGAACGGAAAAGCAATTCCTTCAAGTATGACTTTTTGCAATATTTCCACTCTCTGCATTTCCTGTAAAGGCGAATAACCTGAAAGGCCACCTTTCATAATGACTAAACCTTCATCACAACTCGTATACCTGTGCACCTACTAGCTTCTGTGAAAGGGCACGGGAAGTGAAAGGGGATTCCCCGAAAGTCAGGAATTAGGCTCGCGGATTGGCACTTGATCGCCTCGTGGCGGCACAAAATTCAGTATCTATTCAAATATTCGAGTACTTAAGTTCCAGTGGATTCTTAGGCCTCGGGAACGATACGAGCGATGAGCGACAGAGCGACAGAGCGACGAAGAGGGGCACTGGCTACGATACAGAGCGGCTGGGCGGTAATTTCCTTTAGTCTCCGTCATCGCACACTCCAATATACGTTTTTTCATTAATATATTAATTTAAAAAAATTGATATTTTAATGCGTTTTAAACCTCTTCTCCTAATTTCTTGGTTATGATTGTATTTTTAAAACCACTGTGTCTGTCATTCCATACTTGTACTTCCGAAATTATAAGCTCACGTTCACTATTGTTCAATTTACTCTTTTATTAGTATTCATATTTTAAAATTATGTATAAGAAAGGTAGCTAGAAGGTTCGGAGCATTGGAAGGTTATACACATTAGATGGTTACAAACAAGGGAAACAAAAACCATGAATGTGAATTGACAAAGTTGTTCTAAATTTTATTAGCTTTGATTTTAAAAAAATGTATTGGAATCGGTTATGATTCAGAGGCTCTAGCCTTTTTTGTACCATGCAAAATACAATGTATGGGGCGAGCGACGAGAAAAATTGCAATGTCTGGGCTGAGCGATGAGCGACAGGCTGGAACCTGCAAGCCACGTCGCCTGGTCGCTCATGCCTATTGTAGCCAGTCCTACCTCATTCCTACTGCACTCCAGCTTAACATTAATGTGAGCGACGTCGCTCTGAAGCTTATCGCTTATCGCCCTTCACTCGTATCGTACCCGAGGCCTAATGGTATCTTTGCACATTCCTTAAATATTTGCTTAAAATAGCATACATAAAATCAAAATAAACACGAATGATTTTGCTGTTTTAAAATTTACATTGAAAAACTGACTCAATTATTATTTTTTTTTTCTCTGGTAAACCCCAAAGTTAATTGGCCAGTCTTTTTTTCTTTACATTTGAAGAAATTTATCGAAAATTAGTTTAAGAGTGCATCCTTAACAGCTAGTTTTCTTTAGAGCCTGATAAAAGTATCACTTTTCCTTTATCAGGAAGAGGTGCGTGATTAGCTCAGTGCTAGAGCATTCGACCAATGAACTGGAGGATTTTTATCTTGTAGTGTTGTCGTTCGAGGGTTGGATTTGGGGTCCCAGATCGTCCCTAGGCTCTCGCAGCCTTTAATTAATGGGTACCAGCAAGGGGAAAATTCAGGCGGCCGGAGAATAGTACTGACCGCACTATCTCCCTATGGTCAAGAATCAGCTACCTCTACAGTATCTGCCCCTCTGGGCCCTCGTGACCTGTTTCGGGGCTGTTTTTTTTTTTTATCAGGAAGGGGCCATTCTTAATGGAATGCACTTTAATTCAGCGAAGACGAGAAGAATTTCTCACGTTTATTAATCATGACTCACTAACCCAATGTGAACGGACTCATTAAAGTGTTCAAGAACCGAGAACCAAATCTAAAAAAAGATAATTAGTGATGTATGATATCATAATACCCTTTGCAGTAATTGATAAATACTTCCAACAGTATAAGCATTCTACAATTGATAAGACTTGCAACTTCTTATCCTTTGTATTTTAAAATCCTCTCAAGATCTTTAGTACATTCATAAAATAAACGTTACATAGTGATCAGTTCTTCGAATCTTCAATTATTACAGAAATAGTTCAAAAATAAATAATTCCCGGTATTTTGGAAATGTGACAGTTTTCCCTACAACACTTTTGTACCTCGTAAACACTCATGGTATTTTAAAGCACGCCCTCTATTGAAATGCTTTGGAGTAGTAAGAGTTACGCAAAGACACTAAGATCTTGAAAAAATATACGCGAATGAAGAGATACAAGAAAACAGAACAAGGAACGTGTTGGGCAGCCTAAAAACATTGTACACAAGTATATGCACGTGTAAATATTTCTTTTTCATTATACTGCATCAAAAAACATGTGTTTTCAATACTCGGTTTTAGTCCGTAAAATAGTATTTTTCGGGCCTAGGCCCGAAAAATCTTTTTGGTGCGCTAACCTTACCTGCTACTAATAAACATGTGTTTGAAGGTTACTTTTAGATACTGTGATTCTTTCTAATATTTGTTTACTGGATGTTTGGGCTGTTGAAGACCTTTTTAGAGATGAGCCAGAACTGGAAAATAGTTCCTTTAATCAAAAGTTATCTGTATTCCAAAAGGCAATGCCAAACAAAGGTTTTAATATAATGAATAATCAGAATTTTACTATAAATATTAATGTAAATGTATAAGTACTTTTCTTCTATTATAGGTTAATAAACAGATGTGTTTTTTTTTTTCAAATAAAAAAAAGGTGTCAATTTAATTTATTTTACTGTATCTTTAAGTTATTAATGAAATATAAAAGGGTTTTAATGTACTCAAGTATGAGCAGTATAATGAAAAGTATTTTTCATAACACGTACCAAAAGTGTGTTTTCGGTTCTTGGTCTAATTTCCGCGCTCGGCTACGCTTCGCGCGTTAAACTCGACCGCGCACCGAAAACAACCACTTTTGGTACTAGTGATGAAAATAACTATTAAATACATTAGTATCTATATAAATAAAACATTTTTTTTTTGTATATTGCTTAAAATCAATCCGTTCCAGGATAGCTTTTTATTTCACATATCAATGATATTAAACAAATCAACACTTAAAACAAGTCCTCTTTGTTGTACCTTCATCAGACGATATTCCACTCTAAAGCGGCCCCTACACGGTGAGTAATAATGACATTATCAGTAATGTCATTACTATTCAACTCTCGTCATTCCATATCATCATTACAATATACACTTACACTGTCATTCCACGGATCATTTTTAATGTCATTACTTTTCTTCAGTATGCATTGTGATCTCCGTGACAGAAGCGTTTTGTTAATAATGGATCCTCGCGAAGTCGCCTGTGTAGGTATAATTGCGACACTAGCCACAAAAAAACATGTGAAACGTTCGTAAAGGCCTTAATATGACAAATGTCCTTCCAATCGGGGCGTTTCCAAGTTTTGGATAACCATTTTTCGCAAGTACCTTTTGAGATAATACAATAGTCATTTATTTGGTTAGAAAAAAGAGTCTTTCTTCTTTTGAAAGATTTCAATGACGTAAAAATCGGATTATTACAAGGGGAGATATTGAATTTCAAAACGTCACATTACTTTTTCGCTTACAAATTTTTATTCTCTTCCAGACTGGGAAAAATCATTATTTTTTGTTTTCAATATTATTCACCACGTTAGGGTTTCTTGGGGTGCTGATTTTAAATCTGCTATTATTTTTGGTGTAAAAAAATGTATAATACTAGTTTGCTTGAAAACGTAAGCATATTTTTAAATATATTTGACGAAATATAAATTATAGTTTAACGATTATATTTTCTTCTAATCTACTCTATAACACAAATGAATTGGTAAAAGAATCACGTCAACATTATTTTCTAAAGTCGAAAGCTTCGATAAAAAATAAAGCACTTTCAACCTATTTTATATCCTCGATACAAATGCAAAGTAACGAATGTGAAAAGTTGTTGGTACCTTGTAGATGACTTTATATATATTTTATTCTATGATATATTTTAATTAGACTTAATGCGGATTCGTTACTTTGATATATATATATATATATATATATATATATATATATATATATATATATATATATATATATATATTACTTTTATAACTATTTTATAACTATAATGTTACCAAGGTAGAGTCATACATTTCAATTCATCTTATTTTTTGCCCTTTGCTACTCAATCTAGTTTAACCTTTACATCTGTTTCACCTAGTTACAGCTCGAGATAGACTGAGTAATGACGGATTAATGATGTAGCTCTCCCTACACCATCATTACTAATGACAGTATCCCCTCCACTTTCAGTAATGATGAAGCCGAGATCAGAAAATCCGGATTCACATCATTACTGTTCGTCATTCCAACGTTGTCCACCTTACACTATCATTATTACTGTCATTTTGATAAGGTAATGTCATTATTACTCACCGTGTAGGGGCCGCTTAAGCCTCAGGCTGCATCTACATTGGACCCTTATTTCTCCAATTCCGATCCGATTTCGTTTGACCGACGGCAGACGTGAGTGCCTACAATGGTCCAGATCCGATCCGATCAGATCTAGTTACAGCTAGTCATGTTGGAAGTACAAAGGAGGAGTTGGGAGGCCAATCAATCTTCCGGTAGTATATTAGTCCCGAAGAAATGACACTTTCTACTCTTAGCTACTAATTAATGAAAATAAGATTAAAATGAGTTGGCTCCGTAGAAAGGGCAGTGAATGTGTTAACTGGACTGGAGTGGTTGAGAAGATTTGTGGCTCAATGTTCTCAGAGATATGACTAAGAGACATCTCTGAGAATTCTGCCTTTGTGGAATTCCAAAATCCGGCATACGCTCAACTACCCTCCAACACTGTCATGGGGTTGGAACAGGGACCCCTCCATGGGGTTGGGGGGGGGATCAGATTTCATCATAATTGATATATTTTATTATTTTTTTAAAACAGTTTTCTAATAATTTTAATTTTAAAAACGTAAAAATAAAAATTATTTGAATATTATTATTCCAAAATTTTGTTGTATAAAAGTTTTAATAGCAATTTTTATATTATTTCAACTTGTAAACATTATTTAAAATAAAAAAACAATATTAGTGCCATAATGAATAGAAACTTTGATTCACTCACACAAACAAATAACTTCAAATAAACAAAAGGTTCCAAATGAAGTATTTCTTAATTTATTCTGAACATAAAATACATTAATTGTGGATTTCGTGATAAGTGATTAATTAAACTTTAATTATTAAATTAATGAAATGCATATCATTATTTCTTAAACTACAGTAAAAATATATCCATGTTTTTACTTTCACAATACAAATTTTTTTTTTTTTTAAATGTTAAAATTAAACTAGATTTTTTTTGCGCAAAATGTATTATACAAATTTTCCCAGCAATTTTTATCGAAAACATTTTTATATAAAAATTATTTCATAAGAGTTATTCATTAATTTTAGAAAATATAAATTATGAAGTAATTTTTTTCTCATAATTTTTAGGAAACATTGAATTTTTATTTCGGTCCTTGGATTGGAACTTCGGTTGTACAGTCTGTATCTTTGTTCTTTCATCACCAAAAACAACAAAAATTAACCCCGGCGGAGGTCGCGTCCCTTTGACCTACGGGAGCGGTCGCGTCGGGTCTCACAGACTTATGATGCACTTTCTTGTTATTTTTATGAATTCATTTTGTTCTTATCTTCTTATTCGTCCTCATCTATGTAGAATGTTTTTACTTTCATTTCATAGGTGCATAAATTAGTATTAACTCTGTCCATCTTTGTATATAGCCTGATGAAGGCTTGAATTTCAAGCCGAGACATGGGCAAAAGTAAAACGCATTTTGTTATTTAAAAAATGTAGTTTTATTAAGATACCGCAGGACCGAACCCTGACTATAACACATTTTTTGTCAAAAAGAAAATTAGTTTCATCAGCCCACACGATTGAATCTGGACAATTCGTACCTTCGCAATATGAGCGGCCAACGATCGCCTAACAATAATAATAAAACGGTATTCTGTCGAAATAATTACATAACTCCTACAACAATGAGATGAATTTCGCTAATGTGACAGTTAGTAGCGATAAACAATTACGAGAAAATAAATATGGATCATAGACATGACCTAGATATCCTGCGTAGGCCGATCTAGATTTCAGCCACTGTATAGAAAACCACCAGTTGCAAAATAGCAAATCAATCCCTCTCTTCCCTCCAGCTCTTGAACAATCCACCAACACAGCTTGCTATTTATTCGTGTTCTAATAAATTTAACACTCCAATGGTCGCGTCATTGAAACTACCATTGGTGGTCGCCTTGTATCTGAGAGATACGCCTGAGTTTCAGTCTTATTTACCGTAAATAACCTTATCTATTGTATTAAGAATGAACAAAAACTCTTAACAGGAGATTAATACACAAAAAATTAGTAAATTTACAAATAAAAAGTTATTTATTTAAATATGTTGATGAAAAGGGGAAGGGTATTAATTAATAATACAATCCAAGGTGAGGAATAACCCTTCAAAGTTCAACATATACTTTTATTATATAATAAATGTATATGTTGAACTTTGAAGGGTTATTCCTCACCTTCCATTGTATTATATGTTATTTATTATATGCAAACTCATATAGTTACAAATACACAAGTAGGTAGGAAAAATTAGGGCAAATATTAATAATATTTTGTAGAAATATATAACTTCAAAAAACGTCTTCTGTATCATCATCCACTTTACATCCATCTGGACAATATAATGTGCAATGATAGAGACATAAATATTGGTCGCACCTCTTGCATTTATACTGGGTGAGCCTTGTAGTCTTGTTTGCCCAAAACATTTGGTATCGCTTTCTAGTTTTAGTGCTCTCGGCTACAGTGCTATTTTTTTTACCCTTGTTTCTTCATCAATCGATGCATCCATATTCATACTTAATAACATAAGTACGTTTATTTTGTTGTTGTTTTTACTTTGTGGTAGGTATGACACCAATGTACCCTCTTTTCTAAAATTAAAAATATGGTCGCGTGGTATCTATGAGATGCAAAATAGTTTTAGTGGATAGTTACTGCTTGTAGGAGCGTCAGGTCAGAACTGACCCATCAGCCACTACCTACTCTAGGAATAGTAAAGGGTATAGCTAGACCCGCGCACTTGCGCCCCTTACACAGTCTTCGTAAGATGCTCCGTATCTGAGAGATCTCACGCGACCATTGGAGTGTTAAAGCCCGTTTATATCTTTTAAAAGAAAAGAAAAAAAACTAAACCTAGATCCTCCCGTTTTAGGGGGCACCTACAACGGACCCGACCCGATCCGATCCGATGGCCACCGATTCTCGGCCTTTCAAACTAGTTTGTTTCTAGACCGATTTCGGTCTGACAATGCAAAATGGCGTCAACGCACATATTGTGTTTCAAAAAGGTCTACAGCCTCTACATCTTAACCGATTTCAATGTTTTTTTTTTTTTTTTTTTTTTTTTTTTTTTTTTTTTTTTTTTTTTTTGTTTTTTTTTTTTTTGTTTTTTTTTTTTAAATGAAAGCTAATAAAATTTAGAACAACTTTGTCAATTCACATTTTTGTTTTTTGTTTCTCTTGTTTATTAAATTACGTTGAATGTTGTTTATAACCATCCAATGCTTATAACCTTCTAGCTACCTTTCTTATAAATAATTTTAAAATATGAATACTAATGCTTCTCTTATCGTAGTGTAACAGTTAAAATTAACTGATACACTAAGATTTATTTCTTCGGGACTGATACACTTCCAGAAGATTGATTGGGCTCTCAAGTCCTCCTTCATACCTCCAACATTCAACCTAATCGAAGGTTTCTATGGTTATTAAGTGGTATTTCTTAAATTAATCATTCATTTTCACTTCACAACGAGGTTATTACTGACGAGCTGTGACTAGATCAGATCGAATCTGTTCGGGACCTATGTAGGCTTCGTCCGTCAAACGAAATCGGATCGGATCGGGAGAAATACGTGTCCAATGTAGGAGCAGCCTTACGCCCGGGCTTGATATCGAAGCATGTAAAATTATGTCCTATTCAGACGACGGAAAAGTTCAATCATTTGCGGAATGGTTCCGCCATTTGGGAATTACCATTTCAAGGTACAACACGATTCGTGAAACACTATAAAAACTGTTTATGTCTCGTTTAAGATCGGCGAGGGCTTTGAGAGGTCTAGCAAGGGAGGTAGTATTCAGTATTTATCAATACTTATGTTAGCCAACCCTAAGACTAAAAACGTTTTAAACCTCCTAGTGATACACTGATATACACGGGCGTATATAGAAAATTATTTCGGAGGGGGCTGGGAGAATTTGGGGGTTATGGACTAACAATGTAGAACTTGGAATATTTAGCCAACTAAAACGCTATTGCGCCTAAAAAAAATATTTACTCTGAACTAAGTGATCTTATTTAATTTATTTTTAAGACACATTTTTTCGGGGGGTTGCAGCTTCCTCAGCCCCCCCCCCCTTATATACGCCCATATAGTGATGAGGTTATAAACTGAATGGGTTAGTGGGAGGAAACTCTTTATCGCCTTCGGGTTGGGCGATGGCTACAGCATTAGGGTCCGAAAGCAAAAAATCTTGGCGTCTAGAAATCGAAAAAAGTCCAACCCGCCGGAACTGCTTCTTCTTCATCATTCTATGACGTTCTTATTCCTATAGTCGCGCGCAAACAAAAGAACCAGAAGGGGCGTGGCCGGAGGGATCTAGGCTTTCCCACATATACCTCAGGGTGTCATCAATACCTCAAAAAAAAATTAAATAAGATCACTTAGTTCAGAAGAAATTTTGTTTGGGGTGTAAGAGCGCTTTAGTTGGCTTACTCTTCCAATTTCTAAATGGTTATTATTCCATACTACCAAGTGCTACCAGCCCCCTCGAAGTTATTTCCTACATGCGCCCTGCCATCAGACTCAGCCCAAACATCAACAAAAATTTCAAAGAGCTAAACTTTTTATGTTTATTGTATTCGTAGTCTTACTGAGGAATGTTTGCGGCTTACCCATTTCCCGAGAGACATACTTTTTTTCAAAGCACACTAGATAATTCTTTAATGGATTTTGAATTCATTAAGAAGGTTTTCCTCCCTTATTGTATTAATCTGGTACTATACTTCTTACTTTAACTCCAGACATAAAGTGCATGATATCAGGAGTGAGAATCTCCTTGGCCTTCGAGACAGGGCATGGCCCTCGTCGCTTGACTAATTAGAATAGCCTACATTAGATTAATTGGTAACCACTTTGCAGGAAGATGGCTCTCGACTTGAAAGCATGAATTCTATCTCAGCTATCGTGTAGTTTGTTCTTTCAAAGGCCTGCAATTATAAAGATATTACCCACTCATCACTGGACGGTGGTAGATTATTAGTTCTTTTATTTTCTCTATAAGATGCTATTATATTTTTAGCACAATGACTTTACAAAGAGTTTCCTCAAGACAAGAATTAAAAATGTATTTTCGTTTAATTTATTTATTTTGTGTTTTGTATCTTGGCATATATTTTTTTATGAAACAGGATTTATTTATTATGATTTAATGAATTAACAGGATAAACATCATTAAAGAGAAAGTTTAACTATATCATGCGCATTTGCACTTCAAGTCATAATGAATATGCACTTATTCATGGGATCAAAATTTAGACATTAAACTGTCCTCAAAACCTTCGTAAATACTTGCATTTTGTAGATATGTTAAAATATTGTCTATACAGGGTGTCCTGCATTGAGATGTCACAACTTTAGGGGTTCATTCTTTGGTTTACATGATAATATTTCAATAATGAGTGTTTCTTATAGGAAATTTAATGTAGATTCTAAAAAGGTAGTCTTTATTTATGATACATTATTTAGAAATCATGAAAACACAGTTTTTTCATGAAAAAATAAAATAGTTGTGAAAATAGACAAAAGTTTGAGTAGCTCTGCTTCATGTTGAGATATAACGCTCATTTCTGTGTCACTTAACTGCAAATTACATGCAGAATAAACCCCTAAAGTTACGGCATATGAACGCGGTACACCCGCAAACACAACACACATCTGAGCAGGAGTATTGGAAAAATATTCGTAAAAAGATAATGAGAGTCATAGATAAGAAGAGTTGAGACTTTTTCATCCGTTGGTATTGCGGTACCTAATTACCGATAAGAATCTGGTAATAGTATCCTAATTTATAAAAATAAAAGACGTTGGGATTACAGTGGTAATTAAAGAACAAGTTGTGATTACATTCGTAATCACAGATAGGTTATGATTACGTTCATAATCACAGAATGGTTATGATTACAGCTGTAATTACTGAAAAAAATGTGATTACAGTTGTAAATACAAACATCATCACTGAAACAGCTGTGATTACAGTCGTAATTACAGAAAAATGTTGTGATTACGAGTTTGATTATAACCAAAGATGTGATTACAAGTGTAATCATAATCACCCTTATAACTATGATCATAATCGAAATCACATCTCCAGGGTCTGGGATTATAATCGTAATCATATCTTGAAAACCTGTGATTATAATCGTAATTGTAATTATGTTTACAACTCTGGATGGTAAAGGCATTTTAGTAAGTAATTATGGGTAGATGCTATGTTCCCTATTCTTAGATTTGGATTTGGGGTTACATTGAGCTTACTAGAGATTTCAAACCATATGCTGTTCCATTTTTATTTTATAGAATTTTTCTAGCACAGTTTTATGTCTTCTATTGTGGCCACATTATGCAGTATAATTTATACATTTATTTAATTATTTATTCAAATAAATCAAGTAACTAAACATCAATTTTTATTTACAGGTGATCCAATCAATTGCATAACTGACGGAGGAGTACCAGGTCACGTGATAAACACGTATTGCTGGATCACATACACGTTTACGTTGCCTGGCGTAGGAGGGAACATTGGAACTGATGTTGCACACCCTGGTGTCATGAACGCAGAGCCTGGGAGGGAAAAGAAATACCACGCCTACTACCAGTGGGTCCCATTCATGCTATTCTTTCAGGTCAGTAAAACTTATTAAAAAATGGGATTAACATTTTATATAGGTTAAAAGCTTTTGTCAAAACAGCAAAGGGAGATCTTTAATTTTAAGCCAATGTGCTCCTTTTTAGTACGGCATAATAATGTGCTAGTTCTTTCAATCTATAAGAAAGACAAACAAAATGAAAATAAAAATGAAAACAGTTCTTCAAATCTGCAGCATATAGTCTGCTTTTACTAGAAATTTCAGTTCAAAATAATAATTATTCTGATGTACCTTAGCTCTAAAGAAATCATTGGCGGCGGAGATTACCAAGACGGAAATAGTCTGGATTTGGTCATAACAGCTGAATTAAATTACATTTCTTAATAAAAAAAAAAAAAAAAAAAAAAAAAAAAAAAAGTTTGTATTTTTGATCAATAAATCTTCATCAGAGCTGTATGAAGAATCAATCCTATAAGAAGTTCCTACAGCACCGAGTTTGAATCTGATCAATTCTTCCTTTTGCGATGATTGAAAATCAACTCAAAACATTCGAAAAAATATAAACACATTTTTCATTAAAAAACTTAGTTTTATTATAATATTTTGACTGAATAAATAAAATCTCCACCTTGGTAATGTCCGTTTGGAAGAAAAAAGAAATGCATCCAGCAGCCACCTAACATTTGTATTTGTAGTTTCTGCAATCTTTTATCCATTTATCAGGCAGAAAGTCAACAACAACAAAAAATACATGAAATAATAAAAATAATTTAATTATTCATGCTAAACATGTTTTGTACATTTATTCCCTTGACAGGAGCTAAAATTTAGAATATTTACAGCCAGTGAGAGCAAAAAAAAAAAAAACCTTCCACTATCTGGGCCAAGTCATAACTGGATGTCAGTTAAGGCCCAGATAGTAGAAGATTCTCTTGCTCTCTGTGGCTGTAAAGATTCTAAATTTTAGCTCCAGATGAGGTACTAAATGTGCGTGCAAATCATGTTTAGCATGATTTAATAAATTATTTTTATTAATTCATGTATTTTGTATGTATGTGTTTTTGTTGGCCTTCTACCTGATAAAAAAGGCGAAAGATTTATACGTTTTGAAGGGAGACCAGAGTCAGAGAGTGTTACCTGATAAATGAATAAGTAGATTTAATATAGTCACTTTTGAATAATTAAGCAATCTCTTATTTT
>OX328129.1:70061496-70436496 GCA_946811695.1 Gonocerus acuteangulatus
AGCAAACATTGAGAAAGAGGATGAAGTAATTTCTGCTTAGGATAATGTCGATTTCCTTTTCGTTCTCCTAAAATGTCACTTCTCTTTGAGATTTCATTTTACATTTTTCATGAAAGATGAAAACCTATCAATAACTCTGTGTATTCCTTTACTAATGACAATAGGGATTTGAACTGAAACAAGCAAGGACAACACAGTTTTTGTGTTTTTTTAATGTGGTCTCATTGAATCTTATCAATCCTAATGGGCATTCCATAATGATTATAAAACTGCTCAAAACAATTTTTCTTTGCAATCATGACCACGATTTTTAAGAGGCCAATAAACAATTAGATCGGCTTTATTTGAATTATTGATTTCAAACTGGAAGTACAAAAGAATAAGTATGAACCAAGACTGATTGAAGCTTTTGTTGGCAACCGATTATGACAGTGCTGTCAATAGTAACTAAAAATAACCTTATATTACAGTTTCATTTTGTTAGCCACCTGTACATTCACCTACAGCCCACAAAAATTTTCCTCGGAACATTAAAATAATAATTAAATTTTCCAACAGGTCTGCGAGGAGCAAGCATAGCCATAGGCCGAGATAAGGAAGCAAGAATAAATCGTGTCGTGCAGTACGTTGTCGACACGCTTCACAGGCACAATGTCTATGCATCGGGCTACTATCTCTGCGAAGTGTTCAACTTCATCAACGTTGTGAGTATCAAAGATTTAAAATATAATTACATTTTTAAGATTGTATTCAATGAAGGTTGTCAGATATAATTCTGTATAATATCTTTAATAGATAGAATTCTCATACTATGAATCAGAAATAAAAGCATATTTGATTATAAAAGCCATCATCTTTAGGATAAATAAATAATATAAATAAAACATTTCTCATGACAACTATACTTCATTGAGAGGAAATCATTTACTGTTGAGAATCCGAAGATAAATATTGTCAAGGCTCAGTCGTATGATAAATTAATAAAACTCCATTTTTTTATAAGAAAATGTGTTGTATTTATCCAGAAAAAAACACATTTTCTTATAAAAAATGAATTTTTATTGAGATATCGCACGGAAATTTTCACGAGCATCAACAAAACAACTTTTTTCAAACAGTTGTACCAAACATCCCCAAGATCTACTCAACTGATTTTGTTAACATTAACAACACACTTTCTACAATATTATCGAAGATTTGACAGGTATTTTGGGGGGGGACGTACCAAATTCATAATTTTTTTAAACTCAAAATTTTGTTCTTTTTGGTATTTTATTATTTTTGGGCTTTTAATTTCTACGTGAGTACTACAGCACGTAGAAAGTAAAAGCTAGTTATTTCTGTATAGATTAGTATTATGAAAATTTTAAAACTTCATTGGTGGTATACCTTAGGAAGTCAATGAAGAAATTGAACTTTTTAGAAGATGATGACTTCTGTTTTATTTAATTACAGCCTAATGAACCAATCCTGCCAAATAAAAGCTAACCAAAAATTGTTGGGCTCGTTTTACAGAAATTTATGACATAAATTAAAATAAAAATAATTGTTTTTGTTTTTTTTTTAGATTGGCAACATGTTCCTCATCGATTCATTCCTCGGAGGAGCTTTCATGACCTACGGGACGGACGTTATCAAGTTCTCAGGCCAGAATCAGGAGCAGCGCTCTGACCCGATGGTTGAAATATTTCCACGAGTCACGAAGTGTACATTCCATAAATTCGGTCCGTCTGGGTCTATACAGACGCACGACGCACTTTGCGTTCTTGCTCTGAATATCTTAAATGAAAAGATCTACATATTTTTATGGTAAGTATTTTCAAAAGCAACTTTTAGGTTTTATAAACATTGTAAGTCATAGTGTTTTTTTCATATAGATTTTAATAACACAATTACAATCAGGGACAATATATCTTTCATCGATTACAAATTTATAATTTTATTTCATTAAATTTTAATGTCCACTTATACAAGACAAAGATTTTCGGTTCGGGCTTTCTACGGGTTACCACTCTTTTCTAGCCAGGATAGTGCTGATGCCTTTTTTTTTTTCGAAAGAAAAGCCATCACCCCTAGTGAGAATCAAACCCACAACCTAGGCACAGAGTGCCTTATAATTTAATTGAATGTTTTACAATGTCAAGATTTATCACAATATCAACAACAATAATACTCCCTAGCTGAGAAATCTTAAGAATGCGACAAGCCTCTATGTTAAGAGACCCTATCTTATTGGCCTGAGAACAACGATAGTCGTATCAACAACTTAATACTCTCCATCGAAGAAAACTCAAAAAGAATAAATAAATAAATACATACATATATACATTAGCAAATAAACCTAAGTGTATAAATGTTTAATAAAGGAATTACGGTTATTATTTATCATTCTTTTAATAAATATTTTTTTAGAAAATATTTGCATATTGTATACACATTAATACTGCCTTACTAAGTCCATGAGTCAAAAATAGAAATAGAGTCCTTGATTCTGTGTGTTGGCAGTCGCTTGTGTGTTGCCACTGCACGACGAGTCACTCGGGCAATCGGCAACCAAGTGCATAAGCACCTATTTAAAATGTAGAAAGTCATATTCGCCGTTGACCAGTCGACAGTGCATAACAGGCCTAATATGAAGAAATTCTTAAATGTCTGGAATGATATGTGACTAAACATGTAATGATTTTAGGTTTTGGTTTATCATGCTCGCTGTTCTGAGTGGGATCGCTCTCGTGTACTCGACTGCCGTTGTTCTTCTACCGTCTATTCGAGAGATGATTCTAATCAGAAGATTCAGATTTGGCTCGCCAGCGGGTGTCTCAGCTCTCATTAGAAAAACACAGGTAAATTCAACTCTCTAGAAGCCTATACTAACTACTAAGTTACAATTAACTATTAATAATATTGGTTCTTGAAGTTTTAACATTTACATTTGTTGACTTAAGAGTGCAACAAGGAGTGATTTTTAACACTTTCTAAAAAAATTTAGCGATTGAGTTTGCAGTTATGGAAGATTTTTTGAAAATTGTTTTCAAAATTTCATTAAACCTACGTTCAAGATACAGAAAAAGTTCTGGTTAAATTTAATTTAAATACTCTATTAGTCTCTTCACGGATTACTTACCTACTAGACACAAATTTATTCAAGAATATTTAAAAAATAAAAGATAACCAAAATTATTTAGTGATATTGATTTGGCATTCAATGACCTGACAAAACTATAATAAAACCCCACCAAATCCTTACAATCTTCAGTGCTAATTAGTTCATATTGAATCGTCCCTACCATATCGAACTATCAAATATGAAAATCGGAGGAAACTAGCGAACAAACATATTCGATATGTTGACGAAGTAATATAATGAAAAATGGCCTTATTTGATACTTTATTTAAGGCATTTCCGGCTTTTATAAAGGGGTTAGAGTTGCGACAAGCTGTATCGCCCACAATGCAAGAGCAAAGTATCGAATCTGAAAAAAGAGATTTTTCATATTCGATAGTTCGACATGGTAGGGACGATATGAACTAATTGGCGCTGAAGCCTGTTTCAAGAAGGTGGAGTTTTATTATAGTTTTGTCAGGTCAATGAATGCTATATCATCACTAAATCATTTTGGTTATCTTTTCTTTTCTAAATATTCTTGTATAAATTTCTGTCTAATAGGTAAGTAATCCATGAAGTGACTAATAGAGTATTAGAGTATTTAAAGGATATTAGATTTATGACCAGATATAGTATCACATCATTTATTTATGAGAGTGCCTAAAAATTGGAAGTATTTATTGAGTATGTACGTATATTGTGTGTCCAAGCATGTATTGTGTTTTATGTATGCCCGTGTTTATTGCATGAATGAGTCATAGTGAATAAAGTAAATGAAATCACTGAGAGGAGAACATTAACCGTTGGTGAAGTGAAGATAGGAATTGTCAGCTCGTGCTATAGCACATACTTTCTGTATAATGATTTTCTATTTTTTGAATCTTTTTGTAAATTTACAAACTAGTATTAACTCTGCCCTACACGTTTTATAGCCCTGATGAAGGCTTGAATTTCAAGTCGAAACGTCGTCGGCAAACAATAAAACCCATTTTCACATGTAAAATGTAGTTTTATTAAAAAATAACGACCAAACCCTGACATTCCTACCTTCGGGTAAATGAATTATTTCAGAAACCCGTTAAGTGAACTTATTAAATTTTGGGAAATCTAAAAAAAACTTCCTAATTTTAAAAATTAACCCCAAGCATTATTTGTTTTTGCAATACAATAAGAAACACTTTGATGTTTTCCAAAACCAAAATCTTTACTAATTTTAAAATTAGGAATTTATTTTAATTTTCCCAAAATTTATAAGTTCACTTGATGGGTTTCTGAAATAAACGATTTAAACGAGTAAAAAGTTTACTTAGGTAGGTTTAGATAAAAAGGTTCTTCTGGTATTTGTTAAAAAATAAGAACCAACATAGATAGTATAACAATAGTTTATGAAGTCTGAAAAGTTTATAAATTGTTGCTTTAATAAAAAGCAAACGGTGCTAATGACCTTAGCAATCTGAGCACCCATTTTATATAAATAAAAGAAAAAAAGAATATAGGTATTTAATAAGTTCATCAATGTACAAGCTGCCATCAGAAAGTAATTCTGTCAGATTTTACAGCAATTTAAGATTTGTTCTAAGTGAGCAGTCTTCCAGAATATATATAATCAATAATTTTGCGTTGCAGTTGGTACAAATAAATCTGTCCTGTCTTGACATAATATAGGAGTGAGTCAGTCATGCATAGCCAATCCTTAGATGGCATGAAATTACATCTTCCTGTCTACTTAGAATTTTATTGTGCTTGATTTCTTGAATCTCGTTATCAGTCCTGTTGATTCTTGCCCCTTATCTGTTATATGTCCCTCAGATAAGACCTGATGGTGCGTCATGTAATGTAACATCTATAATAATAATTACTAACGGAATTAATTTTATTTTCCAGGTTGGAGATTTTCTATTGCTGCACCTCATAGGACAGAACTTGAACTTAATGATATTCGGAGAACTATTGGATGAACTATCTCGTAAACTTCACCTCAGCAATAATCTTCCGACAGCTCCGTCAACCATGGAACTCTCTCCTATCTACCCGTCAACAAAACTTCGAATGCACAAAGAAACAGAAGCTTAATTTACTCAGAATATTAAAGGATTAGAAACATAAGAATACCATATCGTATGCCTTCCATTAGCTTTTCAATATTTTATTATTGTAGAAAGTGACAAACGCACAAAAAAATTATAGTGATTAACTCATTTTTTTTAATGGTCAATTAAAAAGACATAATACATATAAGATATCAGAAAAATGCTTAGAATCTTAATATCCGCAATGTCTTTCAGTAATTTGTAGATGTAAAAGTATGTGCCAATAATTCACTTTCAGTTCACAGATCAGTGCCAAAACAAATAAACATAACTAAAAATTATGTAATTTATTAAGGGATCAATTATTAAGGTACTAGAACTCCAATTATTTAAATTACTCATATTGTTAGTTAGCAATTCGCTAACTAGTTGCTAAGTAGTTTGTAATTAAACTTATAATATTAGTTTATATGGAAAATACTTTATATATAAAGTTTTTGTAAGTGATATTAAGAAATGTTTTGCTATCACATCATTCCAGGCACAAGTTTTTGCAGTATTATCAATGCTAACAATTTTTGTACAAAGAAAGTTTATATTTTTGATATCAGAGTAAAATATTATAATAATAATTAAAAAAAAAGAGATTACTTTCGTTTTTATAAATTTATGTTTTGTATACAAGAAAATGCAAGTTACTAATAATCTAGGGTGCATCGAATATAATGTGATTTACAATTAACATTTTTTTTTTTTTTTACAAAATCTTCAATAATTAATTTGTGAGAATTTAAATAAACTTTACAGTTGTTGAAAAACGCAAAGTAAAAACAAGTTTTTTATTCGGACTTCGAAAAATGAGAGAATAAATTCCAGAAAACACAAATCACCTTCACATCACTGTTAATTTAAAACTGTAAATGTTTTTGGTCCTTAACTTGGGACCACTTAGCTGAATTCTATAAGAAACTAAATTTTTTTAGAAAGACACGCATACAATAATGCATTAAAAAGAATGGAGATTCAACTCATTAATAAAGAACAATTTAGGGTTTAAATTAGGTTAAATTAAATAGATTAATGGGAACTTTATACGCTGATTCAAAATACGTTAACCAGTGCGTGGCGATAAGTCAACTTCGTTTAATTTTCCTTCAGTCACCATTTTTTTATTTCGATCTCATGAATGAGTCAATGTATTCTAAATGAATACAATTGACCAAAAGAAAAAAATTATCTAAAATAAATGACTTTTTGGATGAAAGTTTTGAAAAAAAAAATACTTAATTACAAAATGACAACATGAAATTACAAAGAATAAAATATGGTTAACTAAATTTTTTTTGTATTATTTTATTATGAAGCAGTTTTTTTTTCTGGAGTAAGTTTACTATTTCTTTGAGCACCCTATATACACGCATATGTACAAATTACTAAAAAAATGAATAAACAAAAACAAATAACTGCCAGATTAGGGTAAAAAGAGAAAATTCCTGATACAGTTTAGACTGAAATTAACATTCCTAAAGTTATGATGTGTGTAAATTATTTTTATAATGGAATAGATATAAGCTCAATGTCCACACTTGGGGCCAAAAGGTGTTAAATTGTGTTATGTAAATAGTAATAATACTGAATAAAAAGCTTTCTTATGAAAATTTATATTTTAAGACTTTGAATTAAGTTTTATCTATGTAGTTGAACAGTTGTGAGTTATCTCTTGTCAACAGAAGGAGGAAGACTGACAGATTATGCTTTTAGTCGAAGGAAGAAAAGATTTGTGATGTTGGAGAATAATTTGATAATAAAAAACCATTATTGAAACAAATAGTTTTTGCATACTAAAGTCCAGAAATTATTAATTAATTAAGTGATATAATAACAACATTCAATTACTAATAATTGTCTTACAAAAATAGGAGACAATTCAAAAAGAAGCAATGAATAATTTTCATTTTATTTTCAAATCAAGAAGACATTAGGGAATGTTTTTTTATTTCTCCGATAAAAACAATTATATTTCCAATATTGTTCCTCTACACACTCACAATGACTGTTTTAGTTTAATAAGAAGTGTTTGCTTTTATTATAGTTATAGATAATATTTATTATTAAAAATTAAATAAAATGAATTAAAGGCGAAATTTTTAAATTTTTTTCATGAGACAATATATTTGCATAGTTTTATATATAAGAACAATTTTATATTTACTATTAAGTATAATGCTGTTGAGACAATAAACTAGAATTTAGCAGAGAATAAAAATTGTATTAACCTTTTATGAAATGTTATAAAATAGTAACTAGAGAACATCATGCAAAGGACCTTTTCCTGAATCCTAAACCAATTACAGTTGGGGTTGGTTGGATTTCGAAAAGATATATCGTACTGGATAATGATAAAGAAGTTGAGGACACAAAAACCTCCTTTATATATAAAAATAAATAAATATATATATATAAATATATATATATATATATATATATATATATATATATATAAATATATATATATATATATATATATATATATATATATATATATATATATATATATATATATATATATATATATACACCATGGAGTTTCACCTATTTGAAACATTCAGTTATACGAAGCATTTTTTGTTCCCCAGCGAAACTATATTTAATCCTGTGTAATGAATTATTCACTTGTGCGATATTCAGTTATTTGCAACATCCACTTATACGACACCTAATTTGTTCCTGTGGTGTAAATACTATTCAGTTATACGAAGAGAAAACGAAATGTTTACAGACTTACCAGTGACTTACCCCCACCAGTCTCTCTCTCTCTCTCATTCATCTCAGTTCTTCCTTGGCATTCTAGTAATCCAGCCGTGTTCTATCTACTCTATCTTGTGTGATTTCCTTCGTTTCCGATCTAATAACACGACACTGCCGGTGATTCATCCCTCCTCCAGTCTCTTGTTTTTCAGTTTTCTATACAGTAGTCGTTCAAGTAGCCGCCCTTTCATCTTTTAAAATGAGTAAAAAGAACAAAAGCAAAACTTTCGCTTGACGACAAAATAAAAATCCTGCAAGATTTTGATGACAACCCCAACGAAACAAAAATAGAAATTACCTTTGTCAACCCTTGCTGCTATTATTGGTAAGAGAAAAGAAATCGAGGAGAATTGTGAGATATGAAACTTGAGAATATAATAATATACAATGTTATCTAACAACAAAGTACGAACAAACAATAAAATTGTGACTTTTTTTTTATGAAGAATTCATTTCATTTTAAAATAGCCACAAAACCTAGTAGTATTCAGTTATATAAAGTACTCACTAATGGGAAACCCCCACATTCGTATAAGTGTGACTGCACACACACACACGCACACGCACACGCACACGCACACACACACACACACACACATAGGTAAGGGATAGAGCAGTGATGCTCCACTCCATTGTGCAATATTTCGAAATATAGCACAATGGAGAGAAGCAGTCATACCAACCAAAAACATATGAACATTAGCATAGAAATTTAACATATATTCAAATATTTGGTTGGCGAGAATGTATATATATATATATATGTGTGTGTGTGTGTGTGTGTGTGTGTGTGTGTGTGTGTGTGTGTGTGTGTGTGTGTGTGTGTGTGTGTGTGTGTGTGTGTGTACACATATTCTTTTTGTAAAGGCCTTATAGGTCAAAAGTTGTTTACACATCTTTTTATAACATTTTATGACCTATAAGGTCGTTACAAAAAGAATATGTTTATATAGAAGAGGACAACAAAAACAGAAAAATAACAAATATAGTCAACAATTATGAAAAACAAGAATAGGATGGCAAAAACAATAATATCCTTATAATTTCAAAAAGTGTAAAGTCTATAAATGTGTTTTTTAGATAAGCCATGCACAAAAGCAAAGGTCCTCTCAGCAAATATAAAAGGTAACATTCTTATAATTAAGAAATGGCTTAAAAGTTCATCTTAGTTAAGTAATCTAAGGGGTCCACCAGTAAATATACTGTTGTCATATCTGTTTGTCACTGGCATCAGCTTTCGACGTAAGTACGTCATTATCAAGCCACTTTTGACAAACAGGATGCAAACTAAAGACTAGATATACAGAACGTATAGTATACTTTGGACAGAACTAATGCAACTCTAACTACACCAACCACTTACACGAACACACACACAAACCTACCAACATAGATACAAAACACCATGACACTACTACACAGACAACAAAAAGGACAAAGACTTGATATAATTGAGAACATGGAGTTATACAAACTATATTTCAACAGAAACATCCTGACACGATATTTAGACCACTCAAACTACTTAAACAAACAAAATAACGGAAAAGGACTGACACAACATTACTTCCACTTACAAAACGACAACATATTTAACATAGAACTCAAACTAAGAAAGATAAAGTATAAAATTAACCCATATTCCAAACAACGGACTACTTGTTCAACCCTAAGAAAACAATGACCCATGGAGTGAAATACACTTTGCCTGAATGAAGCCTTGCACAGAGAGTACAAACATATTACATGGACGCCCCGACCGACATAAATAACTTACTTCACCCTAATATAAATTCGCTGACATTACAAACCAGACTCAGTACTACCCCAACAGTAGTCTGATAATGAGGTACTTTTGTCAAAAGAACTCACCCACAGTACTCTCACCGATGCCAGTGACGACGGGCTCCACCAAGAGGTATGACAACAGTTCATCTCAGTATATTTTTATTCTAAACTTTAATTTCTTGTACTAGTATATTAATGAACTTGAAATTATTACCCCTTGTAGCACGTACTTCCAACTATTCAAAAGGATTCTAGCGATCCACCAATTTAATCAGTATCATTGAATTAAAGATTTGTTTCAGTTATTACAAAACTTGCTCAGAGCTTTTGCGATATAAAGCGTAGGCTTACCTGTTTCCCCAATCTATTTTGGCAGTGATTGTGATGCTAAGGGAGCGTATCTGGTCCTGAGTTAGCGTTCCTCCGCATAGTTCCCTCCGCCAATCAATCAGCTCTCTCATCACCTTCCCAAGGGTCGAAAACTTGTACGATTCTCGTGCCTGTTTAAAAATATGAAATTTTGTAGAGAATTATTGTCATTGAAGACAGCAGGGGCATTCATAGGATATAATTTCAGGTGGGTGGGGGCTGGGAGCACCAGGGGATTTCAGGGATATGGAATACTAACTTGGAATAGTTAGTTATCTAAAACGCTATTAAGCCAAAAAAAAAAAAAAAAAAAATTGTTTACTGAACTAAATAAATGATTTAGGAACAGCATGATAGCATGGAATAGAATCGAGGTAGAATGAGAATCAGAGTGTTTAGAGGTTGTTTGAGGGGAGAGACGGGATGAATGCAGGGCTTTCTGAAGGATTGACAAGTGTGCGCGTAGTGCACTCGGGAAGGGTTAAATCATATAATGTATTTTTTATTTAAATTTTAACATCCAATTGCACATAACTCTGATTTTTGGGTTATCTACAGGTTACCACCCATTTCTAACCAGGATAGGAGTAAGGCCTTTTCTTTTTTTGAAATAAAAGCCATTATGCCTAGTGGGAATCTAACCCACAACCTTAGGTACGGAGTTAACTCGGGGCCACCTGGCCTCCAATTATGTTATACAGTAGAAAATGAACAAGGTACTTTTAGTGTACAAATTAACCATACATTCACAGTAATAAACATTAAACACTATCTCCCTTGCCTGACCTCTCAAAGCCTTCCCTAGTCCTAAACGAGACATAATCCGTTTTTATTGAGTTTCTTGAAGCGTGTTCTTCTTTGAGATAGTAATGTAAATGGTGGACCCGTCGAGAATAAATCACGCAGAATTTGAACTATTCCATCTAAGTAACTGAATGCGCTATAGAACAAGGAGAGACCCATCAAGGAAAAATTCATTTAAATTTGAATCCTAGTAGGTGTACCTATTCTTAGCCTTATATGATCCCAGTAGCCTTATTGTCAAGGCAACAGGCAATAAAATGGGAAGATATGGATTTTTATTCATGTCTGGTGAATTAGTTTTTTTTATAAAAATAAATTTTGGAAAAAAATGTACTTCATTTTAAACATTGATGATATATTTATAATGATTTAATTACCACATATAAGTTCTTCCATATACTATTCCATTCTCTGAGAACAAGTGATACTTCCCGAACAACAGCATCCTCAGCTGCTACGACTGGTTCACAATGGCTGAAGAAAAATAATAAAAATTATATCTGAGAGAATTATAAGTAATAAATATAAGGAATAATAAAAAATGGTTAAAGAATGAAAAAGTCGATTGAGGTTTATTCTCCAGGTAAGATAGCATGGTTTTTCAAAGTTTGACATGAGCATGTTAACATTTTAGATACTCCATGAAGAAATACTATTCTGAGCCTATTTATTGGTAAACATTGAAAACACTACATTTTAGTTCAAGTAAAAGGTATTTAATCGACTCATTTAACTTGATCAAAACAATCTTTCAAGTAACGGGCAACACAGGTCTGTTGTAGCAGAAGTAGCTTACATAATTCTTCGAATTATGGATGTGCTTGATACGGCACATCCATGATTCGAAGGGCGAATCTGAAAAAGCAATTTTTTTATTATTTTACTTTCTGAGTCAGAAAGATGTAGGTAACATGACGCTTCACCTTGTTTCTCTGGTTCTCCTTTAGTTCTCTCACAGTTTCAAGTGAATAGCACCATCATCTATGAAAAATTTAATATCCGATTTCAAGGGCGAATCCCTAGAGAAAATATTTCAACTCATACAGCTCCATAAAGCCTTAAATGACCCATTCATGTTACAATTCGTTGTATAGCAGGCAGTACGATCTCGTTTGAAATGACGGTTTGTACTGCGGTTTTAACGTGTGTGGACCTGTCGTGCTGCATTTAGTACAGATCGGTTGTGCTGGATGGCAGCACAGAACGTCCATAAAATCTGCAGTACGATCGGTCTAACTAGCAACCAGTTGGAACATGTGTGGCAGACAGTCAACTTGTAGTGCGATCAACAATCAAATACATTTATTAAATAAAATGGATTTGCAAAACAAGGAATTTTGGGAAGTTTATAGAGTGCTAACGGATCCATGCTTTTTTGTGGGCTGTTCATTAAACATTTTGAGTAAAGATGTATCATTTTTTTTTTTTTTTTTTCAATTATTACTTATATCATAATCGTCCAAAATTAATAATGCAACAACAGCTGCAACCTTTTTGTTTACGGATGGTGCCATCACATATACAACCACAGAACAGTATGCAGTACAGCGTAGTACCCCAAGTTCTGTCCAACTTGCCCTACAGCTGAGTTTGAAAGTATACGGCAAAATCTTTATACTGCAAATCGTTCCAACCGTTTGTTCGACTTGCAATACAACTTGTCATTCAGCATATCGCAACAATTATGGGGGCCTTTAATCTTCGTATTGTTTGAGGCATACATTAGATTATTAATATTTCAGTTCTTAAGAGAAAGAGCTTGTTACTACTTTTGCAGAGCAATTATGTTGTTAAACTAATTTAACAGTCAAAACAAATTTAAAATCTAAGAAAGCACTCTAGAAGTTAGAGAATAAATGCTGATGGATTCCTGGTAGTGGATACATTAATAACTATAGTAGGTAATACAAAATATTTAATGCCAATGACCCTCTAAAGGACCCCGCCCTTTCCTAATAGAAAATGGCTTTCGGTCAAATTGAACAAAACTATGCTCGTTGGATAGAGAATATCTTTCTGAACAAAAGTCTCCATGGGCACAAAACCCGAAAGTTGGTACTTTTGGGTATTCGAAGTTTTCCATTTTTAATTTTTGCAAAATCTCGAGATCTCTGGTTGGAAGGTTTTCCAAGCCATTTGGCCAGTAAAAAAATACCTATCAATTATTTTTTGAACACCTTTCGAACGACACCACATTTGACACTCCTACTCCACCCACGGGGGTGGGGGGAAGCTTTTTTTTTTGCAATTATCGTCTATCCATTTTCATTTGAAGATCTTTTCGAAGGCAATACACTGAAACCTTGTCTCACACTCTTACCCCACCCCCAACCCCTTGGGATATGCTCGTTATCATCAAAACATCAAATATGCGACTTCATACTTGCTGAATCATACGCTAGATGCAGCTGATCGATAGCAAACGAAAAGTCAAAACAGTTGACAGTAGTCTAAGAGACAAAAAGCGGCCCTTTACAAGGCCACTAATGTTAAAGTCTGCTAACAGAACACTTTTTTTGTGAAAAAAGGCCTTTTTTTGAAACATACGAGCTGGAGGTGGGGTGGGGTTGGGGTTGGGGTTTGGGGTTGCGTGTGGGGTAAGGGTGTGAGACAAGGTTTCAGTGTATTGCCGTCAAAAAGATCTTCAAATGAAAATGCATAGACAGTAATTGCAAAAAAAAGCTTTCCCCCACCCCGGTGGGGGGGAGTAGGAGTGTCAAATGTGGTGTCGTTCGAAAGGTCTTTATAAAATAATTGATAGGTATTTTTTTACCGGCCAAATGGCTTGGGAAACCTTCCAACCAGAGATCTCGAGATTTTGCAAAAATTAAAAATGGAAAACTTCGGATACCCAAAAGTACCAAAAGTTTCAACTTTTGTGTTTTGTGCCCATGGAGACTTTTGTTCAGAAAGACATTCTCTATCCAACGAGCATAGTTTCGTTCAATTTGACCGAAAGCCATTTTCCATTAGGAAAGGGCGGGGTCCTTTGAATTATAAACAAAAAATAAATTCCTCAATTATTATCTCACCTTTCATTTTCCACTTTGTAGGGCTTAATGTGAATATACGACGCTGGGAAGATCCCCTGTGACAATAAAAAATAAATTAAAAGAATTCTACAAAATTCAACCAAATAAGACTACACCAAGACAAAGTGTTGCATAGGTAAAATGACTTTTAACAAAACTTCTTAAAAGGGTAGGGCCGCCACATCTCAGAGCCGGGCCCAGGACCAGATCACGGGCACCCACTTCTCAGAGCCCCCCCCCCTTCTCAGAGCCAGACTGAAAATTCTAGTACTTTGCTATAGGACTTTGGACATTTTAAAATTATTTTCATCTTGAGTTTTGAGCGAAATGAGAATAAAAGCCGACAATCGGTGCAGTAAAGGTCACTTTCGGTACTTGTAGTTTTATTACGACTCCTAAAAAATTGGATTTGTTGGCCTAATATGCTCAATATAAAATATTATCAGAACTATCTTTTTATTTTTTAAAATTTTCCTTTACAAACTAACCAAGTGCAACAAACTATCACCAAAAATGATGCTTAAACAAGCAGAGTAGATTTTTTAACAGATTTCCAATAGTCATCGTATTTTCAAACTTAAATCTTTAATTTCATAAATTAAAAATTTTAATTCTTACCTTAATTGCACAATTTTTGGTGGTATAACCTCGGTACCAGCCTAAACAAAGAGCATTAAAAAAAATATATCAATGCCAAAGTAACATTCAGAATACTTAGAAATATATATTCTTAATTTTTAAAGTCACTTCATAAATAACACAGATATTTCTGGAATTGGTTAATAAAATATAGAATTACAAAAATTGTTACCGCTGTTTTCCTCAAAAATCTGAACTGTGTCTCCTATCTCAAGGGGCAGGCCAAATCGGACGTCTCCTCGCCAGTTGTATATTGCTAGAAAAAAATAAATATTATATACTATAGGTTACAAAGTTCTGACAAATAATTTAATTTATAATAATTATTATTTTGAAACTATTGTAGATTTTTGTAATTTATTAAGAAGAGATCGTTGATCGGTGAGGTTGCAAAAGCAGAAATAGTGTGGGTTCGGTCATGTGGTATCTTAATAAAACTACATTTTTATAAGGCTACGAAGGTAGCTATAGTCAGCTAACTTCGCAGCCTCACTGGTTAACGATCTCCACTTAATGAATTACAAGAAAGGGGGGAAATGGCGAGAAATTATTACACATTTATGAAGCATAGTTCTCCAAAACGTTGGCAAAAATGAAACACATTTTCTTATCAAAAATGTAGTTTTAATACAATACCTTACGACAGAACCCTGACCATATCTATCTTAGTAGTTTAGATTTTAATTAAATCAGGGGCGAACTCAGAAAATTATAAAGCGTGATGTAAAAAATGTATCTTGGCAAGAATAGAAAGCAATTTTCTTTAGGGAAATGAATTTGAAGAAATTGTATTACCCATAACACATTCATTATAGCTGATCATGATAGGGGTGCAAAGGCATAATGCTCCCAGGAAAAAAAAGTCCGACTCGCAGGAACTGCGTCATCTTAGCGCGGTTCCAGTTTTTTTTTTTTTTTTTTTTTTTTTTTTTTTTTTTTTTTTTTTTTTTTTTTTTACGGCACATCTACATCTAGGTCATTAGCGCCGACATCCAGGGTGTAGCGAGGAATTTCACCAGCGAGCCGTGGGATGATAAAATTCCTGCCGGAGGTTGGGAATCGAACCCACCATCTCCCGCTTATGAATCCAAGGCGCTAGCCATTAGACCACGGGAGACCCCGGTTCCTGTTCATATCCCTATTCTCATTTGAAAAGCATAGAATAGAAACAGATAATATTTTCCTCGGCCTTTGTTCAAAGGGTTTTATGGCTGGCTATACCTGGGGTCAGGTCCGCAAGACCCTAGAATCCTCTTCTACCGATACTTCATTTCATACGTTTCAATGAATTGGAAAATATCAAATATTTTCACACATTCCTGTGTTCTTTTACTATAGTAATAATTCTACAGATAAAATCAATTAAAAAATAAAATAAAAAAACCAACAGCATAAAGGCAATTGAAAATATTCAAAAGACGTCAACGAATCTTTTTCTCTTGGCAAGCTATATTTCTAACAATGAATTGTTTTTCTTATTTTGCCTAATCTGTTTTATTGTAAAATACATTATCCAACTATAAGCAATTAAAAAATAACAAGGAATAAAAACAGACAAAAAGAACAGTTCAAATAAGCAAAATCAATTACTTTAATGTTTTAAGCACTTATTTCTCCGATTGACATCGCCTAATCAAAACTTTCATCAGAACCTTTTTTGTAGAGCATTTAGTAAGCTTTCTAATGGTATTCTTTCGTTTACCAAATTCTTAACCTTTTTCGAGATATTAAGGAAAATATACAAAGTTACCAAAACTTTTTATGTCTGTTAATAAAATATTTTATTCTAACCCTTCCTTAACTCCAAACGTAACCAAAATTTCAACATATTAGTTTTAATGAAAGTAGAACATGCAGAAAATGTTTCAACTGAATCCCATGATTCTAAGTACCCAAACCAAAAACGGTATTCAAAAACTATTTTTCCAATTTTCTCGAAAACGGTTAAAGCTATCGCCTTGAAAATGGTTTCATTCGTTTTCCTAGCCCAAGAAGCCTATAAAAAGAGTACTTACAAGCTTATGAACTCAAAAACGTAAGCGTTACGATTTTTTCTGCGCGAATTTCGCCCCAAACTCCATCTTCCAGTGGGCGGATTTTGCTGGTTAACGAACTTGACCTTTCATATTGGACGACTCATTTTTGTACCAAATTTCATCAAAATCGGACCATTCGTCTTCGAGCTAGAGAGCGAACAGACAAATATATATATAAATATATACATATATATATATATATATATATATATATATATATATATATATATATATATATATATACAAATTTGAACCACCGTTATTTTCGGTCTCTAGGGGTTCTGAAACGCGAAGTTTTCTTGTCGGCACTTCCGGATTGTTTCATTGTATCAACCTTATAAGCGGGGTTCCTCCCTATGGGGGAGGGAGGAACCGCGCTAAAAAAGGTAGAAAATATCTTAATATTTGTAGTAATAACAAAATGTTTAAACAGTATTCCTGAATAATAATAACCTATATAAATTTGAAATAAATATGAATAGTTATGGACTCTTATATTTGTAATGAACGGTTGACAAAATTATTAGTTTTTATTTAATCTTGTTCCATAGTAAACCCCAACTTATAATGCAGCAATTTTCCTTTTTCTACACCCATGTTCCTTATTGGTAGGACAACAGGTCTACCAAGTTTCCTTGCAAGGAAGTAAAAAAGCCCGACCAGCAGAAGCTGCTTCATCCTAGGGAATTTCTGTTCTTATAACTGAAAAAGTTAATGTTTTGTTTTGATCTTTCGTGAAAAATGTATGCACATGTAAAATGAAATCTCTAAGGGTACTCGCATAGTGAAGAGGTAGAGGGAAGAGGTAGAGGTTCCTCTATGTAACACAAACACATTGTTTGTAATGGGGGCTCGCATAGTGAAGAGGTAGAGGTGAACCGCGCGGGCCTCCTGGAGGTCCCGCCCGCCAGCTTTTGAAGACAAAATTGTTTGTCTTTTCGAGCGGTCTAAAGCGTGGTCTATGACTTGGCTTCTCCGTGATTGGTCCTTTCAAGTCCTCTACTATCCCATTCCACCCTCTGCTGCATGTGTGGTCGTTTGTGTAGAATTTTCACTGTAGAAAATTTGAGATTAGTGTTTTGGGTTTGTGAAAAACTATTAACGGTAGTGAAATAAAAGAAGATTTAATTATCGCGGTGCATTAATTATCCACCATTTACGCGCTGTCGACATGTTATCACTATCTTCACCACTGTCACTTAATATTGTAAAAAAATAAACTATCCTAACAACCTCTCTTCTTGCAACACAGTTGAAGACTCGCCCTCAAATCATGTGAAACTGGAAAAGCAGCGCGGTATCCCTCTTCACTATGCGACCCTCCCTCTATCAAAACCTCTACCTCTTCACCATGCGACTACCCTAAGAGAAGCATGATTTTAGGCGCCACAACAGGAATCTGACAGCATCCTAAGTGGAAATTACTCTCTCTTCTCTTCTCAATTTTGCTACTTGCTTAACTCCAAATGTAAACAACATTTTGCTGGTTAACGAACTCGTTTCGTATGAGAATGCTACATTCCAAGATTCCTGGCAAAAAAACTAAAACAGAAGCCACCATCATGTTAACAGAAACACTTCCACACACATACGCTCGCAGGAACATTCATTGTCAGAATCTAGTAGTTAAGTTCGATAATGATCTGAAGTCAAAAATTCGTGTTTTGCCAAATAAACATATTTGTTCTTGATTTTACGCCGATAGAGTGAAAAATACCCCGGATTCAAATTCAACGACCCTCAAAACCATGGAAGCTCTAGTTATTTCTCCTTAAACGACTTCATTCAAAATTTGACCTTCAAAAGGGGCGAAACAGACTCCAGATTCGGATTCAGCGTGTCCAAATCCGTAAGAATATATGTATGGTGTCTTAGGAACAGACAACGTTTTTATTTTGTGTGCCTGTGTATTTTTTAACGAGATTCCTCCCTATCTCCACAGGGAGGTAAGTCACTTATGAAGTATACGTCATTACGCAATCCGGTAGAGCCCACTATATGGTAAGCTTTCGAGTCGTCGTGGTCAACTACCACTTACCAGGATTTGTCAACCATTCTACAAGGTATTTAACAAAATATAAGAAAAGCCCAAAACTGCAGACTTATATTAATGAAATAATTTTACTTAATACTCCCTCCTCTGCAAAAATAATCAAAATTTATAAATCTTAGTTTTGATCAACTTGTTACTTGTGAAAAGATTATTAAGTCAATACGTCCTTTCTGGCCGAAAAAAAAGAAGTTGATAACAATTTTATCAAAACTCCTTTAGGTTATAACCTTAAATTGTTTTATCCTATTCCTCACGTCACACATAAAAAACCTACTTCGAAGCCTAAGGAAATTATTGACCGATTTTTGCTGGACAAACTGATTTTCGGTCTGCCAATACTGCTGATGAACGAACTTGACCTCTTGAATCACACACATTTTTTTATATTACCAAATATAATTAAAATCTAACCATTTTTCATGAATGGTAAAGGCAGAACAAACGAACAAACAAATATATATATATATATATATATATATATATATATATATATAAATATATACAAATATATATATATATATATATATATAAATATATACAAATATATATATATATATATATATATAAATATATATATATATATATATATATATATATATATATATATATATATATATATATATATATATATAAATATAATTTTTTTTTTTTTTTTTTTTGGATAAAACGGCATTTTTCTCCAGCGGTGGTACTCCTCACTTCTTCCTGGAATATTTCGATGGGTTCTCTCTGGGTCATCGAATATTCCAGGAAGAAGTGAGGAGTAGTACCACCGCTGGAGAAAAATGCCGTTTCATCCAAAAATATAAACCCAGCGACGAAAAATAACATCAAACATATATGTATATATATATATATATATATATATATATATATATATATATATATATATATATATATATATATATATATATATATATATATATATATATATATATATATATATATATATATATATATGTACAAACATTTGAAAGGCTGATATTTTCGTGACGTATAAATTAGGGACGCTGGCATTTTTGAACAATACGTCCGGTCTGCCTACGTCTATGTGTCGATCATAAGCGTTTAAAAATTCATATTTTCCTCCCTCCCCCTAAAAAAATCGGGGTTTTCATGTAAAACAGCCAACAACGTTTACCCAATAACGATAACTCCATTTTAATCTTCAATTATATTTCAAATACAAGTTAATAAAATTCTTGTAAAATGCGATAAATACTGAGGGAAAATATATCATAATTTAAGAGAGTTATTCACGAGAAAAAAAAGAAGCATCCCTTGTGGGGATCGAACCCACGACCTTTGGATTAGAAGTCCAACGCGCTATCCTCTGCGCCAAAGGGACCAGATACCCGACAGCTTGGAAGCATCAGAATTCAGCATTCCTCGTATAAAATAGGTTAATTTTAGATTCTATTTATGCACGATTTATATTTATACTCTTACTATGTTGTTTATACGTTTAATCACATTCTTTCTTAAACAATATTATTAAGACTAATTGTCAAAAGTAATTGAATTATTAATTGGCATATTCTTCCATTTCTTTAGAAATAGTATTGAAATGATGGGTCTTTATTGGGACCCAAAAAATGTCATTAAAACAATTAAAATATAATTTTAAATTGCCTTGTGATATTTTTCACCAAAATAATTGAGATCAAGCTTATTAAAAACACTGTTTATTTTAATCATCACCTTAAACGAAAAACTTATTTATTTATACATGCCATTTCGGCTATTTAACCATTTTCACGCTAGAAGACAAATAAAGTTAAGTATAAAAATCTAATAATAATATTTCTGATCAATTTGGAGATAGTAAAGAAATGAAGGAAAATGTGTGCTTTTGGCGAGGATTTTTTATCTATAAAATAAATGTAAGTTTTTTAAATAATGGAATTTATGAAATAACTGGAATAAATTAACATTAATTTATATACAAATAATTTTAACGTTAATAGCTGTTTTTAGATTTATGCCTTCGATAAAAAGGCCTAGTTTACGAATTGTAAAAAAACAAAAAAAAAACATGCTGTTGTTTTTAAGGTAAAATAAGTTTTAAATTATATATATATATATATATATATATATATATATATATATATATATATATATATATATATATATATATATATATTGGATGTAGGGTTGATAGATTGAGTTAAAGGTGAAATAAGAGGGTTTTATGAGATGTTATTACTTTTCTTTATTTTTCTTCTAGCGTGAAAATGGCTAAGTAGCCAACATGTCGTGAATAAGTAAAAGTCCGACTCGCAGGAACTGCATCATCTTAGCGCGGTTCCGTTCATGTCCCTATTGTCATTTGAAAAGCTTAGAATAGTAACAGATAATATTTTCCTCGGCCTTTGTTCAAAGGGTTTTATGGCTTTACCTGGTCGGGTCCGCCAGACCCTAGAATCCTCTTCTACCGATACTTCATTTCATACGTTTCAATGCATTGGAAAATATCAAATTTTTCACTTATCCCTGTGTTCTTTTACTATAGTAATAATTCTAAAAATAAAATCAATTAAAAAATAAAATAAAAAACCCAACAGCATGAAGGCAAAAATGTAAATATTCAAAAGGCGTCATCAAATCTCTTTCTCTTGTGGCAAGCTATATTTCTAACAATGAATTGTTTATCTAATTTTACCTAATCTGTTTTATTGTCAAATACATTATTTAACTATAAGCAATTAAAAAAATAACAAGGAATAAAAACAGACAAAAAGAACCGTTCTAATAAACAAAATCAATTACTTCAAAGTTTAAGCACTTATTTCTCCGATTGACATCACCTAATCAAAAATTGTTTCAGAATCTTTTTTTTTAGAGAATTTATAAAGCTTTCAACAAATTTCTATCCACTTATCACAATTTCCCAACCTGGTTCGAGATATTAATGAAATTATACGAAGTTCCCAAAACTTTTCATGTCTGTTCATAAAATATTTTATTCTAACCCTTCCTTAACTCCAAACGTAACCAAAAGTTTAACAAGTTAGTTTTGATGAAATTCAAACATGCAAAAAATGTTTCAACTGAATCCCATGATTCTAAGTAACCAAACCAAAAACTTGATTTAACAACTTTTTTTTACGATTTTCTCAGAAACGGTTAAAGCTATCGCCTTAAAAATGGATTCATTGGTTTTATTAGCCCAAGAAGCCTATAAAACGAGTACTTACAAGCATATGAAATCGAAAACGTAAGCATTACGATTTGTTTTGCGCGAATTTCGCCCAAACGCCATCTTCCAGTGGGCCGATTTTGCTGGTTAACGAACTTGACCTTTCAAATTGGACGACAGATTTTTGTACCAAATTTCGTCAAAATCGGACCATTAGGGACGCCAGAAATCCGCGAACAGACAATATATATATATATATATATATATATATATATATATATATATATATATATATACAAATTTGAACCACCGTTATTTTCGGTCTCTGGGGGTTCTGAAACGCGAAATTTTTTGTCGGCACTTCCGGATTGTTTCATTGTATCAACCTTATAAGCGGGGTTCCTCCCTATGGGGGAGGGAGGAACCGCGCTAAAAATAAATATATACATATATATATATATATATATATATATATATATATACAAATTTTAACCACCGTTATTTTCGGTCTCTAGGGGTTCTGAAACGCGAAATTTTCTAGTCGGCACTTCCGGATTGTTTCATGAGATCAACCTTATAAGCAGGGTTCCTCCCTATGAAGGGAGGGAGGAACCGCGCTAAAATGAATAAATAAATAAGTTTTTGGTTCGAGGTGAGAATCAAAATACAAGCTGTTCTTTTAATAATATTAAAGCTAAATTTATAGGTCAGGTGGCAATGAACAATTTAATAATTTAATTTAAAATATGTTAAATTCTCATCGGTGATAAAATAATTTAATTTTTAACTAATTTATATTAAGTACAAGTGCCCATTCTACATCTAAAACCTCCTTCAGTTTAAATCCTCTGTCCATTCCCGTGGTACCCCTTCCCGTCCCTCCGATCTCTATCCTCCCACAACTTCCTTCGGCCGTTCCTTCATCTCCCGCGTCTCCCAGAGTTCTGGAACTCTCTCCCTCTTTTGATTCAACACTCTCCTTCCTTGTCTGTATTTAAATCTCGCCTCTTTTCTTTTCTCCTATTCTCCCAGGAAGACGCTTTATACGAATTTACCAACATAACGTACGACTAGATTACCTATGCATGTTTTGTTTTTTCCTTTAGATTAAGTCCACATTTGTTTTGTCGTATGATTTTACATTTTATTCTATTTACATTTTTTTCTAAGCATTTATGTTTTATTAATTTTTCTTTATGCTCTCTCCCTCCTTTTTTCTGTTTATTATTTATTTATATTGAACTATTTATTATATTTTTATCTAATCTGTATACAGTTTCATCGTTGCTACCCCCTCTCTCATCCCCTTCTTGCTCCAGTAATCCACAATCCATCAGTATTCACTCTCTTCTTTGTATTAATATCATCAATACAAATGCAAAGTATCGAATGTAAAAAAAAAACACGTTTTTCATTTTTAATCTTTACTTATTGCTATTGGACTGATGTACATTGTTGCAAACTCCCGAAAATTAAATAAAAATAATTATCAATTACAGAAAATCAAACTAACAAATCTGCATTAAGTCTAATTAAAATATATAATAAGATAAAATTTATATAGAGTCACCTATAAGGTACTAAACCACTTTTCACATTCGATATTTAGTATTCGTATTGATGATATGTATGTTTTATTCTGTTGGATAAGATTTTTAAATAGTATTAGTGTTTGTTTTTTTGTTGTTGTTTATTCTCTAGATATATTTTAAATTTTTATAATCAACAGAATGTATTTTTATGTTATTCTTAAGAGACAAAATCAGAGAATAGCTTTTTTCATTCTTTTTTTTTATGGCGCATCGCCTTCTGGGCCATTAGCGCTGACATCCAGGGAGTAGTGAAGAATTTCCTCAATGTCCCGTGAAATGAGAAAATTCCTGCTGTCGATGGGACTCGAACCCACAATATCCCGCATGAAAATCTAAGCTGTTAGCCCCTAAACCACAGGGAGACCTCCTCATTCATATATTATTTCCCAATTACTTCTGTTTTAAGTCATCTAAAAGTAGCTTTCTTATACTTTTTTAAACATTCTTTAATTTCTCAGTTTTTTATTGAGGAGATCGTTAAACGTCGGAAAACAATAAAACTCATTTTCCTATAAAAAATGTAGTTTTATTAAGATTTTATTATGACCGATACCTGACGAATTCTACCTTAACATTTGTTTTGTTTTATATATATATATATATATATATATATATATATATATATATATATATATATATTCTTATGTTGTAGATGCTAAGTTGAAAACTAAGATGTTCTAGGTAGTTGGTAAGAGCTTATTAAGTCTTCAATAGTTTTGTATTTTATATTACATTTTTGTTGTGGAAACGTTTCGGCTATAAGCCATTTTCAATCAAATTGTCTGTATGATTTTGCATTATTTTTTTATATATACATTATAATCTTCAGATTATGTGCTTGTAAATTTGATATTTTTTAGTTTGAGGAGGAAATTTAATTTTTTTTTAAATTGTATGGTTCATGTCTCTATTATTTCATGGATGATATTATTATTACCTCAATTATTACATATTATTTTTTATATTTGAGTCTGCTTCTGTAACGGAGGACTAGATGTGCAAGACTGAGGATTGGCAGGTATATATATTCTTACTAGATACTCCTTAGGGAGATTAAAGAGCACAAAATAATATAATCACAGAGTAGAAACACACAATAGAGTTACGTAACGTACAAGGCCTATAATTCACCTTGCCATGATTCATGTGATCAGCCCAAGATTGGGGCTGTCTATTCCTTTTATTGTAAATATTAGCAGAACAAATACTCAAAAATATATTTATTCAATCAAATTGACAAAATACAGTGTAATTGGAGTCCTTAATATTTAAACACGCAAAAAAAAAAGTAAGAGATGAGCCATCTTAGTGTTTTTCCGTGTAATCCTTTTACCTGGTGGGATTTGAAAACATTGAGATGGAAACGCTTAATAATTTGATCTACAAAATTTCACAATTTTTGTCGGCAAATTTTATGTTGACGAGTTCTGATATAAAATTAATGATGCATAAATAAACAAATTATAAAAATATATCCTAATATATAGTAACATTTATAAATGTTCTTAATTTTAATTTTGGACAAATTAAATAGTATCTGAAGAATAAATTGTTTATTTAAAAAAAAAAACAAAGTTTGCCAAAAAAGTTGCCCAATTAAATTTGGTTGCTGAAAACACAGCATACTCATCAATCTTTCGAAAATTCATTTCAATTGGTTAATAAAAGGCCTTGTAAAAAGTTGAAATGAAGGAGGAAATAATTAAGCCTTTTTCAAGGGCATAGCAAAAAAAAGGCAACAATTAAATCAGAACCTGTCAATTAATATATAAATTTGTTGTTAAAAGAACATGAAATTTACTTAAAATAAAGAAACTAGATGAATATAAAAGTATCTTTTATATATGTTAGAGGTAGCAAAAGATTAAAATAAGGTAGGAAGGAATGTAAGGGGGCTCTAATTGATAACAGCCCTCAGTTATGATCCGATCAATAGATAAACTAAAATTTGCATTAACTCTTTATTTTTGTCTATTATTCTCATGAATGCTCAGTGATTAAATTATGAGAAATGAGTCATGGTAATCTTCTGATGCACAGTATACAGGAAAGGGGGGGGGGTATAGATTATGTGAAGATAAAAATACTATTAATATTAATATTGAAAAACAAATTTGAATAATAAAAACACAATGCTGTCAAGGGGCTTCCCTCAAGAAATGGCATTGATTAGTTGACAGAACATTGTTTATAACCTGCTACAACGGAACCTATCCAAGCAGACTAATGTTTATGACAGCTAAGGTTTATTTAATAAACAATATATGACCTTTAATGAAAAACTGCATCTAAAATTACTAAACATTCAATATACTTAAACATTTTTTTTCTCTCTTATAGCAGGGTAATGTTAAAACAATTTCTCCATTAAAAAAAAAATAGTTAGCTACTATTTAACAATCCAACCAGATGGATACATACATACACTTTTTTTTGTAAATAATTGGTTTAATTACATTGTTGTGCTGTTTAACTAAATAATATACAACTCCAATTAGATAGCAAAGATAGATCAACAAATGAGATAAAATCAATAAAATTCATTTTTCATCACGTTTTTCATTAGAATAATTATAAATGACACAACGAAGTTTAAACATAATTTCAAGAATCATAAAGTATTGTGAATGGAAAATAAATAGGATATGAAATCTAGTTTTGATTGAGGTATTAAGAAAGAAAAAAAATATTTCAAAAGCCATAAAAGCACTTTAGGTTATAAAATAGTTGTCAACTACAGAACACTGAATTGTCTTAATTAGAAAATTGCAGGATTAAAGCTTCATTGTAAAGGACTGCATTGTGACATATGTTCAGTAAGATTACGATGTCAAAGAACTGGTAAGTAAAATAAAGAAAAACAAGAGAAAAAAAAACACGGAACTAAATGAAAACAACACTATTATCAGAAGGTAAATTGATAAGAAAACTGACCGACTCCGTATCTCCTTCCTTTGGCTGGTTGCCACATGGTTTCTTCAGGAGTACGGGAGCAACCCCCGAACGCCGAATTTTTCTTAAATAACTGATAACAATATTCCACTTATCAAACAATGGAAACAGGAAACAAACACACAGTGAAGGCGAATTCACTACACTAGTCGATCATCTACACTGAGTCGCCATGTTATCTTTTATGGTTACATTGTCCACCAATAGAATGCACTTCAAACCTCTTTTTATATTGATAAAAATGGTAATGATTGCATATTCACAACTGACTAATTTTAAATAATGAAATCTTTGCTTGCAAAGCTTTTTAAATATATTTTGTAGAAAATCATCATTATTTTACCGTACCATGAACCATATTGTGCAATCTATCATAATAGTTTTTATTGGTATTAATTTTTAAAAAACTTTAAATTTAAACCATTTGTATTCCATAATTTCATTAATAATTTTTCCTCAGATGTTAAATTAAGGATAAATAAATAAATTATTACATTTTCCTAAATTATAATAATTTTTTTAAATTCATTTAATTATAAATATTAGATAAATGGAGGATCTCTTCTTTAGGAAAGTTTAGGTTTTATTGGACAGTAATAATGGTTATATTCAAAATTGGACAAGTTTTATTTGGAATAATGAATCCAAAATATTTGCCAAATAATGTCTATTTTATAAATGATGAGCCAAGAATTCCCACTAGGGGCGGTGGCTTTTCTTTAGACAAAAAAACAGGCATCAGCCCTATTCTGGCTAGAAAAGGGTGGTAACCTGTAGATAACCCCTCCTAAAATTCGTAGTTAATAATAAATGGACATTAAAATTTAAATAAATAAATGAACCAAGAATAAATGAATATAGTTTTTATTTTTGGCATCAGAATATAATTAAATGATTTATATGAGGTGTCAAATATACCTAAATCATACTACTTTTCAGGGGACACAAAAAATGTATAATCTAGTGTAAGGAGGCCCATTGGCTGTGAGTGTTAAGGCGTGAGCACTTAACATTCAGAGCCAAACGGTCATGGATTCGATTCCCACTATGGGGTGGTGGCTTTTCCTTAGAAAAGGCATCATCCCTATCCTGACATGAAAAGGGTGGTAACCTATAGATAACCCGTCCCAAAATTCTTAGTTAATAATAATGGACATTAAAATTTAAATAAATGAATAACCTAGTATAATTTCTTTAGGAAATTAATATTTATGAGATCACAACAACATTCATTTCCTTGGTTTTATTGAGATATAATGAATTCCCCCCCCCCCCAAATTAGCTAGGTTAAAAAAAATGTTTTTAGAAAAAAAATTATTTTGGTGAAAAATTGGAGTTAACCAATTTTGAAAGTCATCGCCTCATATGATCAATGGTTTTCAGATAAAAAGTTATTTTGTTTATAATTAATGAGGGAAGCCCATTGGCCGTAATTATTAAGGCGTGAGCACTCCAAGTCATGAGTTTTCTGTTCGATTCTCACTGGGGGCAGTGAGTTTTCCTTAGATAAAAGAAAAAACATCAGCCTTAATCTGGCTAGAAAACCTTTAGGCAACTCTGTCCAAAAAATCTGTGTTATGTTAAAGTGGAGGTCAAACTTTAAATAAATAATCCGTGTGAATAATTACTTATTTGATTATTTATTCATGAATAAATGGATTGACAATGAATAACCTAGCTGTATTATTTTTTTTCTAAAATTGTTGAATAATAAAGTCAAAGAGTGGTTGTTATTGGGATTTTGTATATTTAAATAATATGGGGAGGGGCTGATGCCCGTGAGTGTTAAGGCATGAGCACTTCCATGCCAAGGGTAGTGGGTTCGATTCCCCTAGGGGTGATGTCTTTTCTTTGAAAAAAAGAGAAGGCATCAGCCCTGCCCTGGCTAGAATAGAGTGGTGACCTATAGATAATGCATCCTAAAATTCTGAGTTAATTATAATGGTCGTTAAAATTGAAATAAATAAATAATATAGGTTATACTAGAGGAGAGCAACTACGTACAAGAAGATCAACAAGATCTTCAAGCAAAACTGGAAGTTGTGGAACGTTAATCGGGGATAAAGATCAGGATCTTGTGACTCTGCTTAAAACTATATATATATATATAGTTTTAAGCAGAGTCACAAGATCCTGATCTTTATATATATATCGATATGTAAGGCCCCGTTTTCCCTTTGGCCTTGTTAAGTAAATAAGGATGAGAGAAAAGGTTGGCTGTCCATCTCTAGAGATGTGAGAACCACGAATCCGCAAACGTTGCGTCTGGGATGTTGGCACTGCACGTGGCTGATTCGTAAGATTCCTGGAAGATCTAAGACCTGACAAGAGTTTCTAGTTCAATCACCTGCAAAAGCAGGAGTGGGGTACAAAGGGTTTAAAAAGAGCTGGCTTACCTCCGACCGGGAGAGTTTGCATCCGTTCCTGAGACTTCGGCCCAGATGCTGTTCAGAGGTAGGCCAGTTCCAAATTCTCTATAATCTCCCCAAATGATCATATTTGATAACTCTACCTATCCGTCTCTCTCACTCAACCTTTTCTCTCATCGTAGCAATGGTTTATGATATTTATGTTTTGTATCCTCTGTGTAAATTATAGTTTTAAAAAGGAATTTCCGCTTCTCTAAAATATTTCCCCATTGTCTATATCTCTAAATCCCGTCCTTGCTAATCAGTCCCTTACAAATGGTGTCAGGTTTCCGGGTATTATTTAAATGTCCAGCTGCAAGCCGGCATTAGATAAGAACCCTGCTCTCGAGATAGGCCGGCGGCTGTACTGCTGACGCTGATAGGACAATTCCTCGAACTGATATCTCGGCGCTGGGTAGTTGTTCATTCAATGTCCTCACGTTTCCTGGTTTAAGGACCGCCAAATACGGATATTTGGTGGTTAGCCCTGTTAGAGAGTAAAGCAATCCCTATTCGTAAGCATAACGTGTTGGGGTTCACTGGAAACGTTGAAAATAGAGCTATACGATGGTGGTAACGGAACAGCAGTTTGCCGATCTGAAAACGGCATTGGATCAGGCGTTGGCTGCAAATGAGCAATTCAGGGAAGAATTCGAGAGGACAAGGCATGAGGGTAAGCCAGGAAAGAGGGATCTTTCTCTTCAGGGAATGGTCGGTCCATGGTCCGGTGACGATTCTGGGGTTCCAATCCAAGACTATCTCAATGGTTTGGAATTAGTGGCAACTAGCGGAAACTGGGAAGATCGTGATAAATCCCTTGTGTTAAGGATGAGACTGAAAGGGATGGCTACGAAATTTTTGGCCAGCAGATCGGATCTCAAGGGGCCAAATGTAAAATATTCCACGATTCGAGATGCTCTTTTAGACCGCTTTAAGGCGACTATGCAACCTGAGCAGTTTCTCCTTCAGCTTAGTTCAATGAAACAAGAGCGTGGGGAGGATGTCAGAACTTTCGGAGATCGTTGTCGGGAGATGGGTGAACGATCACTCTCAGGTGAGGGATCGGAGGAAGAAGTTATAGGGGCTCGCAAACAACTGGATAAAGTCGTCCTTACATCATATTTAAATGGGCTCGGAGGAGAGATTGGGAGGCTGACGAGACTCGCGTTCCCAAAGGAATTACAAACCGCGATTGAGAAGGCTAGAGCCATTGAAACGGAGTTAGGGCGACACGAAAAGGGAATATTTACTGTAGAGAAGAATCCCCAGGATAACGAAATTCCCAGTCCCGAGGAAGTTGGACAAAGCGAAGTAAGGGTCATTGAGAGGGGTAATCCAAGTGGCTGTTATCGCTGCGGGGATACGAATCATTGGGCCAGGGGATGTCGACAAACAGAGAGGGTTAGTGATATTTCTCCCAAAAATAGTACGAATTGTTATAGGTGTGGTCGTCGTGGGCATATCGCTCGCCAATGTCGTTCCAAACCTCTCGTGAAAGGAACTTTGCCAAAGAAGGCCCCAAACGCGAACGACTTGGGGAGGGCCCCGGCCCTAAGTCGGCGACAAGGGGATCGCGCTACGAATTACTAGGCATAGGTGGGGCGACAAGCAACGGAAGGCTTTTGAATCGCTAAGAGAAATCCTAAGTTCGGACTCAGTCTTGTGCTATCCGAATTTCAGCGAGCCATTTATATTGTCCACCGACGCATCAGGAGTAGCTCTGGGTGCCATTCTGTCCCAGTACAGAGATGGCGGCGAGAGACCTGTTTGCTACGCTAGTAGGCAGTTGAAGGGTCCAGAACTCAACTACTCGGCAACAGAACGAGAACTGCTAGCGGTGGTTTGGGCAACAAAGCTGTTCCGTTGTTATTTACTAGGGCGAAGGTTTAAGCTTGTCACTGACCACTCTGCCTTGAGGTGGATGCTAAGCCTTCGAGACCCGTCTTCACGGCTGACCAGGTGGGCCCTTCGGTTAGAGGAGTTCGACTATGAAGTCGAACATCGCCCGGGGAAGAAACATTCTAACGCTGATGCTTTAAGCCGTACAATAGCTGTAGTCACGGGAAATAGGCAGAAAATAACCCGAGGTAAATTGAAGGATAAAGGAGGATATGTGGTGTCAAAGAGCCATCAAGAGAGGCACTGTTCATGTACAAACAGATGCCGATGGCCTGCTATATTGGGCCGATGGGGCAACGGATGAGTCGGAATGGAGGCTTATGGTGCCTGAGGGTCTACGAAAAACAATCGTTGAAGAAAATCACTCGAAACCATGGGCTGGGCACCCAGGGGCTGATCGTACTCTCGCGGTAATCAAAAGCTCATATTATTGGCCGGGCATGGCGGCGGATGTTAAGTCCTTTGTGGAACGGTGTCACGCGTGCGCTAGCAGAAAAAGTCCTGTATCTCAAAAGGTCCCCCTGGAAGCTCCCTATATGGCCACAGGGCCTTTCGAGCAGGTATCGCTAGACATATTTGGGCCTTTGCCGACTTCCAAAAGGGGCCATCGTTACCTTTTGACCGTAATTGACAATTTTACACGGTATGCGGAGGGAATACCACTGAAGGGGCAAACAGCTGAAGAAACGGCCGTAGCACTCGTCGAGAATATTATCACTCGACATGGGGTCCCTAGGAGGTTGTTAACAGACCAGGGAAGAAATTTCGTTTCTCGACTGTTTACTCAAGTTTGTAGAGCTCTGGGGATTAGGAAATTACAAACTACCGCCTACCATCCGGAATGTAACGGAATGGTAGAGAGGTTACATCGAACTCTTACCGATTCGATATCCCAATATGTGCGAAGAGACGGTCGTGACTGGGATAAGTGGGTCCCATATGCTCTCATGGCATATCGAGCAATACCTCATTCGTCGACAGGATACTCCCCAAACTACCTCATGCTTGGGCGAGAATTGGTAACTCCGTTTGATTGCTGGGTAGGTCCAACCAATGACGGATCGGAATCAGCGGACCATGTCGAAAAGTTAGGGCATCGGCTGAAAGAAGCCTATAAGGACGCTTTGAGTCGTGCCGAAAAGGCCTGGGCAATGAGGACCCATTATTGTAATGCCCGGCGTAAGGAGCGACGCCTAGAGGTGAGGGATTGGGTCTATCTCCATTGTCCAGCCGTAAAGCCTGGGAATTGTCCAAAATTCCACTGTCCCTGGACAGGCCCACACAAAGTAGAAAGGGTTCTTTCGCGAGTGAACTATGAGATCCGACTGGCCACTGGATCTCTGAATGTAGTTCATATAAATAGGCTAAAACGGGCCCCGGGGGGAGGAGGGGATTCGCACCCTAAGGTTATGACGAAGGCAGGTGGGGCAACCCGGGAAGTGGAAGGGTCGGAAGATGAGGTCATGGAGCCGGAATGGGAAATTAACCCCGGGTGTTGTTATGGCTCAGAAGACGACTCTTGTGAGGACCAAGATGAAATTGAAACGCAGAGTGAGATTCACAGACACTGTCCGGTTGCTGCGGGAAGATCGCCAGAATGTAATGACCCTGCCTGCCCTCTGGGCGTTAGATCCTCTCCTGAGGAAGAAAACAGGGAAATAACCCAGGATAGTCAAGGGGAGGGAAACGAAGGACGGATTGAGACAGGTGGGACTTCCGGGGAAAGTTCCAGTGGTTCAGATAGCGAGAGCCAAGCTCAGCCAAAGGGGAAACCTGATGCTACTTGGACACCAAAGGGGAAAACTTTAACTTTTTCTCGTAGGTCCCCATACCCGCTTAGGAGGAGAGCTAAGTTGCCTGAAAATGATTCCTGAATATCTTATTTCAGGGTTGTCGCTGTGGGTGGTCCTAGGAGTATGGCCCTTGGCGTGGGCAAGTCTGGTTTTTCTAAGACGAGGTGACGTAGTTGTGACGGGAGACAAATGGCGTCTACTGGTTCACTTGAATGTATCACACCTAGAAGGTATAATGGAAACTCTGCGAGGGGAGATTTGGAAGGTCCAATTAGACCTATCTCATGCCTCGGTTAAATATCCAGAGCTTGATGGACTTCAGCCTGTTGTCGAGGGCATACTTAGTCTATTCAGGGAGGCAGAAGAGGAACTTGATATGCTCTGGTCCATGCTACCTAGTCCCCGAGAACGTCGAGGATTGGTCAATGCGGGGGGGATAGTATTAAAATACCTATTTGGGACCCCAGACGCGGACGATTTACAAGGCATACAAGAAAATTTCGACAAACTAAGTAAGCAGTACGGAGACACCATACATGCGGTCTCTGAACAACTAACGCTCAGTCGCGAGTTTGCAAGGAAAGCCGAAGAGGACACAAAAAGGGTTACCCGCTTGTCTGGGGTGGTCCGTAGAATTTTGAAGGAAGGTTTTCAAAAAGAGGCGCAACTTCAAACGAACATATCGCGTGTTACTAACCTCATCCAAAGTTCCCTGTACCTTTCCTCGTCCCTCAGAAGCCTAGAAACTGGAGTAACGGAATTCCTATCTAGATTCCGCAGAGTTCTTAATGGAGTAGGTGCATCGATGAGTGGAAGGTTGAGTAGAGAGATGCTAGGTCCTAAAGAGTTAACTCTGATTTTGGGGAAGGTAAGAGAGGCTCTGCCAACTGGACTGACACTCCTCTCGGAGGGAAGCCGATATCATGACCAAATTTACTACCAAATTTCTGAAGTACATGCAATTGCAACCGATGATGGAGTAATAGCTGTAGTGGAATTGCCTTTAAAAACTCCGGATCAGGAGATGGTGCTTTATCAGGTTCTCTCCTTGCCTCTTAAGGAGAATAAAACAGGAAGAATGGTTGCAGCTCAGCCGGAGGGGGCGTTCTTCTTGGAGAGCCACAACGAGAAGGCCTACTCAATTCTTCAGGAGCAGGATATAGCCAGATGTCGTCCCGGGATACCATGGATCTGTCCTGCCGAGTTCAAATTCTTTCACGGACAAACACCATCTTGTATTGTCTCATCGTTTCGCCAGGAGAATACGTCGAAGGAATGGTGCCCGTGGACTTTGGTGAATCCTAGATCTTCACCCACATGGATTTGGGACGAGCACAAGGAGCTATGGTGGTATAGCATGTCTAAGCCCACTCGCCTCCATCTTCAATGCAGAGGGAGTGCTGGAGTAGAATCGCTAGAGCGGGTTCTAGATGGAAGTGGGCAGCTTACCATAGCACCTGGTTGCACAGCTTGGACACCTGATTATCGCCTTTTGCCGATTGCCGACGTTGGGGAATCCTCTCAGGTGGTGCAGTTGCAATGGGTCAACGTTACGATCAAACCACCCTTGGACCTGCCAGTAAAAGAGGAATATGATCCCGCAGTATGGGAGGATACTTTGAAGGAGCTCAAGGAGCTCGAAGAAGCGTCCAATAACTCTTCGGCTGAATGGGGAACATGGAGCGATGTGGAACGGATCCTTGCGGCCCAAAAGAAGGGGAAGGAAGGGGAACTTCTATGGATAGCAGGCGGGTCGGTTGCTCTAATAGCACTTCTTGGGTTTACCACTGGCCTGCTAATTACAAAACTCAGATCCCGGCGTGGTGCGAATCAAAACTCGCAGCCAACGGAAGGAAGTGGGGCAGCAGGATTCGTAATACATCGACCGGCAGCTGAAAGTGTCGTATCTGTAATAACGGAGCGGATATAGACCGCTCGAAAGTGTAGTAGCCGTTCAGTGATTGTGACGACAGTGTTCGGTATAGTTATAAAATAATGGTAACATAAGGATTTTTACCTCCTAAGGGAGAGGTTTTGTCTTGTAAAGATGCCAATAATGTTTATTTTATTTTAATTTTTACAGCGCATCACCTGTATTGTTATTAGCACTAATATTGTTTATTATTATTATTATTAGTAACATAAGGATGGGTAGTGTTAAAGGTAAAGTAATGTTCCAAGGGAAACATGACTTTGAAAAATCGGGGGGTGATGTAAGGCCCCGTTTTCCCTTTGGCCTTGTTAAGTGAATAAGGATGAGAGAAAAGGTTGGCTGTCCATCTCTAGAGATGTGAGAACCACGAATCCGCAAACGTTGCGTCTGGGATGTTGGCACTGCACGTGGCTGATTCGTAAGATTCCTGGAAGATCTAAGACCTGACAAGAGTTTCTAGTTCAATCACCTGCAAAAGCAGGAGTGGGGTACAAAGGGTTTAAAAAGAGCTGGCTTACCTCCGACCGGGAGAGTTTGCATCCGTTCCTGAGACTTCGGCCCAGATGCTGTTCAGAGGTAGGCCAGTTCCAAATTCTCTATAATCTCCCCAAATGATCATATTTGATAACTCTACCTATCCGTCTCTCTCACTCAACCTTTTCTCTCATCGTAGCAATGGTTTATGATATTTATGTTTTGTATCCTCTGTGTAAATTATAGTTTTAAAAAGGAATTTCCGCTTCTCTAAAATATTTCCCCATTGTCTATATCTCTAAATCCCGTCCTTGCTAATCAGTCCCTTACAGAGATATATATATATATATATATATATATATATATATATATATATATATATATATATATTGATGGCCTAGCATGAAAACCTCGTATCTAAAAAAAAAACGTTAATAACTTTTATACGTTATTAGATGGATAAGATTCTATTTGACAATCCTTGAGTGTCGAAGGAACTCTATCTTATTCATCCTGGACTATATGGACGAAGAAGCAAACCTTGCGGGCTTCTCAGTAACCATAATATCCATCTAATTAGGCATGAAAGTTAATTATTTTTATTTATAAGATACGAGGTTTTCATTCTAGGCCATCGATATATACACACACACACGTATTCAGGGGCTCTAATGGGGGAGGGGCACAGTGGACAATTGATCAGGGGCCCATGGTATCAGAGGGGCCTGGCATCATTTTTTACTACCTTCTCAACGTCCGCTCTTGGAAACACTATAATACTGTTTTTTATTTTCTTATCTTTCTTTCGTAAAATGCTCATATTACTGAATAAGTCAATTAAAATAATCAACAACCAATTAAAACGTTGGGTAAACAGATACAAACACCCGTTCTAAAGAGCAAAACTAACAATTTCTAAGTTTCAATTCCTTATTTCTCCGATTGACATCGCCCCATCGAAAATCACATCTGAACGTTTTTTGTAGAGATTTTAGTAAGCGTTTTGGTCACCTTCCACTTAACACGTTCTGCAACCGTTATCGGTTATATTTTAGAAAATATGTATACGAAAATCCCAAAACTTGTCAAGCCTTTAAATGAAATATTTTATTTCTCGTACATCCTTAACTCCAAACGAAACCAAATTTTAACTATCATATATTCGATGGGTGTCAAACGTCTGGAACAAGTTTCAACTGAATCATTTTTTTTCGGAATACCCAAACTGAAAATTAGACAGGAAAATTATTTGTATCACTTTTTCTCGGAAACGGTTACAGATATCGCTTTAAAAATACAGATATCGCGCTAAAAAAAAGTCCGTCACGCAGGAGCTGCATAACTAAGCACTTTCCTCAGAATTTGGGTAGTGTAGATTGCTTTCCAGAACAATTTGCTTAAAATATCCTACATAAATAAAATAAAAACATGAATAGTTCTCTTTTAAATTTGTAATGAGTAACTGATCAATTAATAATTTGCTTCCAGAGTTATGTTTACACATGGTACCTATTACACTACGTAATAAATACAAAAAACCTCATATTATCGTATTTTGATCTAACGCAGGAACAGGATACAGTCACTCTAGTGGTAGAAAACGCTCCTTGCGGCGGCTTTGTGAACCTACGTCTGACGGGCTTTTCTATTGAAATATATTACAAATTAAACCCCCGCTTTCCGATTGACCGATTCAGCTCATTTTTACAACACTTCTTTCTCATGAGTTACCCACGACGTATACCGCGTTTCGTTACAATACAGCAGAAATTACGACCGGTATGAGTATATTAAGAATTTGGGACCCCCCCTTCTAATGAACCGATTTAGTTTATTTTTACAACACTTATTTACCTGTAGATTACCACTACGAATACCGAGTTTCGTCGAAATATACCAAAAATCACGGCTGGTAGTGGCGAATTGGTATTGTGGGTCCGGAGTAAACCCCCCCTCCTAATGAACCGATTTAGTTTATTTTTACAACAGTTATTTACCTGTGGATTAACACTACGAATACCGAGTTTCATCGAAATATACCAAAAATCACGGCTGGTAGTGGCGAATTGGTATTGTGGGTCCGGAGTAAACCCCCCCTTCTAATGAACCGATTTAGTTCATTTTTATATCTCACTTTTCTCACTATATTAACACTACGAATACCGAGTTTTGTTGAAATATAACAAATATTACGGCTGACATAGTCAAATTAGTGTTTTGGGTTCGGGGTAAACCCCCCCTTCCGGTGGACCGACTTTGGTGGTTAACGAACTCGTTCAATCGTTTGCTAATTGAATGCTATATACCAAGTTTCGTGACGAAAAAACAAAAACTCTGGCCGCTATCGTGTTAACAGACACACACACATATATATATATATATATATATATATATATATATATATATATGCATATATATATATATATATATATAGATATATATAAATTTTAACGGGGGTAATTTTCGGTGTCTACTAGGTAGGATCGATAAAGATTTGAAGAAATTTTTCAAAAATTCCGTCATGAGTCCAACCTCAATAGCTACTTTCCTTCGGAGGAAAGTGCTAAAACGAGTACCTATAAGCATATCTACGCTAATAGCCTAGATGTCGATGCGGCTTAAAAAAAAATATATATGAAGAATCTTGGGTGCACCGTTCAAGACGGAAGTATCTCGAGAAGAACGAGAAATACAAAGATTTTAGGTGATTATGATGACATTAATGTTGTCAAATTCATCAAGCCCAAGAGACTTCAAAGAGCTTAACAATGGCGATGAGTATGTAGGAAAACGAAATTTCTAAGAACTATTTTATTTTTATTAAGAGGAGATCGTTCACCGTAGATGATTCAAGGTAGGGATTGTCGGGGTTCGGTCACTGCTACTTAATAAAACTACATTTTATCATAAAAATGGTTTTATTGTGCCGACATTTCGGCTTGAACTTCAAGCCTTCATCAGGGCTGTAAAAAACAAGTAGGACGGATGTAATACTGAAATATATATATATATATATATATATATATATATATATATATATATATATATATATATATATATATATGCCTACATACACAAATACATATGCCCAATGTTTGGCGACTACATATGCATTAGGTTTTGTGAGTTACAAAAAGTTTTGGTAAAAATGCAGTTTCCAGCCCTCCAAACCGATTTCTTTCAAATTTTGCACAATAACGTATTTCGATGCACTAAACACGAATACGATAAAAAAAAAAAAAAACGTCGGATTTAACTAGGAAAGAAGTTATTAAGCACTTAAGTTCACTGTTATGCAGGTTATGAGAGCTGTTATTTATAGCGAGTTGGATTGACTGGGGTTTTGTTATTTTCTTGAGCGAGCGTAGCGAGCGGAAACGCATAGCACGCATGCCCTTAAGCGACAGGTGACGATGCCCTTAAAATTGACAATATTTTCGAATAAATGGTTTCTGAACATTTCAAATGAGAGTTCTCTGTTTTCCAATGTTACATATCTGCGCATGCGCGTGTTTACAAATACGCTGATGACGCCTAGTTTTATAACCTTCCTAACTTTAGTGCTTAATATTATATTCTATTAATTTTAGCGAGTTGGATTGACTGGGGTTTTGTTATCTTCTTGAGCGAGCGTAGCGAGCGGAAACGCATAGCATGTATGCCTTAAAGTCATCATTTATGCCTTAAAGTCGTCACAAATTTAGTTGTTTACATTAGCTCTCATAACCTGCATAACAGTGAACTTAAGTGCTTAATAACTTCTTTCCTAGTTAAATCCGACGTTTTTTTTTTATCGTATTCGTGTTTAGTGCATCAAAATACGTTTGTAATAATTTGTAATAGTTTGAAATCGAAGTTAAAAATAAATCTTTTCCAAAAATTTAATAAAACTCGCCAGAATCACGTTCACCGCCCCATCGGTGACGAAAACTGGGTTAAAAACATCTCGGTCAACGTCCCCCCTCAGGTTAACAACATACTTGGTTTAGGAGAAAAGTTTTCTTTACTTCCTACACCAGGTATTGTTGTTCTCAAATTAATTACCGATGTAGAATACATACTACAAACCGTTCCTTGTAAAGAGGAAGACCAAACCCGCTCTAAAGTAGTAAATAGCATCACCAATTTCTTGCAAATTCCTTCTCCCAGCCACTCCCACCTTTCCACTGAATTTTACAAAGACCTAAAACACACCAAAACTTTCTTACGGACACATGAACAACATATAATATGTACTAAATCCGACAAGGGAAACACGACCGTCATCATGGACAGAACAGAATACAACGAAAAAATTACCAACTTATTAAACGACACAATACATACTTACCCATTCCTAAGGACATTACGAAAATACAAAAACGAAAATTCAACGAACACATTCACAAACTTTTTAACTCTAACGAAATCGACAAATCCACTAAGTCCTTCTTAATTTCCCACAATTCCCTCCCACCGCGAGCCTATGGCCTCCCCAAAATCCACAAACCTGGTAATCCCCTTCGTCCCATCATTGCCAATATAGATTCTCCCTCTTCCAGTCTCAGTAAATTTCTTCTTCCCTCATTACAAATACTTAGCCATAATAATCCCTATGATATAAAAAATTCCTTTGACCTAATTTCTAAATTATCCAACCTAACCATTCCCCACGGCCACATTTTAGTTTCCATTGATGCCACATCCTTATTCACTAACGTCCCACTAGCCAAAACGCTAGAAATAATCGAAAACCATTGGCCCACCCTACAACTCCATAGCCCTCTATCCTTTGATTTGTTTATAGAAAGTCTAAAACTTTGTGTTAACAGCGGTTTTTTTTAAATATGATGGGAAATTCTATAAACAAATTGAAGGTCTAGCCATGGGTAACTGTCTTGCACCCGATTTATCCTCAATCCTTCTCAACGATCTTCTCATCTCCCTCGTCCCCCATGACATCTCATTCATCTGCAAATACGTAGACGATCTTTTGCTGATGATTAACCCAAACAGACTAACAGACATACTTACCTGTTTCAATTCCTTTTACCCTAGGCTTCAATTTACAGTCGAAATAGAACAGGACAGACAGCTCCCATACTTAGACATCTTACTAATTAGACAGACTGACGGTACTATTATTACTGACTGGTACACCAAACCCACGTACTCGGGACGGTTACTTAATTTTCATTCATCCCATCCTTACCACCTCAAGATTAATGTAGCCAGAAATCTCCTCCGCCGAGTCCTCTCTCTATCCCATGCTTCCTTCCACAATAAAAATATTAATATCGCCTCAGATATATTGGCACGCAACCAATTTCCCCCCAACCTCATAAAATCCCTTGTTAAAATAGCAAAATCCCAACCTCCCAACACTGTCTCTCCCAATTCTTCCCTAACTCCCAGTTACCAAATGTTCCGATCTCTACCATTTACACCTGGACTGACTGATAAACTTACAAAGACAATAAAAAAATCCTACCCTTCTCTAAATTTTGGTTTGAAAACTACCAACAAACTGAAAACCCTCTATACCAAACTCAAAGATCCCATCCCTTTTGAACAAACCACCCGTTGTGTTTACCAAGTCCCTTGTCAAACCCCTTCCTGTAATGGTGTATACATAGGAGAAACCATAAATGACATTCACTCACGTCTTACACAACATAAACGAACCATCACTAATAAAGAAATAGATAAATCTGCACTTGCAAAACACGCCATTACACAAAAACACACTTTTAACTTCGACGACACGAAAATTCTTGCTACACAACGAAACAAAAAAAGACTACAGATCTCGGAATGTGTACACATAAACTTAAACAAAAACAATATAAACTACAAAACTGACCAACAAGGCATTTCTCCTATGTACGCTAATATTTTCCAAATACTCTCCCGACCTCCCACCTAGATTTTTACCATGCCCCTTGGGTATCCTTCCATTAATACCTTTTTCTCCTTTCCTGTCATAAAAATGTCATAAACATGCCTTTTGATCCTTACCGACATGTCATAAACATGCTTTTTGATCCTTACCGACATTTCCCCCACCACCTGCTGTTTCCACTTACTTATACCCCAGTAGATTTCTTTTTCTCCTTAGACACTCTACAATGGTTACTTAATTGCCAAACTTGGTCTTCCTCTGCCGCTCGGCATTTCTATTGGTATGTAGTATCTTATTTCTTTGTAAAATTAATTAATGTTACTATTAGCTACTATATTTGTCATTGGTATGTAGCTTCTTATTTCTTTGTAAAATCAATTAAAGTTACTAATTACTTTTAAAATCAATTATTGTACCTATTCACTTTTTCATTCTAAGAATTTAAGACGATATGTTCTTTTATAAGTTAATTGTATCTATAGCTCTGTTACCTATCACAATCATAATTTTTTTTGTTTTTGTATTAATTTCTTTTTTTGTCATTTTAGCTGACGAAGGCTACCAATGAGTAGCCGAAACGTCCGAAATATAGATTTTTTAAAACAAAATCATATTGAGGTTTATTTAGCCGAATCCCAACCATTCCATCTTTACTTATCACCTCGACGGCTAACTATCTAATCATCATGACAAAATACGTTATTGTGCAAAATTTGAAAGAAATCGGTTTGGAGGGCTGGAAACTGCATTTTTATCAAAGTTTTCTTTACTTATTCTACAAGTTTTTTTAAAAGCTTTATCTACCAGGAAGTCCCAAAAGCCCAAAATGTAAATCTGATATTTCAAGTTCAGGGTAGTTTTAGACATTAAATACTTTTAGATTTAACACATGTTACTTTCTATTTGAAAAATTTATAAGTTAAGAAAAAAACATACTACTCATGTGACCTATAAATAGGAAGTAATCAACCTTGAATGAGGGACAAAAGGCCATGACAGAACCAGAAACTCGAGTAACGTGAGTACGTTTATTCTAGTTTGATGGATAGGTATATACTACGGCAGGAGTAGTAGGTACTATGTGGAAAGTAGGTGGTCCGAATTCGGTCCGGAGCTGCTTGATCAGAAATGGTTTTGGTGAACGATTTGCAACTTTCCAAAACGTTGTAACCTGTATATTTCGCCATCATGAAGGGCCTCACCGCAACGGAAAGTTTGACAAGTGTGGTATTCCTTACTTAACCCTGGAATCACAACATAATGAAGTTGTTACAAATGTCACAACGTGGGGTCATATATGACCCCATCTAGTCTTTCGTAATTCTTTTACAAATTTGGTGTTAGGTTTCTGAAATGGTATTTTAAGATGACTACCATGTATAATCTAACAATTTATAACCAAGTAATCTTATTTAATTGTAAACTGGGGGAGTGGGAAATCAAACATCAAAATACCACAAATTTAGACAAAGTTTGTTTGAATATCTGTCCTCTGAATATCAACATTAAATAAAACGTTTTCTCCTATAATATTTTATCTTTATGACTGCTAGAATAAAAAAATACTATAATTTGTAAAATTGGTTTAAAAGGGGAAAAAACATAGTGGCTTGAAAGTATACACAATATAATGATCAAAAAAAATAAAAATATTGATATTTATTTATACACTTTTCAGATATACTTTGCCTGTGTTCAGCACACAGACTCTTACTACAATATGCAGAATGTGTTACAGCTTTCCTGTATTTTTTACGATCAAAAAAACCACATGGTATATATGACCATCCCCTTTTTCACTCGTATCACATACTTCACCAATTTCACTGTCTTCACTAGCCAAAACGTCTCCAAACTCTCTGTTTTTCTCTTTTACAATTTGCCAAAGCATCTAATTGTGAATTTCAACTTCAGTGCAAAATTATTTATCGTTAGACATACTAAATCCCGACTCTTCCACCACCTTCTATCCCTGCAAGTTTTACCCAACCCCTAGTCTATATTGAAGCTGTACACTATACACTGTTAGCATTTATTAGTTTTTAAGTTTATATATAAAATTTACAATTATTTTGTAATTTCAAAATTATTCCTATGGGACTTGTGTCCCGGAATAAGAATAAAACTTTTCATTTCATTTATATTCGATAAATAAAAATGTTACACAAACCACAACGTGGAGTCGCCCGTGACCCAAAGGCTTTATATACGTTCACAGGCATAAGAATGAGAAAAGCCTGACTCTCTATTATGATCACCTTGTCAGGACAGGAAGGTACAGGATCGGACATGTGTAACAGGTTGAATGTGTAGGAGATAAATATTTTAAGAGCGCTGGGGTCACGGGTGACCCCACGTTGTGATTCCAGGGTTAAGTAAAGTCAAATGTAAACAACGAGTTGTTTGTGAAGTTTGTCCTGTTGCCTAGGATACCAAATTTCATTAATTACACCCTACTATGGACTACAAGAAAACTCGTTGTTCGTCTAGGAGCCAATACTTGTTAAACATTGTTCGTCTAGGAGCCAATACTTGTTAAACATTGTTCGTCTAGGAGCCAATACTTGTTAAACATTGTTCGTCTAGGAGCCAATACTTGTTAAACATTGTTCGTCTAGGAGCCAATACTTGTTAAACATTGTTCGTCTAGGAGCCAATACTTGTTAAACATTGTTCGTCTAGGAGCCAATACTTGTTAAACATTGTTCGTCTAGGAGCCAATACTTGTTAAACATTGTTCGTCTAGGAGCCAATACTTGTTAAACATTGTTTTAATTGTGGTTTTTGAACCCGAGAGCCAAACTTATTCGGGTTTCCTCTCCACTTGCTCACATACTCCCTTTTATACGAAACACCCACAGAGCTCGGCGTTGTCCAGCATACTGAGAAATTCTTCCTAAGGCCGCGTTTGCACCTGACATTTCTCGCAGGAAATATATCTCAGGTGTCGGATAGATAATTATTATATCCAACCCCTGAGATATATTTCCTGCGAGAAGTGTCAGATGTAAACTCACCCTTATTGCTCCTGATAGAAGTATATATCTCAGACATGAATTGTTTGCATTGTACATTAGTTGAAATTTCTGTCTGACATAAATATCCTGCAATAACTATCAGATGTAAACGCACCCTAAGACGTTACGAAAAACTCTCAGCAACGGAACGAGCCAGCTACATTCAATTCGGAGAGAGAATTGCAAAGCGATTAAAGCCAAGATGTTAGAGCCTGTTCAAATAGACTGAATAGCTCAATTCCGCATGTGCGAAATTTTGAGGGAAATATTCCGGACGGTTATTATTGGATTTAGGAGAAAGCATGCTTATCGCCTCAGTGATCTATTTATTTCAGTTATTTTATTCAACCCATGTTCAGTTTGATTTTTGTGTTCAGCCATAAACATGGGCGTATATAAGGGAAGGCTACAGCTCCCTCCGAAATTTTGATTTGATTGTAAAAATGTGTCATAAAATCCTTAAAAATAATAAATAAGATCACTTAGTTCATAAAATATATTTTATTTTAAGTGTAATAGCGTTTTAGTTACATAAAACTATTCCAAGTTCTAAATTTTTAGTATTTCACACCCCGGAAATGGTCCCAGCCCCCCCCCCCCCGAAATTATTTTCTATATACGCCCATGGCCATAAAGGTGGTAATTTACCATGTTAAGTGTGTCTTACTGATGCTTAATAGGACCTCTCGTTTCAGTTTGTATTCCAATTCTTTAATCTTGTATTTCTCTTGAAAATATGCGATACAGTCCTCACAAATTCGTTTTTTGTTTTCTTATCGACTTCTTTCATTTGCAATAATATTTCTTCGCATTTTTAATTCTAAAATTTGTTGGTTCCCGTAACTATTTGTAAAAAATACGTTTATGTATTGGTTTAAATAAATATTGATAGATTGAAGTTCACAAGCTTTATTTATTTTTGACATCGGATTACGGAATAATATTACCCTCTAGAGCTATACGGTTTTTCTTCCAAAACCAGGCATTTATTAAAAAAATGTACGTTATTATGGATAATGTAGTAAGAAAATATCCTTCTTGTTTTTAGATACACCGATAATGACTCAGTAATCAGTATGTCACGGCAGTGCTGGATCTGCTTTGCTACGGATGAAGATGAAGACGCCCCCAATCCCCCGATGTGGACGCAGCCCTGTAAATGTAAAGGGACTACTAAATGGGTAACTGCAATAATTTAGTTGTACAAATATATTATCACAGTTACTTTCATACACTAATAATGGAGGGTTGATGACCTCAGAATTGTAACTCAATTATTACTAGGGAACGGATGTTATAGTTTTTACATATTTTTTTCTGATTCTTAAATCGTAATTTTTAATGGAATTCTGCACGTTTTAAGTGATTTTAAAGCATTTAAACAGGTTTTTATTTTATATATTTTGTAAAAAATCCATATTTTTACATATTCTGCCATAAATACATATTTTTGCTACATATTTTGTAATTGAATCCCGGGAAACCGGGAAAGAATGATTTATCGATTGAGTCTAGATCACTAGATTGCAAGAAGCAAAGGTGGCTGGTAGCCATGCTTCCCCGGCGCTAATGGTCTTGGAGCAGATGCGTTTTAAAAAAAAATATACAATAAAGCAAATTATTGTATAACATTTGTCTTATTCCTTTAATCTAATCTCTAAAACAAGTGAATAAGCGAAAGAACCATGGCGATATCATTTTCCAAACTCGAGATATAAAATAATGAATATTCAACCTATTTCATTTTATTTCTTAGCGCCTATGGCAGGTTGGACGAAACGCTCGGACACATGTCGACTATTTTTCGAAGCAGAACCATCAGACAAGAATGGGCTTGATCGGTTACCCCACCACTGTATACTCCCCTTATGAGATCAGACCAGCGTCATTTCATAATATTATTTTTATTTGCGGTTCATTTCAACTATGATGGCAGACCTGAATTAGTAGAAATAAACTGTGATTTTGTCCCTCAGAGTTTACGCTATACCTGGTGATGATGGTCTATTCGAGGTAATAATATCCCGAACCTTTACACAGCCTACCCACCCATGGCATCCCCAGTCAGAGCAATTCTTGGTAATGCTCGCCAATATAATGGGTGTATCCAAATGACATATTGGAAACGTAAATTTTTAAATTTTAACGTCCATTTATTATTGATAACGAATTTTAACCTGTACTGGTTAAACTTCTGTTATCTATAGGTTATCTGTTTGTTGAGACTGGTCCGGAGCGCCCCAGTGTCGAGAAACATTATACTTTGATTACTTATAAATTGATGAATAACATATAGTATGACGGGAACCGTGCTATAATAAACTGCACAAAATTATATAGTAGCGTAACATTTAATGATACATTATTTTACGCAATAAAATAACTACTTATCTGCCGTGACGAAGCACGGGTATTCAGTTAGTTGGTTAATATTCTTGTAATTTTAATTTTGGATGAAATGGTGTTTAGGTCACAATAAAGAAAAAAATCCTTTAATTTAAATTATGTATAGACCTTATTTTTCATCTAGTTGGTAATAACTGGAGCCAAAACCGATATTAAAGAAGTAGAGTGAATAAAACGCTTGAAGTAGCCATGGGCATACATAAGGAGGGGGGCTGATGTGGCTGCATCCCCCTAGAAGGTTTGATTTAAAATGTGTCATAAACTCCTTAAAAATAAATTAAATAAGATCACTTAGTTCATAAAAAGTACTTTATTTTGAGTATAATAGCGTTTTAGTGGGCTAAAACTATTCCAAGTTCTAGATTGCTAGTATTCCACACCCCGGAAATGGTACCAGCCCCCCCCCCGCGACATTATTTCCTATATACGCCCATTGAAGTAGCTAATCAAAATAAATATTGGTTTAATAAAACGTTTTTAAGTTACCATACCATTTTTGCAGGCCCACCAGAGCTGTTTACTCTTGTGGGTTGACATGAAAATGAAAACAACCGTAGATCCTACAGGAGTAAGATGCCCTCAATGCAAGACACCTTACAGAATCTTCTATCCATCTTCCAGTAAGGTTTATATCATTTAATTTGTATCAATATCAATATATGTATATAAAAATCACCCGTCCGTTTGTCTGCTTGTTCCTTATACAAATCCACACCGTTTGACGAATTTGGACCAAACTTGGCACACATGTACTTCTTGAGAGGAAATCTCCTAGGCTAGCTCAAAATCTTCTAGGCTTCACAGTTCGGAAGTTCGAAACTGTTCGAATAAAGAAGAGTGAATTCTCAGAAATCGCCATTTTCTTTCCAGTGTTGCCTAGGTGGAGATTAGCAAGCCAACAAAACTTTCTTCTTTTTTTGCGAAAAGTTTTTCTTTTGCGAACAAAACTTTTCAGTTATAACCTTTGTACGTTTATCTAAATTATAGCCGTATATTCTCAGAATTTGGACAAATAATATCATATGATCATATGAGATCATTTTCCTTAATTTCTGTTGAATATGTAGGACAACACTGGGCTCCTAGAAGCCATTAACCAATTTTTTTTTTTTTAAGTTTAGTTCGTTTATCTAACTTCCAAAACTTTTTAGTTTTAGCAAAATATTTGTGTTTATCTAAATTATAGCTTTATATTCTTAGAATTTGGACTAATATATATATATATATATATATATATATATATATATATATATATATATATATATATATATAATAAGTAATTTGAAATATTAAGTTTTTTTTAAAGTTTGATGTGTTTCCATAGTTGATTTTTTTTATTTGCATACAGAATTCGTTCCTTTATCTTTAGTATCGGAGCAAATGAGAAAAGTAATGCATTTGTTTTTGAAAAATAATGCTGCTATAAATAATTGAACAGTTTCTCATGACCACAATCCTGATTGAATTTCAATTTTGAATTGAATGTGAATTTTGTTGTTGTTGTTGTTGTTTTCTTTTCATTAATCATTTATTTATTTTATTTAATTCTTTTATATTCATTCTTTTGTTTATTTCTTTCAATTAATTTATAATTTTGACATTGTTATTTGTTTCTTTTTCAATATTATTGTTACTATTTTTATTTGTATTATTATTATAGCTAGTTGTTATCATTACGCTATCATATTTCTATATTTTAATATTATTATTATTATTATTATACTTTTAAAACACAGAAAAAAAAATTATATTATTTTGATTGTAATGCAGGCAGTATTGGAAGATAGAACCTGCAGAATCTAAATAAACTCCCACAGTGTAGGAATACTATATGGTGAGAAAAAAAAACCATTCACTTTGTTCCTTAAATAAATCCAAAGCTTTTGAGCGATTTTGAACAAACTTTGCACACAGGTAGGTCTTGACACGGGGAGTGTCATAGGCTAGGTCAAAATCATCTGTCAGCTTTCTGTCTGGTTGTTCCTTACACAAATCCACACTGTTTGACCGTTAATGACCAACTTGGCACACAGGTAGGTCTTGATACGGGAAGTGTCATGGGCAAGGTGAAAATAGTATACCAGCGTTATGAGTCTTCCTTACAGCTATATAATATAAAGTTGGTGTAGCATGGCACACTGGGTAACAGCTAGTATATTATATTTAACATGTTTTCTTTAATTATATCCCAGGAGGAAGGACAATAAACATGGAATGAACTTATTAAAACCAGTTTCACTCCTGTTTAAGGTTCATCAAACAAAGGTGAATCTTTTCCTTTATACAATCGATAAAATCCAAAGAATAAACATCGATCATCCAGAAGAGGTATTTTATGGAATGATTATAAAACCTTTACACGTGTGTATTTGATTCCTGGAAAGTATAAATTATATAAAAAAAGAAAGAAATGTGTCAAAGCGTAAAAGAAAAGAACAATATTCATATCATAAAAAAAAGTATGTAAATAGTAATTTTTTTAAATTTACAAGAGCGTATACTTTTTTTTAATTTACAAGAGCGTATGTTTTTTTTTTTTTAATTTACATGTGCTCACCATGGGCGTATATAGAAAATAATTTCGGAGGGGACTGGGAAAATTTCGGGGGGGGGGCTGAGACCATTTCCGGTGTATGAAATACTAACAATGTAGATCTTGGAATTGTTTTAGCCAACTTACACACTATTACACGCAAAATAGAATATGTTTTATGAACTAAATGATCTTATTTAATTTATTTTTAAGGGTTTTATGAAATTTTTACCGATCAAATCAAAATTTCGGGGGGGGGGGGGGGGGCTGCAGCCCCCCCTTATATACGCCCATGATCTTCTCACATCTTAGTGCTCGATGGCCGTGAGTCATAAGGCATGAGCACTCCGTTCCTAACCTTCAAAGTCGTGGGGTTCGATTCCCACCAGGGATAATGCCTTTTCCTTCAAAAAAATAAAATCTATTAACTCTTTCCCGGCTAGAAAAGAGTGGTAACCTGTAGATAACCCATCCCAAGAATCTGGGGTTTGAATAATTGGACGTTAAAATTTAAATAATTTAGAAGACCAAATTAGAAATTGAATTCATTGGCCAAATCTAAAACACATATGTTTAGGGATAGTTATGATTATATATATATATATATATATATATATATATATATATATATATATACATACATATATATATATAATATAATATTTACTAATTTTGTCTTCTATATACTTACTTACTTAACTGGCGCACAACCCATTGCTAGGTCAGGGCCTCCTGAATCAGCTTCGGCCAGCTGTCCCGATCTTGCACAGCAACCTTCCAGTTCTGTACGCCTAATAGGGTCCTAGCGTCACGTGCGACTCCATCCTTCCATCGGAGCTTCGGCCTCCCACGTCTTCTGCTTCCATGGAGCACTTCTTCCATTGTCTTCCTTGGAAGTTCTGCTGGATCCATTCGGGCAACATGACCGGCCCATCGGAGTCTTCCCACACGGATGAAATGGACAACATTTTTTTCTTTGTAAGCCTCATAAACCTCCAGGTTAGTCCTTCTTCTCCATGTCCGGCCATCGCATACTCCCCCCAAAATGGATCGCAGTATCCTTCTTTCTTGAATTATGGGCCTGCTCATCCATTTTGGAGATGGTCCATGTCTCTGAGCCGTATGTCAACACTGGTCGTATGAGGGTTTTATAAACCAGCAATTTTGTTGACCTATTTATTACTTTACTCCTGAGAAGACTCCTGAGGCCAAAAAACAGCGAGTGGATTTAATAATTCTAGATTTTATCTAGTCTGTTTTGCTATTGGCTATGTTTACATTGCAGCCAAGGTATGTAAATTCTTTAACTTTCTCAAATGAGTAGGAGCCAAATTTTACATTTTCCCCTGGCTGTGCTTCCTGCCCCATTGCCATAAATTTAGTCTTAGAAACATTAATTTCTAGGCCCAACCTCCTTGCAGCTTGGTCCTAAGCTTGAAATGCTGCCTGCACATCAGCAAGGGTTCTCCCAACTATGTCTAAATCATCTGCGAAACCCAGTAGCTGGACAGCTCTATTGAAGATAGTCCCGTTGGTTTGAATGCCTGAATCCCGTACAGCTTTTTCAAGGCCCAGATTGAACAGCATACATGCCAAAGCATCACCCTGTCTCAGACCTTTCCCAGAAACAAAGGATTGGCTAATACCAGTGTTGCCTTACACATGCGAATCAGTTTTTTGGGGATATTTAGCTCTTCCATGGCGGAATATAATTTGCCCCTATCAACGCTATCATAGGCGCTTGTGAAGTCTATGAAAAGGTGATGGGTAGTGATATTATATTCTCTGCTCCTTTCAAGTATCTGGCGGAGGGTAAACACCTGATCAGTAGTGGATTTTCCCTTTCGAAATCCATTTTGATACGGCCCGATAACTCTCTCCGCAATCGGAATGAGTCGTTCATAGATGATTCGAGACCAAATTTTATAGGCAATTGGCAAGAGAGAAATTCCTCGATAGTTTTCACAGGATTGCTGATCTCCTTTTTTGTGAATGGGATAAATTAGCGTTTTTTTCCAGGCTCGGGGCATTGACTCTTCCGTCCAAATGTCCAGCAAAAGGTCCTGCACGCATTTCACTAAGTCAGGTCCTCCTTGCTTGAAAAGCTCTGCTGAGAGTCCATCATACCCGGGTGCCTTATTATTCTTAAGATTGTCCAGGGCTACAATTATTTCTTCCTCATCGGGACGTTCGTTCTTGACGTTCGTTCGGAATGTATGTCACTCCTGCCACCCCCAGTTGCTCCTCAAAGTGCTCTTTCCATCTTTCTAGAATTTTTGCTTCTTCTGTTAGAAGGGTCCCATCCTTGCTTTTGCAAGCATTCGACCTAGGTTTGAAAGTTTTTCTTCCCTGGTTAACCTTCTGGTAGAAGTCGCGGGAGTCATTGCGATCTCTCAGCTCCTGAATCTCTACAAGTTCACTCTTCTTGGCTTGTCTTTTTTTCCGGCGATGAGTGTGCTTTTCAACCCTTCTCAGCTCCCGGTATTCGTCTACAGTTCTCCTGGTGCGACGGTTAACCATGCGCTTATACGCTTCATTTTTTTGCGCAGTAGCCCTATGGCATTCCTCATCAAACCAGGAATTTCTAGGCTCTTGTTTGTAAAACCCTAGCGATGTCTCAGCACTAATTTTCATTGCTTTGCTGATTTCATCCCAATATCCATCCATACCAAGTTCCGAGGCTGGAATTTGTCTCAGTTGGGACCCTAGGCTAGACCGGTACTGCTCTGATAATTCGTCATCTTTTAGCTTCGCAACATTAAACCTTTTGACCCTTTCTGACCTGTGGTTCTTTACCAAGGCAATGCGGTCCCTAAGGTATGCCACTACTAGGTTGTGATCAGAGTCCATATTAGCTCCACGGTAAGTACGCACATTAATTAGGTTTGATCGGCTTCTTGAAGATATAAGGAGGTGATCAATTTGATTCACTGTCTGTCCGTCAGGGGATCTCCATGTTCCTTTATATATATCTTTACGTGGGAAGAATGTGCTTCCTATTGTCATATCTTGTGAAGCAGCGAGCGCAACAAGCCTTTGTCCATTATCATTAGAGTTCATATGCAGGCTGTGCTGCCCAACTATTGGGGAGTAGAATCCTTCTCGTCCCAACTTGGCATTCAGGTCACCAGCTATGACTTTGATGTCATACTTTGGGCATTGATTCATTGCTCGGTCAAGCAACTCATAAAACTCATCCTTTTCAGCCTCAGTTGCATCTTCTATGGGTGCATGCACACTAGCTATTGAATAGTTTTTAAATTTACCCCTGATTCGAATGATGCAAATTCGGTGATTTATAGACTTAAAGTCCAAAATGAGTTGCCTGAATCTTCTTCCTACAATAAATCCTGTGCCAAATACATGGGTTTTTTCATGGCCGCTATAATAAATTACATAGTTCTTTTTTTCTATGCTTCCAGATCCTACCCAACGCATCTCCTGGATGGCCGCTATGTCTATAGAATATAATTCCAATTGTCCTAGGAGTACAGTGAGTGCTCCGGGTCTATATAGGCTAAGGACGTTCCAAAAACCTATTTTAAAATCTGTTCTATGGCGTCTGCTGATTATTGATTTAATTTGCTTGTTATTATTGTTTGTGATACCATGAATAGGTGCTGACTGGGGCCCCCCCGGATCCGAATGGGCCCCTACGGGGAATCTTACTTTAGTCGTCACACTCATGGTTTTTAGTTCAAGAAAACTAGAAGAGCTGATTAGGCTTCACCACGAAGTATTTTAAAGAATAGCGGCTCGTGACACCTCTGATTCACCCCCAACCTGGAGGACCAGGGATTTGATTTCGAGCTTACCTTCCCCTAGACAAGTTGCCTTCACCACAGCAAAGAGCCCTGTCTACCCCTCGCAGTGTACTTGCAGTCCCGCAGTACAGGTTTTCCTACAAGTAGTTTTCTAGATAAGCCTATCCGATGTCCATCATCTTCAGCCTTACAGAGATACTAGCGACGCTGCTGCCCACCGCTAGAAGGTTGAGTTTGGGGCCCTTTCCCCTCGAAGACTTGCCTTCACCACGGCTAACGAGTGCCTCCTGCTCGACCTAGTTACCCTTAGATAGGAGCCCTTACAGGGTGCTACCAGCCGGAGCCAGCTGGACCCAGGTTTTTTTAAGAGGTGTTACTCCTCTATCCCTCCTCCTTGATCCTGGCTTGGGACAGGCCGTGGGTCGGGGTTCCAATGTACCACTGCCTCACGGGCGGAGTTGTCTTCTATATAATTCATTTATTTAAATTTCAACGTCCACTTATTCAAAATATATGCGTTGGGTAGTGTCGATTTCCTGGGCTCTCCCTTTTATTTGAGATGACATTGAAGATGTGTATACTTTTTTACTACATATCGAAACAAATGATTAACCGTTTCTATTCCAATCTTTCCAATGACACTAGGGAAAAATACGGAAACGCACGAAGATGAAGCAGTTCCTTCGAGTCGGACTTCTTTTATCCTTAATTAACATAAATATTGAAACCCTATTTTGTTTCCAGACATGGTTGCTTCGATTATAACCAAATTGGATTCATCAATATACATATCCAGCCCTTTTATCGCTGGGATTGTGACATTCAGCTTGATCTACTGGTCTGCATTTACTTATGGCACCATTGTATTCATACAGGTCAGCATTGAAATATGCTTGTTATGACATATTTTTGTCGTATGTAAATTATATACATAGTGTTACTAGCAAGTCTTGTAGTATTATTCGTGCAAATTTAGAATAACCTAAAAAAAAACCTATTCAGGATGATATCACCTAAAATGCACCTTAATAATGATGATACAATGACCAAGACATACCTACCTAATCTTTAAAATAGAAAATACAATTCAATGAACTCATTTCCTAAATCAAAAAATTTTTCTTAAAACTATCTTCCTGGGTCCACACGTCGCATTGCCATGGGGGCCATCAGCAGTGTCAGCAATGAAATATGAATATCTTTCTTCGATTTTAATACAGTTCTCAGATAGAACAGAGGAATTTCTAGAATTTCATCCTCGGAAACCTGGGCACCTATATTGAAACAAGGGGTAATACCTATTTTCCCTTTTAAATGTTTCCATGATGTAATTATTTTGCTTTTAACATAGTTAATACCTTTCTATAGGCAGTGAAGTTCTTCCTGATGTTAGAAGTTGGAACTCTTTAGCAGAGAAATTTAAAAATCTCCTTCATATATGTATTTTTCTTGTCTTGATTCATGTTCTTATTTATTTTTTTATTAATGTATATTTCATAAAATAATGTAATTTATTTTTCTATCTTTTTTAAACATTGCATTATTTCAAAAATGTATTTTATTTATATAAATTTCATTCACTTTGTTTTATGTAAATATTTTGTTGAATATTTGGACTACTTATTCTTTTTTTAATAAAATAACTCATATTTCTGTTTTATTTCCTCATATTTTTGTTTATTCTCAATATACTAATTTAGAAAATAATGTTTTAGGTTGTTTATTTTTCTGACACTATGATAAAGATATACACATTACTTTATTAATGATAAATTAATCAAAATTATTAATGATTAATAATGATAAAAATGGGTTCCTAAAAAATAGGTTCAACCTATTATGCCTTTGGCAAAAACCTAATTGGATGATTATTTTATCCTAAAAATCCGGTCCCTAGTAGTGAACAATTTTCGTCAGCTCTTTCGGATTGCTTTATCGGTTCGATGTCACCAACAGGCCTTCCTTCCTATAGTGGGGAGGAAACACACCAAACATTTTTTAATTTGCTTTTAAACTTTGCATCTTAAGCGATAAGCCCAAGATAAAACATTTCTATCCGTCCAGTCAACAACAACAACAAAAAAATTACAAGAATTAGATTAACAATCGTGGCAGACGTTTAACAATTTATTTTTTTTTTTGTGCGTTTAACGGCGTATCAACAATTTGGCTATTAACGCCGGGCTATCTACAGGTTGCCACCCTTTTATAATGCCAATGGCACATGGTCGGTCACCCATTCAGGTACTGGCCATGCCCGACATTGCTTAACTTCGGTGATCAATGGTCACCGGTGCATTCAACGTGGCTATGGCCGTTGGCACTATTTATTGTTATTTATAATTGACTATTCCTATTATTTAAATGATAATAATGACTGTAGACTTGTTAGCCTGGATGACTAGGTGGCTGGCATCGAGAAAGCTGTCGAGACGTTAGAAAGCATGCGTTCTTCTGGAGTACTGTTCATCAGCCTCCCGACAATACCTGTACTACTGCTCCTCTTCAACATGGTCCGCTGGGAGGACAGAGTACTTGAGCTGCTTCGGAAGATTGGAAGACGATCACCTTCACCTCTCAAATACATCTTCCCAGAAACTGTGTAAGTGTAGTTGAGTGGCAATTTTACCTAAAGTGTATGGCGGCATAAACCATTCACAATGATGGTGATTTGCTCATATTTAAAACAACGAACAAAAACAAATTTATATGTCCACAATCATCAGTATCTTATAAAACTAAATACAACAAAAGTCCATCATGCAGGAACTGCATAACTAAGCACTTTCCTCAGAATTTGGGTAGTGTAGACTACATCTCGAATAATTTACTTAAAATAACCTATATAAATAAAATAAAATGTTCTGCTCTTTTACATTTGCAATGATCAACTCTATCAAATGATTTCAATTAATAATTTTTTAATTAATTTTCTTGCAGAGTTTTGTGTATTTGTGGTACTAAACTACTTAATAAATTCACAAACTAAATACAACAAAAGTTCAAAGATAACATAAAATTAAATTTAGCTTATTTGTGTGCAGAATTAAGGAATATACATTATTTAGAGCAGGGGGGCCTGATGACTGTGAGTGCTAAGACAAGAGCACTCCGTACCTAAGGTTGTGGGTTCAATTCCCTCTGAGGTTGATGGCTTTTCTTTAAAAAAATGCAAAGCCATCAACCCTATCCTGGCTATAAAAGGGTGGTAACCCTTAGCAAACTCGTCTCAAAAAATGTTGCCATGTATAAGTGGGCGTTACAATTTAAATAAATACATTTACAGCAGTGCTATTTACGGACTAGTTACTATATTTACATAACATAACATTAAAACTACTAACATTATTTAATTAATGTTGAACCACCATTATTTATTGAATATGGGTTCTGAAACGTGAAATTTCCTAGTTGCACTTCTGGATTGCGTCATGAGGTCAGCCTCACAAGCGTGTTTCCTCCCCATGGAGGAAATATATACATAGGACATTTTTCTTGTTATCTCAAAATTCAGCACTTCCATATTAAAGGTCAAAATAATTAAAATAAGGACTATGGAAGGTCTAATAGCTTTTTTAATTTGTAATTCACAGCTTCAATTTAAAAAAAGTCCGTCACGCAGGAGCTGCATAACTAAGCACTTTTCTTAGAATTTGGGTAGTGTAGACTGCTTTCCAGAACAATTTGCTTAAAATATCCTACATAAATAAAATAAAAACATGAATAGTTCTCTTTTAAATTTATAATGAGTAACTGATCAATTATTAATTTGCTTCCAGAGTTATGTTTACACATGGTACCTATTACACTACGCAATAAATACAAAAAACCTCATATTATCGTATTTTGATCTAACGCAGGAACAGGATACAGTCACTCTAGTGGTAGAAAGCGCTCCTTGCGGCGGCTTTGTGAACCTACGTCTGGCGGCCTTTTCTATTGAAATATATTACAAATTAAACCACCGCTTTCCGATTGACCGATTCAGCTCATTTTTACAACACTTCTTTCTCATGAGTTACCCACGACGTATACCGCGTTTCGTTACAATACAGCAGAAATTACGACCGGTATGAGTATATTAGGAATTTGGGTCCGGAGTAAACCCCCCCCCCCTTCTAATGAATCTATTTAGTTTATTTTTACAACACATATTTACCTGTAGATTACCACTACGAATACCGAGTTTCGTTGAAATATAACAAAAATCACGGCTGGTAGTGGCGAATTGGTATTGTGGGTCCGGAGTAACCCCCCCCCCCTCCTAATGAACCGATTTAGTTTATTTTTACAACACATATTTACCTGTGGATTACCACTACGAAAACCGAGTTTCGTCGAAATATACCAAAAATCACGGCTGGTAGGGGCGAATTGGAATTGTGGGTCCGGAGTAAACCCCCCCCCCTTCTAATTAACCGATTTAGTTCATTTTTATATCTCACTTTTTTCTCTATATTACCACTACGAATACCATGTTTCGTTGAAATATAACAAATATTACGGCTGACATAGTCAAATTAGTGTTTTGGGTTCGGGGTAAACCCCCCCTTCCGGTGGACCGACTTTGGTGGTTAACGAACTCGTTCAATTGTTTGCTAATTGAATGCTACATACCAAGTTTCGTGATGAAAAAACTAAAACTCTGGCCGCTATCGTGTTAACAGACATATATATATATATATATACATTTTAACGGGGGTCATTTTCGGTGTCTACTAGGTAGGATCGATAAAGATTTGAAGAAATTTTTCAAAAATTCCGTCATGAGTCCAACCTCAATAGCTACTTTCCTTCGAGGAAAGTGCTAAAAAAATCACTTGAGTATCGACTTTAAAATCCTATTAGATTTATTTATTTAAATTTTAACGTCCATTATCATTAACTAAGAATTTTGGGACGGGTTACCCAGTAGATTTACCAAATATTTAAAAAGAATTATATATAGAATTGTTCATCAAACATAAAATTTCTATCTATTTTATGTGCTAGAAGTTCAAATTTCATTAACTACACAGCATTTATTTATAGTTCTTTATTTTGTTCTACGTGTTTCATGTCTCTCTGATGCCTTTTTAGGAGCACCCAAAATATAAATTAAACCCTTACAGATCTAGAGAACCTTCTACAGAATAAAGAATTATTGATGAATTGTGTGAAGTTAATGAAGTTTTACCTTCTCGCTATTCCATAATATAACATTTCTGTTAATGATGTGACAAAAGATATTATACGTAAAATTTCAAATTGCAATTAATTTTAAAATTGATTGAGTGGAGATAATTGACCGTTGGTGATGCCAAGGTAGAAATTGTCAGTGTTCGGTAATAAAACTAAATTGTTTATAGGAAAATGTGTTTTATTGTTTGCCGACATTTTTACTTGAAATTTAAGCCTTCATCAGGGCTGTAAAACAAGTAGGACAGATTTTAACACCTTTCTATGATCAATGCCGCAGACCATATACGTCATTTATTTGTATCACCACATTTCACAATAAAACTTTTCGGCATTCAGGACATTTTCAAACTCTTAAAACCTGCAGCCTCTTTATTAAACCGTGTATTTTAGGCCTTGACATCCTGGCACATGTGTCAAAAAATTTATTTTGTATTTATAAATCAGTCTCATGATTACAGCCATTCCACCATTTTCATTACTATCCCCCACATTGAGAAGACAAGAGGGTGTTTTAATTAAACTTGACCACAGAATTTTGTTTTTGGAGAAAAGGATGTAAAGCCAATGGCCATAGCCACGTTGAATGCACCGAAGTTCCCATAGATCACCAAAGTTAAGCAACATCGGGTGTGGCCAGTACCTGAATGGGTGACCGACCACGTGCTGTTGGTATTATAAAAGGGTGGGAACCTGTAGATAGCTCGGCCTTAATAGCCAAATTGTTGATTCACTGGTAAACACACAAAAAAAAAAAAAAAAGAAAAGAAGGATGTAAAAGGTAGGACAGAGTTAATACTAACTTTCAAGCCAAAACATCGGCAAACAATAAAACTAATTTTCCTATAAAAAATTTACATTTATTAGGATTCCACTACCGAACCCTGACAATTTCTACCTTCAAAATTTTAAAATTTGGTTCTGATAATTAATGAAGAAAATGTTTTCAGAAATATTTCACTGGCTAGATCTCGGGCGCTGGGAGTGACTGAAGGTATGTCCAGTACAAGAATATGTGCTGGGGCTTTCTTACTTCCCACCATCGCTGTCTTGACTGGAAAGCTTCTATTTGGGAAAACTATCAATTCTCCATTAACTAGAGCGCTCATGGTGAAATTTTACAATAATTTTAAATAGACATTTTAGAATTACTGAGAGAGAAAAACGTTATTTTGAAAAATTAAACTTTAGTTGCCCAACTAAGTTAGGTTTTCTTCTTTTTTTATTCAACTTTTATTAAAAACATTTCATTATGAAATTGAGAGGTAATCGCAGTTCTGAGTATACCGTTGGAAAGCTGATTAAATTCTGCAGGATTAATTTTGGAAGAGTAGTGATTTTCGAAAAGTTGTTGCTAATCAAAAGCTTTTTTTAATTTATAATTTTTGGGATTGATATTACGATCTGAATGAGATAATTGTGAACATTGAATCTGCATTACCCTTAAAGTAAATTTAATGCTGATTTCAAAAATGTAATGAATTGTTGAAAAAAAAATGTGTACAAGGAGAGAAAATTGGAGTTGCACTACAAAAAACACGTTTTTTTTTCTAAAGAACCTTTAAAATGGCATATGGCTGGAACGGAGTGAGATAGAAATGTGTGGTTGGTGGTGTTGAACTACATTTTTTGTCTAGTGTCACCCCTTGAAGGATTGATATCAACTTGTGATACACCCTGTATATATAAAAAAAATAAAGCTAAGAAAATAATGATGAAAATATTTGTAAAAATGTTTCAAAAAATAAATAAATAATACAGAATTATAGAAAAAAATAGATTAAAAAAAACGTAATAAAAAAAATATATAAATCATGTCTTCAGCCGTAAATGTGACTGAATTATAGCCAGATAATCAACGAGAATAGATTCAGCTATTCATAATTTCACACTGATTCCATTTTCTTTTAGGAAAGCTGCCGCCTTCTTCGGAATGGTTCCTCGTTAACCGAACCATAAGCCTTGTACATAATATTCTTTTGGTCCATAGCTCTCACAAAACTTCTCCGTATAATACATTACAGATTTTTCATAAATTGCTTTTATGATAACTCAAGAAGGCAATGATATTAAATACCAAGATGAGATCAATCAATACTTCCCGTTATTAACCCTTCGGTGGCCGCTGTTTATATCTTTGTAGTGCAACCTGTCGTATTTTCAAAACGTTTTCTCTAAAACAAAAGTTTTTATTATTAAATTGTTATTTATAAAAAAACAAAAACATTTTTTTTAGGTATTTAATATTTGTTTTTCAATTCACTCCAAGATCCCAGTAGTCTTATACAACAATATACAGTGATAATTCAAATTTTGATTAGGTCTTTCAAGGTGGTTAGGGAGCTAACATTTGTTGATGGCAGTGTTTGACAAAAATCATTCAGAATAATGAATAAACTTTTGATTTCATTCTGAATAATGAATAATATTTTCATTCATTATTTAGTCATTCAATAACTAACAGAATTGGTTTATTATTCATTATTGAACAAAAATGATTTATTGAATGAAAGTTGTTATTCAATAACAATTATTTATACGAATGTTTTTTTTTTTATCTGATTAGGTTATGAATATCAAATTAAATAATAAAAATTCTCTATCCACGTCTTAAAATGTACTTTTGGAGGCCCGGTGGCCATGAGTGTTAAGGCATGAGTACTTAACACTTTGTGCCAAGTACCATGGTTTCGATTCTTACTAGAGGTGGTGGCTTTTCTTTAGAAAAAATAAAAGGCATCAGCCATATCCTGGCTAGAATAGGAAGGTGACCTGTAGACAACCCATCCTAAAATTCTGAGTTAATTTTTAACTGACATTAAAATTTGAATAAATTAATTTGTATTTCTAGAATTAATCATGGACATTTCTAGGCAAATTACATCAAATATATTGAAAGGTTGGCAACTGATAAATTTGCAGTTTTTTTTTATTCTGACCACATTAACTTAGTAACATTAACTTCGCTGTATTCTATGTCTTATTTTGAATGAATAAAAATAGTGAATGAAGAGTGAATAAAATAATTAATCATTAATAGAATATAAAAGAAATCAATGAATGAATAACTGAATTAATGATTAAATTCTTATTGAATAAAAATGTATTTGAATGATTATTGAACAATGAGCCAACCCTGTTATTCATAGAATAAAAAAAACGTAATCAATTAATAAATTCTTATTCAATAAAAAATTATTTGAATGATTAGCGAATAATAAATTTATTGAATAATGCCTAACTCTGGTTGGCGGGTCTGATAGACCGGGTGCTACCACTTGTGTTACTGACTGAGGTGCCACCACTGAAGGGTTGAATAAATTTAATTCTTAGTCATCATCAAAGAAAGTTTTTCTTTTTATTTTTAGATAAATTGTTCATTCCAGGGAGGTTTGGTGTACTCTGTCATTGGTGGTTTGTTCACGATGTATCACAAGCAGCAAACGTACCGAAGAATAGGAGGTATGAGAGTCCTAGATTACGACCCAAATCCATCAGAAGTACAAACAAGTGTTCCAAACAGTTCTTTGAATTAAATTGTATCATTTTTCAATTATGCTCCATCTTTTCTTCAAATAAAAATAATATTTGGTTAGTATTATTTTATATAATTTTTGTTTATTTTCTATGAATACATATATACCTGTTAAATTGGAGAGCCTATAGCCTAGAACGTTATATTTAGGGATAGTATTTACATATTTTTTACTCATTCTTAAATCAAATTTTTTGATGGAATTCTGCATGGTTTAAGTGTTTTTAAAGCATTAAAACAGGTTTTTATTTTACATATTTTGATATTCTTTTTATTTCGTAATTGAAAAAATAAAGGGGAAACCAAGAAAGAATGCTTTACCCATTGAATCTAGATCACTGTGTCTTTTCTAATTGCATGAAGCAAAGGTGGCTGGCAGCCATGCTTCCCGGCGCTAATGGTCTTGGAACAGATGCGTTTAAAAAAATATATAACAAATTACTGTTTAACAATTGTATTATTCCTTTAATCTAGTCTCTAAAACAAGCTTATTAAGAGAAAGAATCATGCAGATATCGTTTTCCAAACTCGAGATATAAAATAATGAATTTTCTACCTACTTTATTTTATTTCTTACCTCCTAAGGCGAATTGGACGAAACGTTCAGATGTGTGTCGACTATTTTTCGATACAAAATCATCAGACGAAAATGGGCCTGATCGGTGACCCCACCACTGTATACTCCCCTTATGAGAAATGGGCGTATATAGTGAATAATTGAGGGGGGGGCTGGGACCATTTCCGGGGTATGGAATACTTTTAGGCAACTAAAACTCTATTACACCTAAAATAAAATACTTGGAATACTTTTAGGCAACTAAAACGCTATTACAACTAAAATAAAATATTTTTTATAAACTAAGTGATCTTATTTAATTTATTTCTAAGGGTTTTATGACACATGATTACCATCAATTCAAAATTTCAGGGGGGGGGGGGGTGCAGCCCCCCCTTATATACGCCCATGTTATGAGATCAGCATCATTTCATGTTAAACCATTTAAAAATGCATTTTGTTGCAAACAATTTTCCAAAATAATGTTCATCTGTAGAAATGTTCAACTTCTTTTTCCCCCTTTTAAAATGAGTTCCTAATTTTTATTTATGCTTTTTTTCAAGAATATAATAACAGAGTTACTAGTTATCTATGGTAACTTTTAGTATTTTTTTACAAAATATTTTCATTTTTTTATCACATATTTCATCATAAATAGTTAAAATATGTATATGTACATATTTTGATGATTTTATACATGATTTTACATGAACATCCGTTCCCTAGTTATATTATTATATTACAACAATATGAAAACTCGTTGAGATGCCACAGTTCCTAGTGGTCAACAAGATCTACATAAAATTACACATATAGAAGGATATGAAAAAAAAGATACATTTTAAGTTTTTATTGAACAGTTCGTCCTTTTTATTATTATTTTTTTTTTGGTGTTCTTTTCATGTAGGAGAACTTTTAATGCTATAATTATAGTTTGAACTTGTAATAACACAGATAATGACTGACACTTTAAACAATTAGTCAAATTTGTAACAATTGTTCTAATGATATCTTCTAAATTCAGTACATATTTGTTTTGTTGTAATCGATGGGTTGAAGCTAGCATAAAATTATACTTAAAATTTCTATAAGAAGATTCCATTGAAAGGTGTAACTTTGAGAATGTTCGCCACAATGTTGTCGACAATTTTACAAAGAGCACTTGCGACTCCAGGTCCCAATTGTGCGTTAAGATCTTTCCAGTTTTCATTGAGCATTGTATTCAAGTTGTCACCTGAAAAAAATAAATACTGATGTTATTTTCGATTATCAAGGCATTTATTTGAATGAATTAAGTTTTACTGCTTTTTTTTTTTTTTTTTTTTTTTTTTTTTTTTTTTTTTTTAATAGAATACCGATGTCTATAAACATTCAATTTGTGGGGAAATGTTATTTCTTTTAGTACTTTCCAAGGGAATGAAGCTATTGAGGTTGCACTCATGAAAACTTCATGAATATATATATATATATATATATATATATATATATATATATATCAGAGGTATCTTGACCATAAGGTACATTAGGGAAATAGTGTAGTTAGTACTATGCTCTGGCCGCATGATTTTCCCCATTGCAGGTACCCATTCATAAATTAATTAAAGACTGGGTACACCTGGGGACGATCTGGAACCCCGAATACAACCCATGAATAAAGACACTAGATTGTGCTTGAGTTTTAGTCCTCCAGCATTTTAGTCGAGTGCACTATCACTGAGCTAACCTTGGCCCTATATATATATATATTCAAAGCTGCAAGGGGGTGATAATGCCAAGATATCTGATTACAATACACTATGGAGGTAATTTTGATCAGGTACTCATTAAATGTTTAGATTATTGAGTCAGATCTTTAGAGTAAACAAGCAGGACAACCTGTCATTAACACTTGTATAAAGAAAATTTGTGCATTTGATTGACTTGCCAATTTTATTTTATTCCATTTTCTTTTGATGGTTAACATTTTTATACACTTAAATTGTGCAGAAATACAATAAATAATAACTGGTCAATTTCTAAAATTTGATCAAGTACTTGGATAAAGACATTACTTATTTGTTAATACAAATAAGTAAGGAGGTCCATGGGCCTATATAAGGGGGCTGAGGGGCAGCAGCCCCCTCCCTGAAATTATGATTTAATCGTTAAAACTGTGTCATAAAAACCTCAAAAATAAATTAAATAAGATCACTTAGTTTAGAATTTTTTTTGGATTGTAATAGCGTTTTAGTTGGCTAATTATTCCAAGTTCTAGGGTGGGGTTATTTCAGGTCAAATCAACACAAAAAACAAACATTTTCAACCTCACTATCTCAGAAATTGATGAAATTTGGTGAGGAGATAGCCTTTGTATAGACTAAGAAAAATACCAAAAATTATTGAAAGATATCAACTGATTTGTAAATTACAGCTATGTAAAATTTCAAAAATCAAATGTCAAATGAAGCTTTGCAGGATATGACATAAGCTACTCAGCATTACTTTTCATTTCCTTAAAGTAGTTTTTTTGATAAAGGCGAGTAAAATTTTGTTTAAGGTTTGTTATTAGACGATGTTTAATTATTTAAATTTTAACATCCATTATTATTACTAAGAATTTTAGGATGGGTTATCTATAGGTTACAACCCTTTTCTAGCCAGGATAGGGCTGACGCCTTTTCCTTTTTCTAGAGAAAAGCCACCACCCCATAGTGGGTATCGAACCCAGAACCCTTGGCACGGAGTGTTAAGTGCTCTCACCTTGACACTCATCGCCACCGGGCCTTCCATTACATCATTAGAAAATGTGATGATAATATAAGTTTAATTTAGTACAGATTTATTCTATTTTTTAATAAAAGTGCTTCTACTATTATAATTATAATTTCTGATTAAACAACCAATTTTATTTCATAAAAAAAGATTATGTGTAAACATTTTAAAGAGATTTAAACTTCATTAATGTTGTATTGCAATTGCAAGTACATAACATATACATATATGATCATGTTTTGTATATCTTCCAAAATATTAGCGTCTTAAAAAAGACAAAAAAATTAATAAATGGTTAACCCATTGGAATCCCGTAATAAAACTTTAGGAATAAGTTCTCAAATACACTTAGATAAACATATAGAATTTTGAGAATTTTTAAAAATACGCTTTTTGAGATAGACACAAATAAAATTTTGTTTTTGAATTTGAGTTTTTTTTTTTTTCATCCTAACCTATATGGTGTTGCATGTCAAAAGAAAGTTCTTGCAAAGAGCTTTAAAATAACACCCCTCCCAGCTCTCTAGCTTAAATATAAGAGCCACAATAGCAATTCATCAATTTCAGGTACTGGCATTTTTTGACTATTTTTGAAATTTTACATTGCTGTAATTTCCAAATAGGTTGGAATTTTTCAATAATTTTTTGTATTTAAATCTGAGATTGTAAAAAAAAAATCACTGTGTTGATTTGACACGGAATGACCCGGTGTTAGTATTCCATACCACCTAAATCCCCCAGTGTTGCCAGCTCCCCGAAGTTTCCTATATTCCCTGAGAAAGCTAACGTTGAAAAAAGAGGCCAAGTTCCAGGCCCCTCCCAAAAATAGAATGCCTATGAAAATTATGATATCATAGTATTGGGCGAAGTTTTCCCAAGAACCTAATAATACCCTCTCACTTATTTGTGCAATTCCAACTTGGCCAGTTTTCGTTAACTTACATACAGCCGTGGCCGCTTTAAGTTACATATTCAGAGTTTTTCATGCAGACTTAAATATTGAAATTATATACACTTTAATTTACTAAATTATGTAAAAATGATGCAGTTTTAAATCGTAATTTTATTCATTTCACGGTAATCCGTGTAAGGTTACAATTAATTTTGAGCCAAAAGTTAAGGCTTTTACTTTTTAAGTGAAATTATTTTCTTTTTAATGGGCATGAAATTTGCATTTCAAGTCATGAAATTGGCTTTCAAAAAAGTAGTAGACACCCTGCTATAGTCTGTTGTTTCAAGTATTCAAGCATTCATCATGGGCGTATATAGAAAATAATTTCGGGAGGGGCTGGGAAAATATATTTCTGGGGTATGGAATACTGAAAATTTAGAGCTTGGAATAGTTTTAGGCAACTAAAATGCTATTACACGTAAAATAAAATATTTTTTATGAACTAAGTGATCTTATTTAATTTATTTATAAGGGTTTTACGACAAGTTTTTACCATAAAATCAAAATTTTGGGGGGTCCTGCAGCCCCCTCAGCCCCCCCCCTTATATATGCCCATGGCATTCATAGCTATGGTTCTATTCAATATTTTTCTTTAATATAAGTATATTCTGTCTATAGAGAGCCAGTATGTTTTTTAAGGGTAGATTTAGCATATTTGATTTTTTTTTTATGGTGCAACGGCATCTGGACCATTAGCGCCGACATCCACGGTGCGGGGAATTTTCTCAACGAGCCGTGCTGCTGCTGGTAGGATTCAAACGCACCATCCCTCGCATCTAAGGCGTCAGCCACTAGACCGCACGGAGACCCTTGCATCTTTGATGTATGAAAAAGAAAGATACTCGTACAATGAAATAAGAGTTATTATGTACAATGTCCAGACAAAACCTTAATATTTTAAGGAATAAATAGCTTAACTTCTTACATTTATGTTATTGGTTGTCTCACTGAAGATTTGCTGAAGTTCCTGAGGGACGGACTTTTTTATATTGTTATTGTTAAAATAGGACATTGTACCTGAGTATATCTCCCCTTCGCACGTATAAATAATCAAATAAAATGTCTAATCATTTCATAATGATATTAAAAAATGATTAACACACCTAAATTTTTATCTCCGTTGAAAAGGTTCTCCAATTTCACAGAAATTTTCTTTGGTTCGTAGGTAAGGCTTGTTTTGCCCATTACAATGTATTCTTTTCCATTCTTCTTTTCAAGCGTGTAATGATAACTGTATGAAAAAATAGGTTCCTCTGAAAAAAAAATATATCAAAATATATAGATAGACAATAATTTTATTATATGAAAAAGCCTACATTTCACAAACAGCGAATCGCTCTGTAACAAAATCTATAATGAAAATAAAATTAAAAAAGTTTAATGAAAAATTAAATAACTAAGTTTATAATTATATTTATTGTGACCCTTAATAATATTGAATTATTTAAATAAAAACATGTGGTTATTACTGCTCCAAATTCTTTATTCTCTCCTCTATATCGTCGATACAAATGCAAAGTTTCGAATGTGAAAAAACGGATATTTTTCATTTTTATCTATACTGATTGTTGTTGGACTGATATACGTTTCGACAAACTCTCGAAAATTACATAAAAATGATTATTAATTACAAAAAAGCAAACTAACAAATGTGACTTAAGTCTAATTAATTTAAATTTTAACGCCCATTATTATTAACTAAGAATTTTATCTAATATATATAATAATAATAATAATATATAATAATAATAATATATATATATAATATATAAATAATAATAATATATAATAATAATAATAAAAATATATAATAATAATAATTGATATCTCAGTGCCGAATAATGAGAATATCCGGAAAGCATATGCCGAAAAGCTGCGAAAATATCAAGACTTGGCCATTGAGTTAAAAGATCTTTATAAATTAGGTTCTGCTAGAGTTACTGCAGTTATCATTTCGACCAATGGTTTGATACCGAATACTACAGTTAGTGCCACCAAATACCTGAAATTGTCACAGGAACAGCTAATACTATCCCAGCAAGCAGTTCTACTCGACACAGCTAGAATCGTCAGAAAATTTCTTAATGCCCATAATTAAAAAAATATATATTTAAAAAAAAATAAAAATAATTCTTTTTACTAGTTGGAACTATCCCCCAGTAAAAATATTCTCCAGTAATCTGAGAGACCCCACCCCTGTTGTGATAATAATAATAAAGCCTTTACAAAGCTCAATTACAAATCAAATTATATTAAAGTAAATATTTACAAGCCGTAATAAATAAATAAATGAAAAAATATATAATAAGATACAATTTATGCAGAGTCATCTATAAGGTACTGAACCACTTTTCACATTTGAAACTTTGCATTTGTATCGACGATATGTTTCACACCATTATGACACTTCATCAGGATCTTATAACTAAAAATATATCTGGACACATCATTAAAAATTATAGACAGCCCATGGGGCTAAATCTTCCATTTACCCTTAGACCCATGCAATATCTATATTTTTTACAGATGTGACCAGGTACATATTTAGTTGCAAGAATGCAGAAATAACCATATTCTTTTATTATTGAGCTTCTGCCACATTTATTTATTCTACATTCTTCATTTCATGGACATTAAGCACACTGATGTAATTCTTCTAAGAAACCAGGAAGTTATTGTGATTTACCTTATTTGAATACGGGATTCATTTATTTTAAATTAAGTTATTTCAAGAATTAAAATGATTAAAAGTAATTTTAACCTTAAACTATTATGAATATGAACTTATTCATGGGATAAAAATGTAATTTCGTTAATCTGTATTCGAGAGCTTCATATGAGATCATATAATCCTGTACTTTGTAGACATGTTAAGACAATGTCTATATACTGGCTCCCTTCAGCGAGAAGTTGACACATGTTGTATGGGATGTTCAAGTCATTCTGTCTGATGCAGTCGTGTGAGTATATGTTTTATTGTCAATTCAGTATTCACAAATTTCACACGATGGTCTCTCTAGTAAGTCTTGAACATCCAATCCTAAGTCGAGTAAATACAACCTCCTCCCTTCTATTGTCTCGATATCTGGATTTACGTAATTCGGTAAGATTACAAGAAAAAACTCAATTAGAATTAAGATGGCTTCAACAAAAATTACATTGTTTAACTCACCTAAAATAATTGTTGCCTTTCCTTTGCCTGTAATTGGCACAACAAGGAATTTTCCATTAATTTCATAATCTGAAAGAAACTTGGCCTCCTTTGTCTTGAATGTCCATTTTATGAACTTTTTGGGAATGTCCATTCTGAAAAAAGAAATCTTATAGTTAAAGAAATAATATTTTATCTTAACATAATAATAAAATACAAACAGTATTTTATCATAATATTTATAGAAATGATATAACAATTATAATAATATTTGTTATATTTATTTAATTTGTTTTCTTTTTTTTTTTTTTTCATCTTTTACCAATTTGGTCAAACGTTTTAACCAAATCTGACCCAGAATCAGTCTATCTACCATCTATCAATCGTTTTAAAAATATGTGGTCAAATAGGGAGGATTGTTGTATGCCATTTCTGTGATTTATATTTCCTTGTCATACAAATGAAAATATTGAACCGTCTGTTTCAATATTTGTTTCTCTGTCAATTGATGAATTTCATGGATGCATGATTTGAACTATTCCATCTAACTGAACGGATTGTAATTTAAAGATTAATATTATACTTACTCTGATTTTAGAAATTCAGAATTCTTAAGGCCGTGGATATTAAGTTTCTCCAGAGTAAGATTGAGTGATACACTCTTTCCTGGCGCATCAGTCACTGATATCCTTTCGATATAGAGAGGGTCCATTACTGGAATCTTAAATTTAGCGTCACCTAAAAAAAACAAAAAAAAAATTAATATTAGTATACCAATATTAGTTCATATGAATATCAAACATCTAGAAAAAGTTTCAAATGAATCCACAATTTCAAACAAAAACAAGCGTTAATTCCATGCATTTTTAGGGTATCCTTTGCATTTCTTTATTTGCTGTTATAGAACTACTGTCAAGATTTGAACATGGGAACATGCTTTGGTCCCTCATTGTTAGAATGTTGCCCTTTGTTTATTATGTGCTGTCGACAATTTTAGCTTGCTGGTAATCGGTGGATGTGTATATTGACACTTCTCTCAACACTTTTCTGTGTTAGGTTCCGTCAGTAATTCAGGAGGAAGCCCACTTGTCTTTCTGTCACTATACGTTTTCCATTAGTTACCTCCGGATGTAGGTGTATTAGTAGAATGAATAGGATATACCCCACTAAGATGGCGGGGGTTGAAAACCCCCTTCATCAGTTAAAATACCTCCTATTATCAGAAACATCTCCCAACAGTTGAAACACCTCCCATTAGCTGACCCAAACTCTCATCAGTTGATATATCACCCCATCAGCTGAAATACCTTGCTTCCACTTAAATATCTTCCTTCAGCTGAACAACCTCCCATCAGCTGAAATACCTCTCATCATATGAACTAATTCCAATCAGCTGAAATGCCTCCCATTTTCAGAAACACCATCCTTCATCAGTTGAAAAACCTCCCATCAGCTGAAGTAACTCCTATCAGCTGATATACCACCCCCATCAGCTGAAATTCCTGCCATACACTTAAATATCTTCCTTCAGCTGATATACCACTCAATGAGCTGAAATACAAACCATTCATGGAAATACTTTCCTTCAGCTGACCAACTTACTCACAGCTGAAATAACTAGTATCATCTGAAATACTTCTCATCAGCTAAAATACATATATATGACTGCTGCGTTACTTTAAGGTCGCATTTTCCTATCCCTCCCGCTTAACCTTTTTGGGGAAGTTAAGTTTAAAAGCATCTTAAACTCGCTTTAAGATAAGAAAACCAAGATTTCTAAGTATGAAGATAAATTAATAAAATAGAAACTATTGGAAAATCATGTTCAATTTGAAACTATAAACTCAAATATTTTTTATGATTTTCTCATTGAACTGTAATAAGTATACCATTAGAAGATATTCAAATAGTTATCTATATTTATTAATTTAATTAAAGGGATACAGTGTATTTATTATTTGATGTATTGTATATCATAAAATTAAATGTTTTTTAAAACATGATAACCATAATCAATATAATTTAATACTTTTTTTAATACATAAATAAAATATTCGTCATGACAATGAACAAGTTCAAATAATAAGGTAGTTAGAAATTTTACTGAATAAATCCTAAATAATGTTGTTTTTTCCGATTATTTAACTTACCTTTTACGAGATTTTTGATGACTTCATTGGCAGATTTTTTTGCGCAGTCATTTAAACTTGCGTCATTTTTGCAAGGTTTGATTCCGCCAGCTGCAATAAAAAAATTATGTTATTTATAATTTTTCATTACAAGTGTAAATTACATATCTTTCATTATATTTTTTTCTTATTTTAATTTTTATATTGCAATTCTTGTGTACTCCCTGCCTTAATCCAAATCCATATCTATTGTTACATATAGTGTATTTATACACTATATGTAACATAACACATCAAATAATTTAACTATACTTATAAGTATAGTTAAATTATTTGATATTTTATAGTTTATTTCTTTTTTATTGTCCCCCCCCTCCCCGTTCAAAATAATGGTTCGTTCCTGGTTCCTTAATTTCATTCATGTTATATATTTTCTTATTGCAACGCCACAAGTATGCAGGGCCTCCGCTAGGGGGGCACGGAGGACAATTGGCCAGGGCACCGTGGTGTTAGAGGGACCCAGCATAATTTTTTTTACTGGCATTATAATTTGAAATAACAATTTTAGGTATAGTTCATTATTGAGAACAACCAATGGCTAATTTTCTATATTCACTATTTCTAATAAATAAATTAGCTTTTAAATATTGACTGTACAAAAATTTGTAGCCCCAGGAAGAGCCAATGTACTTTAGACAATACATAAATTTTACACTCTGTTCAATTACAAATGTATGTAATTTTATTTTCAGAGAAAATTCATTTTTAAATAATTCCATTAATAGTTTTTGGTAATGTTAATGGAAGGGAGGGGGTTGAGGGGTTGGGGGGGGGTGAAGTTATTTGTACAGTGTTATTTGTGTTATTTGTCCTCTTGGATGTCCTGCAAGTTTGTTGTAATAAAATTATGAAAAATGTTATCTAAACTAGTCCAGACAAGTGCTCAAGTATACATGATTATTATTTCAGCATAGGCGAATTGCATTTTTGTCCGATACTTAAGAAAACATGAAATGAAGATCAAGGTGACAATTGTGACCAAACAACCAACAACTATTCTGGCCAAACATCAGGATGCAAATATGTTGGCCGCGTAGATGGTTCAAAATAAAATAATATCGGATTTTAAAGTAGAGTTCATAATTTTTAGCGATAGATATCAGACTTGAAATAATACGACAATGTTATTGTAATACAATTGATTAAAATACCAAAATGAAATGAAAAAAGTAGGTAGGATATTATAATTAAATCATGAAATTTAGAATTATTACAAACTAGGAATGCTAAATAGCGACAGGAAATCAATGAGACACTCGGCTTGCTCGCTCACTTCATTCCGCAGGAGCAATCGACAAACCATATCTCACTCAATATGCCTCATTTGGAGTGGGTGTAAGAGAGTAGTGTAATATTATTTTTAGCGTGGTTCCTCCCTCCCTCCATAGGGAGGACGCAATCCGGAAGTGCCGACTAGAAAATTTTGCGTTTCAGAGCCCCTTGAGAACGAAAATAACGGTGGTATATATACATATACACACAAAATAAAATATTTTATTAAAAGACATGTAAAGTTTTGGGAACTTCTTATATTTTCCTTAATATCTCGAAAGCGGATGGGAACCATGGTAATCGGAAGGTTACCATTCGAAAGCATAATAAATGCTCTACAAAAAAGGTTCGAAGGAAAGTTATGATTAGGCGATGTCAATCGGAGAAATAAGTGCTTAAAACTTTGAAGTAATTGATTTCGTTTATTCGAACGGGTCTTTTTGTCTGTTTTTATTTCTTATTATTTTTTAATTGCTTATAGTAGGAGAATGTATTTTACAATAAAACATAATAAGTAATATAAGAAAAGAAATTTATTGTTAGAAATATAGCTTTCCAAGAGAAAGAGATTCGATGACGTCTTTTCAACTGCCTTTATGCTGTTGGTTTTTTATTTTTTTTAATTGCTTTTATTTGTAGAATTATTATTGAAGTAGAAGAACACAAGAAAATGTGAAAAATTTTGATTTTTTTTAATGCATTGAAACTATGAAATAAGTATCTCTAGAAGAGGATTCTGGTGACCCGGCCAGGTAAAGTCATAACCCCTTTGAAGAAAGGTCCAACAAAATATTATCTGTTTCTAGTCTAAGCTTTTCAAATGACAATAGGGATATGAACGGAACCGCGCTAAGATGATGCAGTTCCTGCGAGTCGGGTTTTTTTTTAAAATTGGGTCTTTCAAAATATTTCGCGGGCCAGATCAAGTCTTACAGAGGGCCGGATCCGGCCTTATATGCCTTAGACGTTTGGAAAATTGTCTATGATTCTGTTGTAGTACGACCCCTAAGTGACGTCACTAAAGAGGACAGTAGAAGCAACTCTGTACCTATCTAATCTTCACTGATAGTATCGACGAGGCAATAATCCTCGCCGATCAGCTGGCTTGATGTAACCATTCGACTGATGACACCCCGGAGAAAGCAACCTTGGACAAAGGAACGCAAACTAAATCGTTATGTCATTCATGAGGCCGTGAATGAATGATGTCTTGTTGATTGCGAAACTCCGGAAGGATACTACAAGGAGGACTCCTACTTCATCAAGAGCTACACGGATCAATAAGCCGACTCCGAAGAACTGAGTCATCTTAACTTGTTTTCTTATAATATAGAAATTAAGTTCATTATTATTTGTTCCCCTTTAGCTCCAACTGAAACTGACTCTTTTATTTATGACTAACTGTTACCCAGTGTGCCATGCTACACCTACTTTCTGCCTATGACTCTCCCCGTATCTAGATCTACCTGTATACCCAGACACGTCAAAATCGGTCAAACGGTGTGATTTGTTTATATCTGTCTAGTAATTCAGAAAGCAGCTGGCAGAGGCCAGCACAACGGCCAGCGAGTAGATAGCACTTATCAAAGAAAGGCCAGCGCTCCTTAATTAGACAATGAAAGTCATCAATGAGTTCGAGTTATTCTAATTATCAAGAACATAAACAAATAAATTTGAGACATTATTCAAAATAGATGTCGATTCAAAATGGCCGTTAAAATCTGAATGGTTCAGTGTAGCCAATTTTTCTTGAACAAAACTTTTGACCAAATTTTGAAGTTTGACTATTTTGACCCAGCCTAGGAGATTTTCCGTAGCAAGATCTACCTGTGTGCCAAGTTTGGTCAAAATCGGTCAAACGGTGTAGATTTGTATAAGGAACAAACAGACAAACACGTGATTTATCCCCTCTAAAAACACTTTAATCCCCTCTAAAAACACTTAAAAATTCGAATATCAAAAAGTCCTTTCTTAGCGAGTGTCTACGTTCTATAGGGAGTGTACATTCAAAATTTCAAATTTTTCTGTCGAGTGGTTTGGGCTGGACGTTGATAGGTCAGTGAGTGGTATTTGACAAATATATAGTAGATTGTATTTCTATTCTTTGGTTTCATATAAAAAAAAAATTTGATATCGAACAAAAACAAAGGTGTAAAAGTCCGTCACGCAGGAGCTGCATAACTAAGCACTCAGAATTGGGTAGGGTCGAGTGCATTGCTGAATAATTTACTTAAAATAACCTATATAGATAAATAAAATAAAAACACAAATTGTCCTGCTCTTTTGCTTTTATGAGCAGCTGTTTCAATTATTAATTTTGTAATTCATTTCCTTCCAGAGTTTTGTGGTACTACACTCCGTAATAAATACACAAAGCTTAAGATATTCATCTATTGATCTTGATGAGTTTCGCGAACCTACGTTTATTTATTTATTTTATGTTTGGCGGGAGAATTCAATTCAAACATAGTACAAAGTAACACCTCCTCCCCCTGACCGATTTAATTCATTTTCACAACACTTCGTTCTTATTAGATAGCCAGGAGGTATACAGAGTTTCATAATAATACAACAGAAATTACGACCGGTATAAGTAAATTAGTAATTTCTGTCCGGAGTAAACCCCCCTTCTAGTCAACCGATTTAGTTTATTTTTATAACAAATTTTTCTCTTCACTTGACAACAACAAATACCGATTTTCGTTGAAATATAACGGCAATTATGGCTTGTATTGACAAATAACTACTTTGGGTCCAGAGTAACCCCCCCCCTCCGGATGGACCGATTTTGTTGGTTAACGAACTCGATAAATAGTTTGATGAGGGAATACTACATACCAAATTTCGTGGCGAAAAAACAAAAACTCTGGCCTGTATCGTGTTAACGGACACATATATAACTATATATGCATATATATATATATATATATATATATATATATATATATATATATGTATATATATATATATATATATATGTATATATATATATATATGTATATATATATATGTGTGTATATATACATATATATATATACTAGCTGAATACCCGTGCTTCACCACGGCCGATAAGTATTTTTTATATAGAGTTAAACTACATAATTTTGTACAGCTTATTATTGCACGGTCTTTAAAGTTACCTAGGATACACCATGTGGAGGTAACCGTACCGGTGGAGAGTGAAAAAAAAAAAAAAAAAAAAAAAAACAACGCTTAAAAAGTTAGGTAAACAGAGACAAATACACGTTGAAAAGCAAAACTTTTTAGCACTTATCTCTTCGATTGACATCGCCCCACCGAACATTACAACAGAATCTTTTTTTTTTTTTTTTTTTTTTTTTTTTTTTTTTTACGGCGCATCAACAAATCGTGGCTATTAGCGCCGACATCCAGGGTGCAACCAGGAATTTTCTCAGCGAGCCATGAGATGAGAAAATTTCTGGCGCCGGTGGGGATCGAACCCACCATCTCCCGCTTAGGAATCCAGCGCGCTAGACACTAGACCACGGGAGACCCCAACAGAATCTTATTGTAGAGAATTTAGTAACCTTTCGAATAGCCGCCTTCCACTTACTACGAGTTCCCAACCATTTTCGAGATATTTTAGAAAATATACTGAGATCCGAAAACTTTGTATCACCATTCATACCATTTTTTCCCAAATACTTCGTTTCTGCATACCCAAACAGAAAATTAGTTTTAAAAAGTATTTCTATCAATTTTTCTGGTATATGGCTACAGAACTCGCTTAAAAAAATGGTTTCATTCGTTTTCCTACGTTAAGGAATCTTTCGCACAAATTTCGCTCCAAAGACCATGTTCCAGTAAACGGATTCAACTGGTTAATGAACTTGACCTTTATAATGAGAAGAAAGCTTTTTGTACCAAATGTTATCAAAATCGAACCATTTTTGAGTCGATGAGGAACTTCTTAATAATTCATGCCCCTCTAAAAGTACTTAAACATTTGAATATCAAAAAACCCTTTCTTAGCGAGTGTTTAAATTCTAAATTGATTGCCGTGCAAAATTTCAAATTTTTGTGTCAAGTGGTTTGGGATATTATTACCTCGGATGGAGCATCACCAGGGCGTAAACTCTATCAGTGACAAAATCACAGTTTATTTCTAGTAATTCAAGGTCTTCTATTATAGTTGAAATTAACCTCAATTTAAAATAATACTATGAAATAGATACAATACGGTAACAGCTGTTCTGTTATCGTCCTAGCAACGCATGCTGCCTTGGCTTGCCTGCTCTAACCAACTAAAATTTAAACCCCCCTCAAAATACTTAAAAATTCGAATATCAAAAAATCCTTTCTTAGTGAGTGCCTACGTTATGTAGGGAGTGTCCATGCAAATTTTCAAAATTTTCTGTCGAGCGGTTTGGGCTGGGCGACGATAGGTCAGTGAGTGAGTGATTGGTATTTGACAAATATATAGTAGAATAGCTGAATACCCGTGCTTCGTCACGGCAGATAAGTCGTTATTTTATTGCGTTAAATAATGTTTCATTAAAATTACGTTACTATACAATTTTGTGCATTTTATTATAGCACGGTTCCCGTCATACTATATGTTATTCAATGGGCGTTAAAATTTAAAAGTTTATGTTTCCAAAAAGTTATTTGGAAACACACATTATATTTGCGAGCATTACCAAGGTTATAGACGAGGAGGCTGTGCAAGGGTTCCGGATATTATTGCCTCACCTAGAAACTCTAAGGATAGGCTTACCATACATCACGGTTTGGCCGGGAGTGTCCCGGTATTTTGCAATTGTTTCGGTATCCCGCCCGGTTTTATCAATGACCCGGAAAAGGCTGTAAGATGTAAAAAGTAATGAATTCATGTTTATAAGAATCTTTTATAAATCGGTTACTTTTCTACAGTCAACATTTTTACTACTGCTCACAGTGTCAAAGATATGAGAAGTAATCTAACTGTAAAACGCTGGAACTACCTGCACAGCGCTGCCAGCTGCCAGACACTACTATTTGGCTGAGAGATTTTTTTAAGAAAATCAAGTAGCAAAAAAAGTTCCGTTCTTATTTTTAAGGTTTGGGTAGACTAACAGTTCAGGATCCCCCCTTCCCGTTACTTGCTAGGCTTAAAACTCACCATTTTGCTTATAATTTGTACTGTTTTTATTCCCAACCCCCCCTGGTATGCCCATCCCATATGTGTCTCGGTTTAACTCTCCAAAAATATGGCAAGCCTATCTGACGGGAACAGGGAGAAAAGAAACGCAACTAAAACTCTATGAGTGACAGTTTATTTCTAGTAATTCAAGGACTGCCATCATAGTGGAAATTAACCTCAATTAAAAATAATACTATGAAATAGATAATGTACGGTAACAGCTGTCTGTTATCGTCCTAGCAACGCTTGCTGCCTAGGCTTGCATGTTCTAACCAACTCAAACTTTAAATCCCTCTAAAAATGCTTAAAAATTCGAATATCAAAAAATCCTTTCTTAGCGAGTGCCTACGTTATATAAAGAGTGACCATGCAAAATTTCAAATTTTTCTGTCGAGCGGTTTGGGCTGGGGGATGATAGGTCAGTGAGTGGTATTTGACAAATATATAGTAGATAATGTTAATATACAAATGCAAGTGGTATATACTTTACAATCTTACACAACGAAACATTCAAGTACACTTCATATGGATTAAAGGGCATTCTGGTATTCTTGGAAATGAACTTGCTGACCTAGCAGCTAAATCAGCCTCTAAAGATCTAAGAAGCCCAGAATGCTACAACAAAATTACAAAAACACATTTAAAAAGACAGTTACTGACAGATACAATAAGACAATGGCAAGAAGACTGGGCTTTAACTACAAAAGGACAACACTTAAAGATATTTATAACAGACATTACAGAATACTTAGACAAAACGTATGCTAAAACAAATTTTTACATGACACAATTATTAACAGGACATGGGACAGTTAATTCATACTTTTATAGATTTGGACTAAGCCAAGATGAAAGCTGTTACTGTGACTTCAATACAACACAGACATATCACCATTTACTGTACGACTGCACACTACTAACTGAAGAAAGAAAAACATTACAGACATACGTGACCAAACACATAGGACACTGGCCTGTTGCAGAAAAAATATTATTTCTTAAGTGTGAGAGGGCTTTACTAAAATATGCTGAACATATTTATACAAAAATGGGATACTGGAAAAATCATTATAGGTGATAAAAAAAAATCCTTTGTGTTTTTTTTTTTTTTTTTATCCTTCGATATAGTTTTGTTGTTTGTATTTTAATTCCTTTTTTTCTCTTTCTTTTATTTTGTTTCATTTATTCTCCTTTATGTTCTACATTTAGAATGAAATCATAAAGAATATAAATATTAATATGTAATCAATTACATGCTATGTACATTTGTCATGTACGGCACATGTAGAAAATTAAAATAAACTCCCTTCCTTAAGGGTTACTTAGGGAAGGAAATAAATAAAAAAAAAAAAAAAAAAAAAAAAAAAAAAAAAAAAAAAAAAAAAAAATGCAAGTGGTATGCTGTTTATTGCATGAGACTTGCAGACAAAAATAAACTCCCTTCTTGCAGGGTTACTGTAAGGAGGAAACAAATATATATATATATATATATATATATATATATATATATATATATATATATATATATTATATGCTGTTTATTGCATGAGACTTGCAGACAAAAATAAACTCCCTTCTTGCAGGGTTACTGTAAGGAGGAAACAAATAAAAAAATAAACATATATATATATATATATATATATATATATATATATATATATATGCTGTTTATTGCATGAGACTTGCAGACAAAAATAAACTTCCTTCTTGCAGGGTTACTGTAAGGAGGAAACAAATATATATATATATATATATATATATATATATATATATATATATATATATATATATATTATATGCTGTTTATTGCATGAGACTTGCAGACAAAAATAAACTCCCTTCTTGCAGGGTTACTGTAAGGAGGAAACAAATATATATATATATATATAATATGCTGTTTATTGCATGAGACTTGCAGACAAAAATAAACTCCCTTCTTGCAGGGTTACTGTAAGGAGGAAACAAAAAAAAAAAAATAAACATATATATATATATATATATATATATATATATATATTATATGCTGTTTATTGCATGAGACTTGCAGACAAAAATAAACTCCCTTCTTGCAGGGTTACTGTAAGGAGGAAACAAATAAAAAAAAGTCCGACTCGCAGGAACTGCGTCATCTTAGCGCAGTTCCAGTTCTTTTTTTTTTTTTTTTTTTTTTTTTTTTTTTTTTTTTTTTTTTTTTTTTTTTTTTTTACGGCTCATCTACATCTAGGTCATTAGCGCCGACATCTAGGGTTTACCGAGGAATTTTACCAGCGAGCCGTGGGATGATAAAATTCCTGCCGGAGGTTGGGAATCGAACCCACCATCTCCCGCTTATGAATCCAAGGCGCTAGCCATTAGACCACGGGAGACCCCGGTTCTTGTTCATATCCCTATTCTCATTTGAAAAGCATAGAATAGAAACAGATAATATTTTCCTCGGCCTTTGTTCAAAGGGTTTTATGGCTATACCTGGGGTTAGGGTCGGGTCCGCAAGACCCTAGAAACCTCTTCTAGCGATACTTCATTTCATACGTTTCAATGAATTGGAAAATATCAAAAATTTTCACATATTCCTGTGTTCTTTTACTATAGTAATAATTCTACAGATAAAATCAATTAAAAAATAAAATAAAAAAACCAACAGCATAAAGGCAATTGAAAATATTCAAAAGACGTCATCGAATCTTTTTCTCTTGGCAAGCTATATTTCTAACAATGAATTGTTTTTCTTATTTTGCCTAATCTGTTTTATTGTAAAATACATTATCCAAATATAAGCAATTAAAAAATAACAAGGAATAAAAAGTCCGAATCGCAGGAACTGCAGCATCTTAGCGCGGTTCCGTTCATGCCCCTAGTGCCATTTGATAAGCTTAGAAAAGAAATAAACTTATTTTTTTTATATATCTCGTGAAAATTGTCAAAATCCTCTCGAACATCTCGAATAAAAGTGATATTAAGGCGTCAGGGACACCGACAGTAGCTAACTTTTACACAGAAGCGGAAATTACAGAATCTGGCTCTCATTCTAAAGCAAAGCTCTATAAATCAATACAAAATATGCCTAATAAAGCCTTTCTAGAGGATACAGAAGCATGGGCGTATATGAGGGGGGGGGCTGAGGGGGCTTCAGCCCCTCCCGAAATTTTGAATTGATGATAAAAACTTCTCGTAAAACCCTTAAAAATAAATTAAATAAGATCACTTAGTTCATAAAACATATTTTATTTTACGTGCAATAACGTTTTAGTTGCCTAAAACTATTCCAAGCTCTAAATATTTAGTATTCCATACCCTGGAAATGGTCTCAGCCCCCCCCCCCCCGAAATTGTTTTTATATACGCCCATGTACAGAAGGATCAAGAAGAAGTACACAAGATTGAGTAGAATACCCTGCCTAATATAGCCTATATAGAATAATATGCCGAATAAAACGTATCTAGTAAATACACAAGGACAAATAAAAGTCTTGACGAATAACAAGTCAAAAAAAAAACTTTATTTAACAAAATAAAACAAAGTTTAGTTGCCCAACTACAATAGAATAATATACCTAATTAAGTCTACGGAGTAGACACAAATGGACCAAAAACAAGTCTTGTGGAATATTGATGTTTTTCTAATTAAATACTTTTTATCAATATTTAGTATATAACCTTTGTTGAAAATTATTGATTGCTAATTGATGAATCGGTTTACAACTAAGTAGTCTTTATGAATATTTAGTATATAACCTATTTTTGGATCTGTGTTTTTGGGGTGCTCTCCGCCTAGGCTTTGTATTTGTGTCGGCAGATACCTAGGGTATATTTACAGCTCTTGAGGATTAACTCTTAGCAGGTAAATTTCCTGCGGCCCCATTGTGTTCTACGGGCATTGAACCGCCATATACGCTCATAGTATCTAACCGTTGTGAAGTTTATTTTTTGGATTTAGGACTTAATATACATATGTAGACTAAATCATAGCAAGAAGTAATCCTCCGTCGTCGGTTCTTAACTATGTAGACTCGCTAATGTTATCCAATCTTAGATACATCGTATTTAAAATCCACAGCAAAAACACGACATTTCATCAGAATCCCCTGCTGAATAAAACTTATATAGAATAATATGCAAAATAAAGCCTATCTAGTGGATAAAAATAGAGGAAAAAAGCCGTTCGTGGTGGTAGAAAATCTTAAAAGTATTTCGCTCAGAAATCTCCGAAATATTGTCACTAATTTTACGTATCCTGTTTTATAGCCAAATAGATTTATATTCTATAATCAATAAGAAAAACCTACTAACAATAAAAAACTATGGGTAACAGATGAAAATAGGGAATACCAAGAATAATTCTAAAGAACGAAATCAACACCAGTACTGTAATCTAGATATTCATACGGCATCATCGAATTCTAACAAACAAAATATTGATTCTAATTATACGTATCCTGTTTTATTGACAAATACATTTGACTACTATAAGCAATTAAAAACACTAGGGAATATGCCAAAGAACTCAGAGTAGGAGCCTCGACAGTTTCAAGACATTTGAAGGAAATCGACAAATCCAAAGCTGACATTACTTCGCTTATTCAAAACTTTCTTTAGAACCTTTCTTGTAGACCATTTAGTAAGCTTTCGAATGGTAACCTTTCGCTTCCCAAGATTTTCAACCGTTTTCGAGATATTAAGAAATTATACGAAGTTCCCAAAACTTTTCATTATTTCTGACAACAGAAAATTGGTCTCATTTTACCTATCCTGTTTTACACACACATACATTTTCCTTACAAATACAACATAAGAAATTAAAGAAATAAAAAGCAATAAAAAACCAAGGGAAAGAGACAAAAATTACAAAAAGAACGACAAAAACCCGTTCATAAGAACAAAACAGACGTATTTGAAGTTTTAAGCATTTATTTCTCCGATTGACATAACCTAATCAAAAATAGTTTCAGAATCATTTTTGTAGAGAATTTAGTAAGCTTTCAAATAGTTTCAATCCACTTACCACGATTTCCCAACCGTGTTCGAGATATTAATGAAAGTATACGAAGTTTCCAAACCTTTTCATATCTGTTCATAAAATATTTTATTCTAACCCTTCCTTAACTCCAAACGTAACATAACTTTTAACATATTAGTTTTAATGAAAGTAGAACATGCACATAATGTTTCAACTGAATCCCGTTATTCTAAGTACCCAAACCAAAAACGGTATTCAAAAACTATTTTTCCAATTTTCTCGACAACGGTTAAAGCTATCGCCTTGAAAATGGTTTCATTCGTTTTTCTAGCCCAAGAAGCCTATAAAACGAGTACTTACAAGCTTATGAACTCAAAAACGTAAGCGTTACGATTTTTTTGCGCGAATTTCGCCCCAAACGCCATCTTCCAGTGGGCGGATTTTGCTGGTTAACGAACTTGACCTTTCAAATTGGACGACAGATTTTTGTACCAAATTTCATCAAAATCGGACCATCAGGGAAGCCAGAAATCCGCGAACAGACAAATATATATATATATATATATATATATATATATATACAAATTTTAACCACCGTTATTTTCGGTCTCTAGGGGTTCTGAAACGCGAAATTTTCTAGTCGGCACTTCCGGATTGTTTCATTGTATCTACCTTATAAGCGGGGTTCCTCCCTATGGGGGAGGGAGGAACCGCGCTAAAATAAACAAATATATATATATATATATATATATATATGTATATATATATATATATATATATATATATATATATATATATATATATATATATTATATGCTGTTTATTGCATGAGACTTGCAGACAAAAATAAACTCCCTTCTTGCAGGGTTACTGTAAGGAGGAAACAAATAAAAAAAATAAACAAATATATATATATATATATATATATATATATATATATTATATGCTGTTTATTGCATGAGACTTGAAGACAAAAATAAACTCCCTTCTTGCAGGGTTACTGTAAGGAGGAAACAAATAAAAAAAAATATATATGTATATAAACATATATATAAATTTTAACTGGGGTCATTTTCAGTGTCTACTTGGTAGGATCGATAAAGATTCAAAGAAATTTTTCGAAAATTCCGTCATGAGTGCAACCTCAATAGCTACTTTCCTTCGGAGGAAAGTGCTAAAAAGTGTTTTTGCCATAAATAAAATAATATTTAAACATTTTGTTTACATATTTGTTTTCTATGTAAAATATTATAAATTTTTTCCTTACAAAATTTTTATTTATCTACGATAGTTTATAAGTTAGAATACACGTATTTTAGGTGTAATTCGGAAGGGTAGTTTCGCCCTTAAAACGTGCGATTGGGCCGATATAATAAAAAAAAATACGTATAGATTATTTTCACGTGTTTGATAAATAAACAAAGTTTCATTAAAATCAGCTTCGGATTTTGGGGTGTTCCCTTGTAAGTATTGTTAAATATTAAAAGTTATAATCCTTGCCTGAAATTACTAACATGTAAAAGAAAAAAAAAAATAAAAAGAAATAAATTAATAAAAAAAAATAAAAAAAAATAAAAATAAAGAATAAAATCAAATTTTAAAAATAATAAAAAAATAAAATAAATAAAAAGATAATATAACGAATATATACATTTTTAAGTGTGTTTTCTTTCTCTTCAAGGACATCTGAATCTGGTTCTTCTATCTACGCAATAATGATACTTTCCAAGCAAGATTAACAACTGCAATTTTAGATACACAACCCTGTCTCAAACACACAACACTGAAAACACATCCTAACATTAAACTCAATTAAATTATACTCTAAGGGCGGAGATGACCAAGCAGTTTTCTGCCCTTAAACCACCAACCTAACCTAACCTATCCCTGCCTGACCTAACCTAACCTAACCTAACCTTGCCTGACCACTTAAAAACATCCCTATTCCTAAACGAGACTTGATCAGTTTTTATTGATTTTCACGTAGGGCATTTTTCATTGAAATGTTTCACGCAAATGGGGGAACCTTCGGGAATATCTCTCTCAGAATTTCGTGCATGGGGTATATTAAATTTTTTAATCTAACTGAAATGTCTACAATAGGTAGAACGATTTGGCCTTCTCTAACGAGCGCAATCTACTAAAATTGACTCCGCCAAGCCTACTGAATCTGTAATTATATTATCTACTGTCCTTGCATAATCACAATAAAAAGAGCGCCTTGTATCGATTACTTTGACCCTGATGTTATTAAAATGAAGGCATACCTGGAGGTTATATAAGATGGGCATTCCAAGCCTATACCTAAATCCAGGGCCGCCACATGGGGGGGACTGCCGGGAACTGCTGTCCCGGGCCCGGGCGCCTCGCTAATTGGGAAAGAAAATGTATAGCTTGTAAAAAGAATGGAGTTTAGAAATATAAACGGGCGTAGACTATATTTATTGGAATGGGATCTATATTTTTTTGAATGTACATAAACGACAAAACAAGTGCAGTCCGAATAGTATATTTCATTAGGAGTATTAATAAAACTACAAGTACCGAAAGTGACCTTTGCTGCACCGATTGTCAGCTTTTATTCTCATTTCGCTCAAACCTCAAGATGAAAATAATTTTAAAATGTCCAAAGTTCTATAGCAAAGTACTACAATTTTCAGTCTGGCTCTGAGAAGTGGGGGCCCGTGATATGGTTCTGGGCCGGGTTCTGAGATGTGGCGGCCCTGCCTTAGGGGGAGCCGCAAATTGCGCTTAGACGTCCAGCATTCAAGAATTACACTCTTTAAGCGAGGTTTCTCCCTCCCTACATAAGGAGGAATCCAGCTTATGGTTTCGACTTGAAGAACAAGCCAGATGTGCCGACTGGAAAATTCCACGTTCAAGATCTCATAGATCACGAAAATAAAGGTCGTTCAAATTTGTTTATGCGAATTTGTAGCCCCCCCCCCCCAAACAGCCAAACTTGGCCAAAAAACTGGAAAAGAAAGATAAAAAGTCCTTTGGCGTTTTTGCTTCTTTTGCGAGAAAAACTAAAAAAATAAATATGAAAAGACAGTCTTTCATAATGCCTATTAAAAAAATATCAATAAAAAATATATGTAATCAAATGAATCTATTTCGAAGGCTATATCTTTAACGGACTCTGCTATAAGAGTTTAGGCGTGAGCACTTAAAACACGCCACATCTCAGAGCCGGGCGCAGGACCAGATCACGGGCCCCCACTTCTCAGAGTCGGGCCCCCATTTCTCAAAGCCGGACTGAATATTATAGGACTTTCGACATTTTAAAATTATTTTCATCTTGAATTTTGAGCGAAATGAGAATAAAATCCGACAGCGGGTGCAGCTTAGCTCACTTTCGGTACTTGTAGTTTTATTACGACTCCTAATTATATTCTGGGACTGTACTGGTTTTGTCGTTTATGTAGATTAAAAAAAAATATAGACCCCATTCCAATAAATATAGGCAACGCCCGTCTATATTTCTAAACCCCATTCGTTTTACAAGCTCATAACCTATCATTTTTCCGAATAGCGAGGCCCGGCCAAGGCCCCCACGGGCCCGGGACAAACGTACCTGGCAGTCCCCCCCCCCCCACGTGGCGGCCCTGGGGGGGCGAGATTAGCTCAGTGGTAGAGCACTAATAACTAATAAGCTGGAGAACTCGAGTTCAAATCCCGAGGAAGCACTAAAGATTTTTATCTTCTAATGTCTTCGTTCGTCGGTTGGATTCGGCATTTCTGACCGTCCCTAGGCTAACCCAGTCTTTAATTAATTTATTAATGGCTACCTGCAATGGGGAGTACCGACCACGCTATCTCCCTATTGTGCCGTATGGTCATGAATCAGATACCTATAAAGCATTTGCCCCTTTGGGCCCTCGTTGCCTGTTACGGGACTGATTTTTCTTTTCTTTTTTAATTGGAATGTTTTCATTAATGCTGTCAGTTTCCTTTGTATTGTGGTGCGTATCGAGATGTTTAAATTATTCACGAAATATCAAAACAAAGTATCAACTGTCTCTATTCCAAGTTTTCCAAAGAACGAAACGCGCTAAGAATACGCAGCTCGTGCGAGTCGGACATTTATCAGAAAATGTGATGATTGTTAATTAAGGGCTACATATTTTCCAAGAGATCTATGAGGAAAAATCATAGAAAATGAAAAATCTCACTTGTGGCAAAACATAAAATAGGATTATAAACACTCCATTAACCAGAAAACGTTGTATAATACCACTTAAGTACGCAGACACAAATTATACTATAAAAACTAGTTCTTATAGTAATAAGGAAAGACATAATCAGAGCTTCTGATATGGGCAAAAAATTAGCATTCATTTGCTTGGTATTAATTTCAGTAAAATAAAAGGAACCCTGCAAGAATGTGCTGTTTCTTTTTTGTGATATTTTTTTACATCAAAGGTCCTCGATGCCGACAGCGTAATAATCACCTTAAGTACTAATTTTTAGTAGGCTATTTGTGAGCAGACTTGTAAGCCGAGACGGCAAATTGATGCTTCGAAAGGCCTTCATGAGACCTATAGTCAAATAACAGTTCCGATCATTACCCCCAACAAAAACTGAATCAACCTGCTAGACAGGTCTGAGAGAATAATTTTCAGTAATTCTGTTTCGAATGTCCAGCTTACAAAGGAGGTAAGTGAGATATTTCAGTTACACAATGGCATTAGTGTATAAGGACAAGTTTCTAGAAACGTCACTCGCAGGAACTGCATCATCTTAGCGTGGTTCCGTTCCTAATGTCATTTGGAAAGGTTGAAATAGAAACAGTTATACTTTTGGACCTTTCATGAAATTATTTATGAGCTCAAATAGGTCCGCCCAGACCCTCACCTCTACCGGATAGAAAAAGGGTCAGGCAGCACCCTTCATCCACTCCTAGAGATACTAATCTTACTGTTCAATGATTTGCTAAATTTCAAAATGTTTACATTGTCTTGTACTCTTCTACTAAAGCACTAATTCTACAAATAATTCCAATTAAAAAGTGAGCTAAACAACTACAAAAACCTGTTTATAAGAGCAAAACAAACACATTTGAAGTTTTAAGCATTTATTTCTCCGATTGACATCGCCTAATCGAAAATTGCTTCAGATTTTTTTTTTTTATAGAACATTTAGTAAGGTTTAGAATGGCTACCTTCCGCTTACCAAGATTCCCAAAACTTTTCATGTCCAAAAATAAAATATTTTATTCTAATCCTTCCTTAACTCCAAACGTAACCAAAATGTAAACATCTTCATTTATATGAATTTCAAACATGCAGATAATATTTTAGCTGAATCCCATGATTCGGACCAAAAACTTATTTCCACAACTATTTTGCCACTTTTTTCGAAACCGGTTAAAGCTTAAAAATGGTTTCATTCGTTTTCCTAGGCAAAGAAGCCTATAAAACGAGTGCTTGCAAGCATATATAGTAAGCGCAACGATTTTTTTTCGCGCCAATTTCGCTCCAAAAACCATGTTACGGTGGACGGATTCTGCTGGTTAACGAACTCTCTGATCTTTTAATTTAGACGAAAGATTTTTGTACCAAATTTCATCAATATCAGACCATTTGTCTTCAAATTATTGATTTCATAGCGGAGTCAATCCCAATTCCAGATGAGCTTAATGTACGCCGAGATGGAATATAACAAGCATTTCGACCATTAAGGGTATAATTGCGTTCGGTGCAAGTCCCATCTGAGCCTAGAAGATCGATCTTCAGTTCGCCGATATTTTTTGTAAATCGATCTTTTCATGTCGATTCGATTCAAAAAAATCCCCATTTCCCATCACTAATGCTAACTATACGGCGAGTACTTCAATTAGGCGGGATTTGAGGAGGATAAAGTGCTCCGTAAATGAACGCTTCGTACGGTTCGACTAGTTTGTTTATAGCCGGAGAGCTGGTAACGCACTTTTCATGAAGTGTTGTATGCACCTTGGAATTTTGCTATAATATACCTCTTGGGCAGATATGAATGTAAATATGTGTCGGCTAGACTTACCGTGGAACACCAGGTACTACGCATGGGGGTAAGGTGCAAAAAAATATTTCCCAAAATAGTGTTTTATTCAAAAGCCAACAACTATCATTAATGTAAAAAAAAATGTAAATTAAGGCAATTTTAATATGAATAATACATAAGGTAGACACTTTTGAGTGGGTTAAAATGCAAATAAATAAATAAAAAAAATACCTAGTTTTAGCACTTTCCTCCGAAGGAAAGTAGCTATTGAGGTTGGACTCATGACGGAATTTTTGAAAAATTTCTTCAAATCTTTATCGATCCTACCTAGTAGACACCGAAAATGACCCCCGTTAACATTTATATATATATATATATATATATATATATATATATATATATATATATATATATATATGTCTGTTAACACGATAGCGGCCAGAGTCTTTGTTTTTTCTTCACGAAACGTGGTATGTAGCGTTCAATTAGCAAACAATTGAACGAGTTCGTTTACCACCAAAATCGGTCCACCGGGAGAGGGGGTTTACCTCGGACCCAAAACACTAATTTGACCATGCCAGCCATAGTTTGTGTTATATTTCAACGAAACTTGGTATTCTTTATGTTGATCTAAAGAGAGAAATACTTTGTAAAAATAAACTATATCGGTTCATTAGGAGGGGGGGGGGGGGTTTACTCCGGACCCACATTACCAATTTGCCACTCCCAGCCGTAATTTTTGTTACATTTCAACGACACTCGGTATTCGTGGTAGTAATCAACAGAGAAAAATGGGTTGTAAAAATAAAATAAATCTGGTTATTTGGAAGGAGGGTTTACTCCGGACCTAAAGTACTAATATACTCATACCGGTCGTAATTTCTGCTGTATTGTAACGAAACGCGGTATACGTCGTGGGTATCTCACGACAAGGAAGTGTTGTAAAAATGAAGTAAATCGGTCTATTGGAAAGGAGGGTTTACTTTAAACTCTGTTTCATTAGAATTAGCCCGCCACACGTAGGTTCCCAAAGCCGCCGCGAGGAGCGCTATCTCCCACTAGGGTTACTGTATTCTGTTCCTGCGTCAGATCAAAAGACGGAAAATGAAGTTTTTGTGTATTTATTAAGTAGTACAGTATCATGTATTAACATAACTCTGGAAGCAAATTATTTACAAAATTAATAATTGAACAGTTCTTATAAGAAATGTAAATGAGCAGAAATATTCACGTTTTTATTTTATTTATATAGGTTATTTATAGCAAATTATTCAGTAATGTAGTCTACACTACAAAAATTCTGAGGAAAGTGCTTAGTTATGCAGCTCCTGCGTGACGGCCTTTTTATTTTTAGTATTAAATTAAGTGCTTTATTCACGTTGTAATTTAAACAGCCTCTTCAATAGACATAATTGAAAAAAATATGTATACAAAAAGGCAGACATTTTTCTGGGGTTTAATTATCAGGAAACATGAAAATAAATGTTGCCTATGGTAGACTGCAATACACTGCGTGTAACCATACGAGTGTATGAGAGCACTACGCACTTGTGGTTGTTCCCTGCGATTTCATTGGTTCTTGCTCAAGGGATCAGCTGTCCCAGTTTAAATGGCAGCGTGAATAAAACTCTCATTTAATACTAGAAAAAAAATAGTTTTTGTTCCTTTTTACATGTTATTCCCATTAAAAGTGCCCGCATTATTTATTATGCTTTGTAAAATTTTGTTAATATTACATTTAAGATAGTTGGCTTCTGAATAAAACTCTACTTTTAGGAAATATTTTTTTGCACCTTTCCCCTATGCGCAGTACCTGGTTTTCCACGTTAAATCTAGCCAACACATATATACATTCTTATCTACCCAAGAGATACACTACAGCAAAATTTCAAGGTACATAAATCACTTCATGAAACGTGCGATTACCAGCTCTAGGACTATTAATAATTTAGAAAAATGTATTGAGCCCGGATGTAGTCAACGTTAGAGGTTTAAGAAATCGCTTATGTATATTATGTCATGAGTTAATCTTGCCTATAATTAATTTCCTATCAGTTTCACCGAGTTATTCAACTATTATTGGTAATTTTTAAAAGGTTTTGGATTGCTGAAATTATCTTTTAATAGATTGAAAAAAATTAAAGTAATTACTCCTGCAAAAGTTGATTCGCATGAGAAATATCTAGAAATCTTTTATTTGCGATCGACAGGAAAGAAATTGAAATATAATGAGTCCAAATAGAAGAAACTGCGTAATCCTAGCGCGTTTCCACGTAATGCTTATATCTGGTGGTGTGATTTGGAATATTAAAATGGAACGAAACACCGATAATCAAACAACCGAGTATTTGCCAACTGGGGTGTTAATATTGAAATTTTCGCCTGAACCTGGTTTTAGCGCGGTAAAAATAAGTAAAACATTATAATTTGATAGTGAAAAATGTTTGCCGCATCTCTCTTTGATGATCGCCGCTACTCGGCTTACTCGCTCACTTGATTCCGCAGGAGCAAGCGACAAACCCCATCTCACTCAATCAACCTCATTCGGAGTCAGTGTTAGTAAGAAGTATAATATTTGTATTTATTTTTGGGGGGGGGGGGGGTCAAAATACCTCGCAATCAAATCTTACAGCGGGCCGGTTGTTGCCAACATATGCCACGGACTAAAGGCCTTTCAAACGAACAAAACCGAAACTTTTGTCTTTTAAACAGCGATATCTTTCACAGGGATTGGTCTATCGGAACAGTTTTTGTAGATAATGTAGTTAGTTTTCGCATGGTTACCTTCCGTTTTTAACACTAGATTTACCAGGCCTGGTACTGGTATAAATGTCAATAACAAAAAATATATTTGTTACTAATATATATAAAGTAACATTAAGTTGATTAAACGTATTCTCTACTTATAGCTACAAAAGTCATAACATCATTTAGGAAAGCAAATGTTATATGTAGTAGGATTTTGAATTGAAATAGCTCGACAAGTCAAAATGACTGGTCTGATAAATCTAGTTAATTATTTCGCAACCGTCTTAAAGACATTTAAGAAATTATATGACAATACCAAATGCTCAAGTTAAGTTATAAAGTATAAGTAATAAAGTATGCTTTTATTTGCAATACTTTTTCTACTTCTAAAGTAACCGAAATGTATTTACCCCAGCTTGTGAGGGACCCCAAACTTGTTTATAGTTTTATGCACTTTTCATTTCAACATGACACTTCTTTTTTGTAATAATATATTTTAACACTCTCATTTCTAAATGCCTAAACAAATGTACCTTGATGCTTATTAGGGCAAGATTGTAAGCTCCACGATTATTTTACAAGCATTTCACCGAAATCTTTTCTTGTTAGTGGTATGAATCATTTTTTCTAAAATATTTCCTTTTTTTCTTTTGTTTATTAATTTTAATTACTTTCTTTATTCATTTCCTTCCATATTCCCCATTTTTTAAAATATGTATTTCTTTATATTTAACAATTTAATTATATTCTTATCCCGCTCTGAATATTTTTTCATCATTGCTTCACCCTCTCTCATCCTCTTCTTGCTCCAGTATTCCACAATCCCACAGTAATCTATGTCTTATTTCTATTAATATCCCTTATGTACTTTTTTTATAATACCCTTTTATTATAATATTTGAATTAGTTTTTTTCTGTTTTTGTTTCTTCTTTACGTATAACTATATTTTTTTGTTAAATTTGTATATTCAAACATGTGCATCTATTCGTTATTCCGATGGGACGAAGTCCAAGAATAAAGTATTTTTTTTTCCCCCGTTCATTCATTCATTCAAAATAACAGTGTCCAGTTGCTGCTTGTTAACTAACATGTCCTTTCGTTTTAAACAAAGCATTTCTGCGCCAAATGTGATCCAAGTCTCATAATTGGGTATAATAAACAATTAAAACCCGTTCTATAGACATGTTTCTGATGAAATAACAATTGTTTAGACGTCCATTGCGAACAAACTGAAATAATGAGGAGCAAACGCATCTAAAGATTTGGAAAAAAAAAATATAATATTACAATAAAATATGTGTGTTTACAGCGAAATTAACGTCGGCTCTTAAACTCAAATAAAACAAACATACAAACAGATAAATATACATTGGAAACAACGGATGAGTGAATTATTAATATCCAACGATTTATTTTTTGATAATGTTTATAAATAAAAAAAAATGATGATTTTTTACCACTCTTGTACCATTTACACCATTTTTAGCGATTTAGTGGTCCTTAAAAAGTATATACTTTTATTTATGAAATAAATTTAGTCTATCAATACTTTTGTTGTATATATGGATTTATAATGTCGATTGTTCATATTAAATAAATAAAGATTTATTTTTTGACAAATAGAATAATTTACTGCTGACTAAATGTAACTCGTGTATTATTTATATTTTTTTTACCGTATTGTGATCCTTAAAAAGTAATTTTATTTTTCAAATTAACTCGTGGGATCAATTCTTTTGGCACTCACTGTATGTGTATTTACTAATTTAAGCACGGTTTGACGGGATAGTAATAAAACAGAATTAGGATAATTATTTTAAGTGTTTATGTGTAATTAATTGAGTTCCCTGAAATTAACAAAATATATAAAAATATAGATATACTACTTACGCAAAGCCTGCTCGGATAAACCGACGAACACTGAGAGGACGGTGACCACGCACAGTGTTGGCAACATGACTGCAAGATTCGCGCAGTGTTGCCCTCACTGCTACTTAAAGCGTCCCCCCCTCCACCTTGAGTTTTCATCCCCTCCTGTTGGTACTTCATTTTATTTATTCAATCAATAACAAAGTATAGTAATGACGCTTTAGAAGGAAAATTATAATAAATTGAGTATTAAAAATGGCAGAAGGCCATATATTATAAAAAAAGTCCGACTCTCAGGAACAGCGTCATCCTTCCGTTCATAGCACTAGAGCCTTTAGTAAAGGAATTATTGATAGGTTTTGATCTTTCGTGAAATATATAAATTGGCATCTCGAAAAGAAGGAAAATGTAAGGCGCCAATACAGGAATCTGAGCGGAAATTACTCCAACCTCTTTTTCAACGTTCGCCCTAGAAAAACACTATTACCAACACGTTTCACATTTTCGTACCTTGTTTTACTAAAATACTCGTTTTACTATTAAATGCAATTTAAAAAAAAATAATAGCTAATTTAAACGTTAGGTAAACAGTGACAAAACCCCGTTGAAAAGAACAAAACTAACAATTATTAAGTTTTAAGCACTTATTTCTCGAATTGACATAGCCCCATCAAAAATTACATTAGAACTGTTTTTGTAGGGAATTTAGTAAGCTTTCGAAAGGTTACCTTCTACTACTATAATTTCCCAAACGTTTTCGAAATATTTTAGAAAATATACGAAAATCCCAAAACTACTCGTGCCTATTAATGAACATTGTTATTTCTACTACTTCCTTAACTCCAAAAAGAACCAAAATTTATCTATCTTAGATTAGATGAATATCTGACGTCTGGAACAAGTTTCAACTGAATTAATCGTTTCTGAATACCCAAACAAAAAATTAGTTTGTAAAGGAAGTTGCTTAAATGTTTCTCGAAACGGTTACAGATATCGCTTTAAAAATGGTATCATTCGTTTGTTTACGTCAAAAAACCTATAAAACGAGCATTTATTTCTCCGATTGACATAGTCCTATCGAAAATTACTTCAGACCCTTTTTTGGGGAGCATATAGTAAGCTTTCGAATGGCCACCTTCCACATACCACGATTTCCCAACCGTATTCCAAACATTAAAAAAATATAAGAAGATCCCAAAATGTCCCATGTCTGTTAATCAATTTTATTTCTAATACTTTCATAACTGCAGAAGCAACCAAAATTTAAATGTGTTTGCATAGAAGAATGTCATACGTCTGGAACAAGTTTCGACATTAGTTGGCAAAACTAGTTGTATCAACTTTTCTCTACGATCTTAACTACTAGATACCGGAAATGACCCCCGTTAAAAATTAAATACTAACACTCACACATATACAGGGTGTGTCGCAAGTTAATGACAATCCTTCAGAAGTTGAAACTAGACAAAAAACTTAGATTAGCAACACCAACCACACATTTCTATCTCGCTCCGTTCCAGGCATATGCTGTTTTAAAGGTTCTTTAGAGAAACCCCTGTTTTAGCGCTGTTCCTCTCTCCCTCCATAGGGCAACCCGGAAGTGCCGACAAGAAACGTTTGCGTTTCAGAACGAAAACGTGCTTAGAGAACGAAAATAACGGTGTTTCAAATTTTATATATATATATATATATTTGCCTGTTCACGGTCTAGCTCAACGAATAATAGTCCGATTTTGATGAAATTTGGTACAAAAATCCTTCGTCTACTTTAAAACATCAAGTTCGTTAACCAGCAAAAATCCGTTCACCGGAATATGGTTTGTGGAGCGAAGTACTCGTTTTATAGGCTTCTTGGCCTACGAAAACTAACATACGGGGTGGACTTATAAATTGAGCCTGTCAATATTAATCTGACGGTATTTTTGTCGGAAATAAAACACATTGTTACGTGGAGTAACCATTGTCAATGCTCCTTATTATGTTACAAATCGCACCCTCCATAATGACCTAAATATCCCTTTTGTCCAAGATATAATCCCTAGCCGCTTCTCATCTTTCCATAGTAAATTGATCCATCATCCTAATCCTTCAGCCCAATCCTTGTCCAGCACCAATCATCCTTCCTCTCCACCAAGACGTCTTAAAAGAAAGTGGCCACGGGATCTATTAAGGTAGTGCAGGGTCGTGGAGTGAAAAATCAGTGAAATTAGAATAAATAAGAGTGATATCTATGGATATTCTCTCTCCTCATGATATCAATACCCACGTCTCATTCGCCTCCAATCCTCCCTGCTAGTCGCAGGGTGTGGTTGGATGGCGTAAGGTTAACTCCAGGTCATCCTAGAATCCTTCCTAACAAGGAAGGCATTCGGCTGACAACTGGAGACAACTGAGGCGTGGACAAGTAGCTAAATAATATCAAATTGCAAAATACAGTTGTATTGTAGGTTGTAATGTTCTGTAAATAAAATATATATATATAATGAGGTTACGTGGAATATAATTAAATTAACCTTGGAAAGGTAGTGTGAATTAGAAGATGATTTCTTAATTGCACATCACCTGAAAAAATTGCGATAAGATCGAGGTTGCTGGAAACGCAGACAATTAACATTATTCTAAGTACGTGATGATGGAAACAGGAACTATGCATGCGTGATGGTGTTTTCAAATAATATGTTTGAGAACTTGTTGAAGGAAACTTCCTCGTTAAGAATGATTTTAATTTAGTTCAATTTTAGCGCGTTTCTTCTCTCCGAACTATTTAAATATGAACAATTACTGTTGCGTTTTGAGTCAAAATACATCAAATCGGAACATAGCAGAGATGGGCATAATTTTATTTATAAATAAAAATACGAATTTATTCGTACTTCATATATTTGTGAATACGAATATAAATAAATTCGTATTCATAAGTGTGAATACGAATTTGTTTTTATTCACATATATTAAATATAAAAATACAAATAAAATTTTATTCGCAAATTTTTCTGCGAATAAAAATAAATTCACAGAATAAATTGTAAATAATCACAAAAAAATTTGAATATTTACAAAAAATCAAGTGATTAAAAAAAATCACATTAAAATATACGAATACCAATTTATTCACATTATAATTTGTGAATAAAAATTTATTCACTATAAAATTCGCAAATAAATTATGAATTTATTCGTATTAAGATGATATTACGAAAGTTATTGAAGGTGATTTTTTTTTTTCATTAGGCGTTTAACGTCTAGGTTTTTAGCGCCTAGATTTTTGTTTACCCCGAGTCCGCCGCGGGACCACCACCAGCCATGCTGCAGGGACACAGTTTGTCATCTGTACCTCCATCAAAAAAAAAAAAAAAAAAAAAAAAAAAATCACCTTCAATACTTTCGTAATATCATCTTAATACGAATAAATTCATAATTTATTTGCGAATTTTATTGTGAATAAATTTTTATTCACAAATTATAATGTGAATAAATTGGTATTCGTATATTTTAATGTGATTTTTTTTGTAATCACTTGATTTTTTGTAAATATTCACATTTTTTGTGATTATTTACAATTTATTCTCTGAATTTATTTTTATTCGCAGAAAAATTTGCGAATGAAATTTTATTTGTATTTTTATATTTAATATATGTGAATAAAAATAAATTCGTATTCACACTTATGAATACGAATTTATTTATATTCGTATTCACAAATATATGAAGTACGAATAAATTCGTATTTTTATTTATAAATAAAATTATGCCCATCTCTGGAACATAGAGAGGAAACCCGCTTATGAGATTGACCATATTACGCAATCCGGAAATGCAGGCTAGGAAATCTTACGTTTCCGAAACATTGGATCAGGAAAAATTAGCCGAAACTCGACTATACCTTGACACCGTGTCACCCTGACGGATGACTACTTGTATGTCATTATAGTTGTGGTTGTATACATAAATATTGTTTCTCAGAAGAAGCCTAAGAACATTCCATCACATTATCATATTGGCGTTCAGGTATCACGATATGGTGCAAAATATATTATAACTGGATCTTTTGCCAACGGCCATAGCCACGTTGAATACACCGGTTCCCCTAGATCACCGAAGTTAAGCAACGTCGGGCGTGGTCAGTACCTGAATGGGTAACCGACCATGTGCTGTTGGCATTAGAAAAGGGTGGCAACCTGTAGATAGCCCGGCGCTAATGACCGTTAGTTGTAGATGCGCCGTAAAAAAAAAAAAAAAAAAAAAAAAAAAAAATGGATCTTTAATTTTGTAAAGTTAGTTTTTCTTTTCGTGTAATTTTAAGTTGATATGCATAAGTTCGAGGGCGAGGTTAGCTCTTTTTTTTTTTTTTAATTATTATAATGGCGTGTCAACCCTTAAGGTCACTAACGCCATTCCTGTGTGTAGTAATTTTCATTATAATTCGGTAATAAGTATCAACATGTATACATTATGATTAAATTGCTATCAATAATATTTATATTTGCAGATTTTATTAATTCAAACGATAAACAAGAAATGCTCAATTGCTTGTAAAAAAAAAATTAAAAAATAATAAAAAAATAAATAAATAAAAATAATAATAATAAATAAATAAATAAATAAATAATGGAAAATAATAAAACATAATAAAAATCAAATAAAAAAATAATAATGTTAATAAAATAATATATAAAAATTATACCTAAATGAAATAAAGAAACGAGCATTTTGGTCTTTATGTTCTGTCTAGATTTTGTCCATTAATTGAGCGGCCTTTAAAAAGTCAAAGACTCGCTCGACTTGGTTAGTATGATCACCTAGAATTTCATCTAAGGAGTAAGACAGTTGGTGTTGCTCTTTCAGTTGCTCATAGGCCCGGCAATTAGTCAAGATGTGCTTCACAGTTAGCAGCACATTGCATGAGCTACAAATCGGTGGAGGGTCCTTAGACATTAGGAAGGAATGCGTGAGGTTTGTATGGCCAATTCTCATTCGGGTCAAGACTACTTCCTTTCTCCTTCTATCATTTGTAAATGTTTTCCATGGCTTAACATTTCTTTTTATCTCTCGGAGCTTGTTATCTCTCATTTCGTGCCAGACAGTTTGCCATCTCATCCATATAGAGTCTTTTCCATGAGCTATTAGATCATTTTGGGGAACTTTATGAAATAGCATGCCTTCTCTAATTGCTCTCCTTGCCAAGGTATCGACTTTCTCGTTCTGATATATTCCTCAATGTCCGAGAATCCATATAAAAGTCACCCTCTGTTTCTGCAGATGTAATTCATATATTCTTTTAATATATGAGGTTAGGTCTGGACTAATAAGTTGGAGGACCTGAGCTCAAATCCTGAGCAAGCACTAAAGATTATTTCTTCTAGTGTCTTCGTCCCTAGGCCAACCCAGCCTTTAATTTATTTATCAATGGGTACGTTGAGTGGTAATGACTCTAGCAGTCAAAGCAGAACCCTCGTAACCTAAGTTCATATTTTATGTCTAAACCGTTTATACGTTTTAAAACACATTTATTAGGCGTTAGCGGGTCTCCCGTGGTCTGGTGGCCTACGCCATGCATTCTCGTGTGGGAGATAGGGGTTTGAGTTCCACCTGCATAGGAATTTTCTTATCTCACCATTCGCTGAGAAAATTCCTCACTGTATCATCGATATTTCGGAAGGGTGTAATCAAAAGTATAGCTAATTAGAAGATGATTTTATGTTTGCAAATCACGTGAAAAATGGTGACGACCGCCTCCACGTTGAGACTCCATATTCTATTAGCACTTTCCTCCGAAGAAAAGTAGCTATTAAGGTTGCACTCATGGCGGAATTTTTGAAAATTTTCTTCGAATCTTTATCGATCCTACCTAGTAGAGACCGAAAATGACCCCCGTTAAAATTTATATACATACATATACATATATATATATATATATATATATATATATATATATATATATATATATATATATATAGTTATATATGTGTCCGTTAACATGATACAGGCCAGAGTTTTTGTTTTTTGGCAACGAAACTTGGAATGTAGTATTCTTCCATCAAACGATTGAACGAGTTCGTTAACCAACAAAATCGGTCCATCCGGAGGGGAGGGCGGGTTTACTCCGGAGCCATAGTAGTTATTTGTCAATACCAGCCATAATTTTTGTTATATTTCAACGAAACTCGGTATTCGTTGTGGTCAACTGAAGAGGAAAATTTGTTGTAATAATAAACTAAATCGGTTGACTAGAAGGGGGGGGGGTTTACTCCGGACAGAAATTACTAATTTGCTCATACCGGTCGTAATTTCTGCTGTATTGTAACGAAACGCGGTATACGTCCTGGGTATCTAATAAGGAAGAAGTGTTGTAAAAATGTTATGCAGAAATGCAATCGACACTACCCAATTCTGAGGAAAGTGCTTAGTTATGCAGCTCCTGCGTGACGGACTTTTTTACAAGTGTTTACCATTTTCAGGAAAGGTTTAAGACAAAACGTGCTAAGATGACACAGTTCCTGCGAGTCGCACTTTTAATGTGGGGGTTTCCATTGGGAAGAAATGTATGTATATTGCATGTGTCTGTATATTCGCTCTCTAACAGGCTGAAAAATGTTCAAATTTTAATGAATTTCGGTATAAAAATCATTCGTCTGATTTGAAAAGTTGATTTCGTTAACAACCCGAATCCAAAGGATCATGATTTTGGGGCGAAATTCGCGTGAACAAAAAATCGTAGCATGTAAATATTCACGTGATTATTTTTTTAGGTTCTGACTTTTAGCACTTTCCTCCGAAGGAAAGTAGCTATTGAGGTTGGACTCATGACGGAATTTTTGAAAAATTTCTTCAAATCTTTATCGATCCTACCTAGTAGACACCGAAAATGACCCCCGTTAAAATTTATATATATATATATATATATATATATATATATATATATATATATATATATATGTGTGTGTCTGTATATACGATAGCGGCCAGAGTTTTTGTTTTTTCGTCACGAAACTTGGTATATAGCATTCAATTAGCAAACGATTGAACGAGTTCGTTAACCACCAAAGTCGGTCCACCGGAAGGGGGGGTTTACCCCGAACCCAAAACACTAATTTGACTATGTCAGCCGTAATATTTGTTATATTTCAACGAAACTTGGTATTCGTAGTGGTAATATAGACAGAAAAGTGAGATATAAAAATGAACTAAATCGGTTCATTAGAAGGGGGGGTTTACTCCGGACCCACAATACCAATTCGCCACTGCCAGCCGTGATTTTTGGTATATTTCGACGAAACTCGGTATTCGTAGTGGTAATGCACAGGTGAATATGTGTTGTAAAAATAAACTAAATCGGTTCATTAGGAGGGGGGGTTTACTCCGGACCCACAATACCAATTCGCCACTACCAGCCGTGATTTTTGGTATATTTCGACGAAACTCGGTATTCGTGTTGGTAATCTACAGTTAAATATGTGTTGTAAAAATAAACTGAATCGGTTCATTAGAAGAGGGGGTTTACTCCGGACCCAAATTCCTAACATACTCATACCGGTCGTAATTTCTGCTGTATTGTAACGAAACGCGGTATACGTCGTGGGTAACTCATGAGAAAGAAGTGTTGCAAAAATGAGCTGAATCGGTCAATCGTAAAGCGGGGGTTTAATTTGTAATATATTTCAATAGAAAAGCCCGCCAGACGTAGGTTCACAAAGCCGCCGCAAGGAGCGCTTTCTACCACTAGAGTGACTGTATCCTGTTCCTGCGTTAGATCAAAATACGATAATATGAGGTTTTTTGTATTTATTACGTAGTGTAGTAGGTACCATGTGTAAACATAACTCTGGAAGCAAATTATTAATTGATCAGTTACTCATTACAAATTTAAAAGAGAACTATTCATGTTTTTATTTAATTTATGTAGGATATTTTAAGCAAATTGTTCTGGAAAGCAGTCTACACTACCCAAATTCTGAGGAAAGTGCTTAGTTATGCAGCTCCTGCGTGACGGACTTTTTTCATTTTGTTTGGAACAATTTAGCCAACTGTGACGTACAATGCGCTCCAAGCGTCATCGAAAATAAACATGATTTCTCAGATATTAAAGGTTGTAAAAATTAATGATTTAGTTTTTGGTTTATTCATAAGTTACATTCGACTTGAGTAGTGACATTGAAGTCTTCAAATTTATAGTTAAGAAGAAATACAAATCAGCCACGTGTTTCGATTAGTGCTCCTGTAAGTTGTTAACATTGTATTTTTATTTGCTCACAACTTAAATCATTATGGTATTATTGCTGGTATGAAGTTAATTTCTTTGGAATTCTTGACCAAACATGCGAAACAATCAGTAATAGTTCTATCACAAAGTCAGCGATTCAGAAGACTAAAAGATTTAATTAGTTCCTTATTGGTTTGTATGTATTTCATTTTTTGTTAATCTTACAGTATTTAGCGTGTTTCTTCCTCCCTAATTAGAAGGAACCCTTATACACACACACACACACGCAAACACACAAACATATATATATATATATATATATATATATATATAAATCACGTGTTTTTCTTTTTGTTTATTTATTTGTTTGGGTAAAAATGAAGTTTCACGCCCTCAAAACCGATTTCTTTCAAATTTTGTACAATAACGTATTCTGATGCACTAAACACGAATACGTTAAAAAAAACCTTCGCATTTAACTAGGAAAGAAGTTATTAAGCACTAAAGTTAATAGAATAATTAATAGAATTCTATTAGCTTTAGCGAGTTGGATTGACTGGGGTTTTGTTATCTTCTTGAGCGAGCGGAAACGCATAGCACGTATGCCCTTAAGCGACAGGTGACGGGTGAGTATGCCCTTAAAATTAACAATATTTTTGAATAAATGGTTTCTGAACATTTCAAATGAGAGTTCTCTGTTTCCCAATGTTACATATCTGCGCATGCGCGTGTTTACAAATACGCTGTTTACGCCTAGTTTTATAACCTTCCTAACAGTGAACTTTAGTGCTTAATATTATATTCTATTAGAATTCTATTAATTTTAGCGAGTTGGATTGACTGGGGTTTTGTTATCTTCTTGAGCGAGCGTAGCGAGCGGAAACGCATAGCATGTATGCCTTAAAGTCGTCATTTATGCCTTAAAGTCGTCACAAATTTAGTTGTTAACATTAACATTAACATTAGCTCTCATAACCCGCATAACAGTGAACTTTAGTGCTTAATAACTTCTTTCGTAGTTAAATGCGAAGGTTTTTTTAACGTATTCGTGTTTAGTGCATCAAAATACGTTATTGTACAAAATTTGAAAGAAATCGGTTTTGAGGGCGTGAAACTTCATTTTTACCTGTGTTTGTTTGGTCCTTATACAAATCTACACCGTTTGACTGATATTGACCAAACTTGGCACACGGGTAGGCCATGATACGAGACTCTCCTAGGCTAGGTCAAAATAGTCAAATTTCAAAAGGTCAAAAGTTTTGTTCAAGAAAAATTGGCTACACTGTGCTGGCCTCTGCCGGTAACATTATAAACTAAAACAAATTCACATCGCTTGACCGATTAGCGTAACTGGGTATAGACAAAGGTGTAGCATGGCACACTGGGTAACAGCTAGAATATAATAAATTTCTAACGGATCGCTGTCTGTACATGGGATATATATAGGAAAAAATACTATTGGGGGCTTTATCAACGCAATAGTACCCAAAACAATGATTTTTAGAATTGTTGTCTGTTTATCTGTTTGTCTGTATGCGCTAATCTGAGAAACGGCTTATCCTATTTAGTTGGGGTGTTCACTAATATATTTCATGAACTATCGTTAACACGATCCACACCAGAGGTTTTTGTTTTTTCGTCGCGAAACATGGCATATGGTATTACGTCTAGCAAAAATACCGGCCGCAATTATTGTTGTATTGCAACGAACCTCGGAATTCGTTGTGGACATATTAATAGAAACGTTGGTTGTAAAAATAAACTAAATCAGTTAATTACCACTACCAGCCGTAATCTGTCTATACATGTAATAAAATTCTAACGAATCGCTGTCTGTACATGGATGATATATGGGGAAAATACTATCAACAACGCAATAGTACACAAAAAAATGAATTTTAGAATTTTTGTCTAGTTTATTTGTGTGTCTGCTGTCTCTCAGACACCCTATACCAGAGTTGGGCATAATTTTATTTATAAATAAAAATACGAATTTATTCGTACTTCATATATTTGTGAATACGAATGTAAATAAATTCGTTTTCATAAGTGTGAATACGAATTTATTTTTATTCACATATATTAAATATAAAAATACAAATAAAATTTTATTCGCAAATTTTTCTGCGAATAAAAATAAATTCACAGAAAAAATTGTAAATAATCACAAAAAATGTGAATATTTACAAAAAATCGAATGATTAAAAAAAATTACATTAAAATATACGAATAAAAATTTATTCACATTATAATTTGTGAATAAAAATTTATTCACAATAAAATTCGCAAATAAATTATGAATTTATTCGTATTAAGATGATATTACGAAAGTTATTGAAGGTGATTTTTTTTTTTTTTTTTTTAAAGGCGTTTAACGTCTAGGTTATTAGCGCCTAGATTTTTTGTTTACTACTCCACCGCGAGACCACCAGCCATGCTGCAGGGACACAATTTGTCATCTGTACCTCCGTAAAAAAAAAAAAAAAAAAAAAAAAAAAAAAAAAAAAAAAAAAAAAAAAAAAAAAAAAAAAAAAAAAAAAAAATCGGCACCTTCAATAACTTTCGTAATATCATTTTAATACGAATAAATCCATAATTTATTTGCGAATTTTATTGTGAATAAATTTGTATTCACAAATTATAATGTGAATAAATTTTTATTCGTATATTTTAATGTGATTTTTTTTTGTAATCACTTGATTTTTTGTAAATATTCACATTTTTTGTGATTATTTACAATTTTTTCTGTGAATTTATTTTTATTCGCAGAAAAATTTGCGAATAAAATTTTATTTGTATTTTTATATTTAATATATGTGAATAAAAATAAATTCGTATTCACACTTATGAATAAGAATTTATTTATATTCGTATTCACATATATATGAAGTACGAATTTATTTATATTCGTATTCACAAATATATGAAGTACGAATAAATTCGTATTTTTATTTATAAATAAAACTATGCCCAACTCTGCCCTATACACATTGAGGTTTAACAATCCCTAAAGGGTCAGCTAATGAATTGTAGAAAATGTATTTTTCATTTTGACCATACAAGGTAATTATTATCTCTTCAGTTTTCATTTTGACCATACAAGGTAATTATTATCTCTTCAGTTTTCATTTTGACCATACAAGGTAATTATTATCTCTTCAGTTTTCATTTTGACCATACAAGGTAATTATTATCTCTTCAGTTTTCATTTTGACCATACAAGGTAATTATTATCTCTTCAGTTTTCATTTTGACCATACAAGGTAATTATTATCTCTTCAGTTTTCATTTTGACCATACAAGGTAATTATTATCTCTTCAGTTTTCATTTTGACCATACAAGGTAATTATTATCTCTTCAGTTTTCATTTTGACCATACAAGGTAATTATTATCTCTTCAGTTTTCATTTTACTATTTAGGCAGTATTCATTGGTAGGTGGCTGTGGATACCATGAGGAAGTGCCACACATTTCTCGTGTTTCTGCTAACGCATTCGACTTGGTATAAATATTGACTTACTTATAAACAAGATGGCTTGACTATTGCCAGTGAACAATTTATTCCAGAAAACCAGTTCTGAGTTTGTATCAAGGTTTATCTTTATCTAGGAGATTTATAATACAATTCTTTAGTAACTATTATTTGTCTTGACTTATTTTCAATGAATGTTTTGTTTTTTATTTATTAAAACAACAAGTTCAACCTGCATAATTTATTTGCTTGCATAATATACGTCAAGAAAGATAGCAAATTATTCCTTCGGACCAAAAAAAAAAGACCAATCCCTAGATTCCTGGCTGGTGAATGAAATTCAATCTAATTTCAAGGAAATGTTTCAACTTTATTTCAATTCGGACTTGAGGAAAAACACTTCCCCGGAAAAGAGTCATCATGAATTCCAATGAAACGAAAAAAATACACTCATAAAAATTAATAAGTTCGGAATGAAAACTCACTGCCGTTCAACACAACTTCGTGAGCCTCATATTAATAACTATCCAGATTCAAAGAACAATTTGAATATATATATACACAAATTTGAAGCGTAATTTTTCTAGCCGGCACTTCCGGATCGCGCGATGAGTTAAACCTTATAAGCGGGGTTCCTCCCTGTGGAGGGAGGGGAAACTACGCAAAAAGGCTCGCCATATTAGCGTGTTTCTTCCCCCTCCTCCTGGATTATAACATTTTTTTTTTAAATTAATTTATTATCCAATCTTGGTTGATAAGCCATTCGGCGTCAAGCCTCCCAATAACGCTCAGGTGTTGAATGCTGGGGACCCAGTTCAGGACAGTTAGCGGTGTGGTCCCCATTCATAATACCATCGTGACAGAGTGTCGTCTTCTGTCAAGCCTCCCAATAACGCTCAGGTGTTGAATGCTGGGGACCCAGTTCAGGACAGTTTGCGGTGTGGTCCCCATTCATAATACCATCGTGACAGAGTGTCGTCTTCTGTCAAGCCAAAGCGGTGTAGGTGTGCCTGGAGATAGACGTGGTCAGTCAACAGACGAAAAATCGGCGGTTCCCTTTCGGTGGTTGACGGCTAAGGGCCAATAAAGTGAGGCCCGTTTTGTTCTAGCTTACTCAGTTTGACGGCAGCATTAATTAGCTGTCTGGCAGATACAAGACTTGTATCCATGTATGGTTGATGCATTAGTGTGTCCTTCTTAGCAAGATCGTCTGGTCTTTCGTTACCCGATATACCAACGTGGTTTGGTATCCACTGAAGGCTGACTGCCCAGTTTTCATGCCGGAGGCGTAAGACTGCTTCTCGGCAGAGGATCAGGTTTGCACAGTCAGTCGGAAATCGAAGAAACTAGCAGGCACTAGCATTGAAGGTGTTGAGGCTGCAATGACGTCCCACTCTTAAAGGTGCCAGTCTCTACTGCGCTTGCCTCTTTGGGAGTGTGGCAAAACTGTTGTTGTGCCTACCTCTCTGTTGACGGCTCCCTTTGTCGGAGCAGAACAAGATCTTCGAGTGTTTGAAGCTACGTTGCAAAATTAAGCTTTAGCAAGTAGTACATGCCTTTCATCTGTATATTTTCACACTGGCCTGTGTTATATAATGTTGTAGTGAGTAGTTAGTTGTAAGCAATCATTCTTGTCTTAATTAACTTTAATTTATTTCATAAATTATTTAATTTGGTAAATCATTTCATTTATTAAATAATTTAGAAGTATATGAGCTTATTTATAAGGGACTTACAAATCTTTACAAAGGAAACGTCGAACTCATGGGCGTATATAAGGGGGGGGGGCTGAGGGGCTCCAGCTCCCCCCCCCCGAAATTTTGAGTTGATCGGTAAAAATGTGTCAAACCGTTAAAAATAAATTAAATAAGATCACTTAGTTCATAAAAAATATTTTATTTTGGGTGTAATAACGGTATAGTTGGTTAAAACTATTCCAAGTTCTAAATTATTAGTATTCCATTACCCGGAAATGGTCTCAGCCCCCCCCCCCCGAAATTTTTCCAGCCCCTCCCGAAATTATTTTCTATATACGCCCATGGTCTAACTTATGCTTTTGCATACAATAGCCCATTCTGTAAAACGACCGAAACGTCGTGTAAAGCCTAATAATACTACAAATAGTTTTAGGCATAAATTTCAATAGTCGGGCGAAACGGCATTGATTTTGTGAGATATTGGTCCCATTGAAGGTGAAATATTCAATCCAAACCTTTCCAAATCACACCACATATGGATGCACGATAAGTTGACGCAGTTCATCGTAGTTGGACGTTTGTTTATTGAGGAGAACGATGAAAACTTCATTTGAAATGTTACATTCTTCTTTGATTGATGAAATCGCTTGTTAAAAATTTAAATCTGTTCAATCAACAATAATAAAAAAATATAATAATAATTGAATCCAGTCATAAGAGATTAGGGAAAATTATCGTCCATTAACTCTGAAAGGAAAAACTTTAAGTACCAGAATTACCTGAGTGGACTTCAAGGTTACAGACTCAAAAAAAAAACAAAAAAAAAAACTACAAATTGCCACTGGAAAAATAAGAAGAAGTATTTAATTAGATTTTCTTAGAGAGCTTGAGCCACTAAAAAAGAGAACGAAGTACTATAAATAAAAAGCTTACTTCGTTAACGTTTAAACAGAAGATACTTAATCTATCTTCAGTTTCATTCATCTGCGCATATTTCAACTACAATTTATGTCAGAAATAAATCATGGATAATGGAACGCTTCGAGAAGATTAAATAAATGCAGATTAAAAACTGTTGTCTACAAATTAATTCATTTTAGCACATTTCCTCCCTCCCTCCAAAGGGATGAAACACGCTTTTGAGGTCCACCTCAAGACACAATCAAATGGTTTCGACTAGAAATACGGGTCCAATGTATGTAGGTACAGCCTTACTAACATGCTGCAGGAGAGACAGTCGGGATATGGGTTTCAGTGGTCGACCAATCTGAACATTCTTATAAACCCTCTTATAGGTTATCTTCAATAGTTTATTTGATTTTTTTTTTTGTGCTAATTGTTTATGTTTAAAGTATATATAGGTCCGACGACGCATCCCCGTGGAACTCCCACAGCCTCATCATCTGACCATTCTTGCTCTGAAATGTCTGCCCATTATTTGCCCGGTATTCAGGTAGTCGACTATATATTTGTCAAATACCACTCACTCACTCACTTACCTATCATCGCCCAGCCTAAAGCACTTGACAGAAAATTTTAATAGACACTCCCTTTAGAATGTAAAAACTCGCTAAGAGATGTCTTTTTGGTATTCAAATTTTTAAGTATTTTTAGAGGGGTTTGAATTTCTATTTGATTTTAAAGATAGCATGCACGATTACAGGTCAGTTGTTACCGTACTGTATCTATTTCATAATATTATTTTTACTTGCGGTTCATTTTACCTATGATGGCAGACCTTGAATTACTAGAAATTAACTTTGATTTTGTCCCTCATAGAGTTTACGCTATACCTGGTGATGGTCCATCCGAGGTAATAATATCCCGAACCCTTGCACAGCCTCCTCACCCATCAGCATCCCGAGTCAAAACACTTCTTGGTAATACTGGCAAATATAAACCATTACCCATACTCGCAAATATGACCATTCGGGGGGCCGGAAAATCGCGAACAGACAAATATATATATATATATATATATATATATATATATATATATATACAAATTTGAACCCCGTTATTTTCGGTCTCTAGGGGTTCTGAAACGCAAAATTTTCTAGTCGGCACTTCCGGAACCGCGCTAAAAGAAATAGCAAATACTGCTAGTACAAAGCAGAGATTGATAATGGCTTGAGACGAAACGTCCTAACAAAAAACAAAATAGTATTTCAAAATAGTATTTCCTGGCGCTAATGACCTAGATGTAGATGCGCCGTAAAAAAAAAAAAAAAAAAAAAAAAAAAAAAAAAAAGTATTTCAAGACCACTAAGCTGGCAAATGTCTGTAAAAAAAAAAAAAAAAAATCATTCTTAGGCCATAATTGTACTAATAGGATCCCACCTGGAGAATTCCAGCAAGAAGACCATGCCTATTAACTTCAGACGCAAGTTTTCCGGTATTGTTTATTTGCTGGAGGAACAAGTTTCGGCTCGGAATAACCGGTTCTTTCACGATGAGCTGATGTTCACCGTCTGTTTGTTCCGAGCGAAGATGTGCAGTTTCTTATCCAGGGTCTGCAGACCTGACTTCTGATTACTTAAAATAACTTACACAAAATGGGTAGGAGAATCGCTCTCCTTGAATCGAGTCCTTGATCGACTTGAAACCCGAAATATTAAGCCCAAAATCGATCATAAATACCCCCAGCACTTCAAAAGCTGCAGTTCGACCACACAATGCCTCCTCATAGTTTGGCATCGACACGAATCACGAGACCTAATTAAATACACAGATCTGCGGCCAACAGACTGAATGTGATTCCTCTTCTTTTTCCCATGGATTTTTGCATAGTCTACGCAGATATAGAGTTTGTCTGGTTATTAAAGAATTACAGATAACGCCTGAAATGTGTTTCCAACCATATTTATATGACCCCAAGTGGTCTGATGTTCCCGTACAAATCTTCCAATGATCGATCACGAGCCTTGTGCATTCAACAAAGCAGTAAATTTAACTGGTAATGCTGCCACCTGGCGAAGAAATATAACATTAGCCTTGTAGAGTGGGAAAACTACGATAGTTCAAAGTGTGTATACATTTTTTTGAAGCACCCAGTATATACATTTACATATACACAGATTTGAGCCACTGGTATTTTCGTGAGCAATCACTTTTAAAAAGTAAACTTTTTTAGTTGGTACTTCCGTATTGCGCCATCGTAGCAATGTTATAAGCGGTGTTCCTCCGTGTGGAAGGAGTGAGAAAACGCGCGAATAAAAAACCTTTTACTATTCATAATCCTGTAAATGTAGCCGGTCCATCTTGACATGTTGTTGACAGGTCAAGACATTACAGATTTGTATGGATTCTTTGTTTACAACCTTACAATGCTTATAACCTTTGTTTCTTATCCCCAAAAAAAAACATAAATGTGAAATAGAGGCCAAGTTCCTCCCCCCACAAAGAAACACTCCCTTCCCCAAAAAGCGAGAAATATCTCCTCCTAAAACCCCCAAAAAACGCCTTACCATCCTACACTCCAAAAACGTAGTATGATTTGGTGTATTAAGTGTACTATATTTTCCACCAAAAATATTTGCCAATACAAGAGATGATACGAGAAAGAACTGTCCAAGTTCATGTTATGTTCAAGGATAAAGATCACCATAAGGAAAGTGTAGAAGGCCTTCAAGAAAAAGAAAAGAACAAAGACGATACATTTTGGGTTTGTGATCCTGAACTTTGTAATTTAGATGACTTTGAAAAACTTAGTATCAGCTTTCAAGTATATTATGTATTTAACCCTTACGACTTTAAGAAAGAAGTCACACGTGTTGTTGTTAAGATGCATCGAAATGTTTCTTAAAAAATCAAATATAGGTTCTCTTTACCAAGACTATTCATTTGATACCCCACATGATGGGTTTAAGAAGGAATGATGGCTTTCCGATGGAACAAAAAGTACAAAACGTCATAGGTAATATGACACTCCCGTATCAAGACCTACCTGTGTGCCAAGTTTGGTCAAAATAGGTCAAACGGTGTGAATTTGTGTAACGAACGAACATGCAGATAGACAGCTGAAAGACCGTTTTTACCTATCCTAGTGCATTCCCCGGACCAAGACCTACCTGTGTGCCAAATTTGGTCAAAATCGGTCAAACGGTGTGAATTTGTGTAAGGAACAAACATACAGACAGACAGCTGATAGACGATTTTGACCTAGCCTATGACACTTCCCGGATAAAGACCCACCTGTGTCCCAAGTTTGGTCAAAATCGGTCAAACGGTTTTTTTTTTTATATTGAAATTTTTATGTATTTTTAGAGGGGTTTGGATTTTTAGTTGGCAAGAGCGTGCACGCTAACAGGTCAGCTGTTAACTTAGAATATATTTTTCATAGTGTTATTTTTATTTGCGGATCATTTCAACTATGATGTCAGACCTTGAATTTTTAGAAATGAACTTTGATTTTGTCCCTCATAGAGTTTACGCTATACCTGGTGATCGTCCGTCCAAGGTAATAATATCCCGAACCCTTGCACAGCCTCCTCACCCATCAGCATCCCCAGTCAGAACACTTCTTGGTAATGCTTGCAAATATAATGGGTGTTTCCAAATGACATCTTGGCAACATAACTTTTTAATTTTTTTACGTCCATTTCTTATTGACAACGAATTTCAACCTGAACTGGTATAACTCCTGTTACTGATAACCTATAGATAACGGGTTATCTATAGGTTATCTGGTTGTTGAGACTGGTCCGGAGCGCCCCAGTGTCAAGAAACGTTATACTTTGATTACTTATCAATTGATGAATAACGTATAGTATGACGGGAACCGTGATATAATAAACTGCACAAAATTTGTAGTAACGTTAATTTTGATTTGATTTGTCTGCCGTGACGAACCACGGGTATTCAGCTAGTCTCTGATAAGCAAGCTACATTTCGTATGTATGACTACCCTGTAAGCAATTAATAAACGCTTTCTTAATCAAAATTCCTTTTCTATGTGATAAATCAGACATTACAAGCTGAAGAAATACTGCAGAAGGAATAGCTGAAGGATTATTAATTGGCAAAAAATAAAACAAAATAAAAATAAAAAGTTAAACGAAATTCAACGAATCCAATAATTCATTGAGCAATTATTTTCTTTTTATAACGGCAACGACTTGACTTAACGAGGCACGTTGAGTTCAAGTTCAGATATATTAATTTTGATAAAACAGCGCGTTCAAAACAAGGCAGGTTAAAATTATGTTTGTTTTCCTTTTTTAATGTCATAAAACAGACACAAGGAAGTTTATATTGTTCTGAATATTACATAATTAATCTACCTGATTGAAAACTCTTTATACACGTCAACCAGGAATTCCTTTGGTCTTACGTGTACCGGTTTTTGCTGTCCGCTTACCTTGGCAACCTCCTGAATGCTCGCGCTGAAACAAAGATCTGAGTTCCTGGTTTATGACATTTTGGATTATCGATTATATTTACGACCATTTTGTACCAAAGGTTTTTTTTTTCTCGGTAAAATGGATACTCAAATGCTCTAAATGTGAAAGATAATATAATATTCATTTATTTCAGCATCGCAACTGTCGGATTAGAATTTCTTTGAGAAAGAGTAGAATAAGAATAGGAAGTGTACAAATCGATGGCCTAGAATGAAAACCTCGTATCTAAAAAAAAAAACGTTAATAACTTTTATACGTTAGCCGAGCTTCGTCACGGCAGATAAGTAGTTATTTTATTGCGTTAAATAATGTTTCATTAAAATTACGTTTCCAAGAAGTCATATGGTAACACCCAATATATTTGCGAGTATTACCAAGGTTATAGGCGAGGAGGCTGTGCAAGGGTTCCGGATATTATTACCTCGCCTAGAAAACCTAAGGATATGCCATACATCACGGTTTGACCGGTACTGTCCCGGTATTTTGCAATTGTTTCGGTGTCCTAAAAGTAATGAATTCATGTTTATAAGAATCTTTTTTAAATCGGTTACTTTTCTACAATTAACATTTTTACTTTTGCTCACAGTGTCCAAGAAATCGGAAGTAATCTAACTGTAAAACGCTGGAACTACCTGCACAGCGCTGCCAGCTGCCAGACACTACTATTTGGCTGAGAGATTGTTTTAAGAAAATCAAGTAGCAAAAAAAGTTCCCTTCTTATTTTTAAGGTTTGGGTAGACTAACAGTTTAGGATTCCCCCTTCCCGTTAGTTGCTAGGCTTAAAACTCACCAACCATTTTGCTTATAATTTGTACTCTTTTTATCCCCCCCCCCTGGTATGCCCATCCCATATTAATGTGTCCCGGTTTAACTATCCAAAAATATGGCAAGCCTATCTGACGGGGACAGGCAGAAAAGAAACGCAATTAAAACTCTATGAGGGACAGTTAATTTCTAGTAATTCAAGGTCTGCCATCATAGTTGAAATTAACCTCAATTAGAAATAAAACTATGAGATAGATAATGTGAGGTGACAGCTGTTCTTTATCGCCCTAGCAATGCAGGCTGCCTAGGCTTGCCTTCTCTAACCAACTCAAACTTTAAACCCCCCTAAAAATGCTTAAAAATACGAATATCAAAAAATCCTTTCTTAGCGAGCGCCTACGTTATATAGGGAGTGTCCATGCAAAATTTCAAAATTTTCTGTCTAGCGGTTTGGGCTGGGCGTTGATAGATGAGTGGGTGAGTGAGTGAGTGAGTGAGTGAGTGAGTGGTATTTGACAAATATATAGTAGATTAGATGGATAAGATTCTAATTGACAATCCTTGAGAGTCAAAAAAACTCTATCTTACTCGTCCTGGACTATATCGACGAAGAAGAAAACCTTGCGGGCTTCTCAATAACCATAATATCCATGTATTTAGGTATAAAAGTTAATTAATTTTATTTTTGAGATACGAGGTTTTCATTCTAGGCCATCGAAATGTTGACTAAATGCTCTGAATAAATTTTATAGCTAACTAGAAAAGGCTACAGCCTCTAAATCTTAACAGATTTCATTTTTTTTTTTTTTTTTTTTTTTAAATGAAAGCTAATAAAATTTATGACAACTTTGTCAGGAGAGATTTTTGTTTTTTGTTTCCCCTGTTTATTAAATTACGTGTAAATAATTCACGAACTTTTACAATTGAATATAAAATGATATTTTATTTTTCATCTAACTTCAGCACCGATATTGTTAAAATTAAACATTCAAATCCTGATTAGACGTGGAAAAAATCAAATTCTATTGTCCAATCATTCAAAAATCATATTATTTCAATTAATCTCATTGTTAAATCGAGATAAATTTACGTTTTATAGATGTTAGTCTATTTTTTTCCAACTCTAATCAGGTTTTGAATGTTCAATTTCAACGATGTCACTGCTGATATTAAGTTAGATTAAAAATAAAATATTATTTTATGTTCAATTGAAAAAGTTTGTGAATTATTTACGTGTAATTTAATAAATAGGGGAAACAAAAACAAAAATGTGGCCAGACAAAGTTGTTCCACATTTTATTAGATTTCAGAAAACTATTGAAGTTGGTTAAGATTTAGAGGCTGCAGCCTTTTTTGAAACACGGAATGTCGTTTGGCCCCACTGTGTGGAACCACACCCAGCTCAAAACTGTTAAAAGTTTTGTAGGAACAAAAGAAAAATGGCTTCTAGAAGCAGTCTTGCTAAACTCCACTCAGTGTTGCCCCTTCTTCTTCATCAGAAATTAAGAAAAATTATCCTAACCAGCAAGCAGTATATATATATATATATATATATATATATATATATATATATATATATATATATAATATTTATTCACAGAATACAAAACCTGTATCATTAAACAGTTAATAATAAATTTTCTCATAGTTAGTGGAAAAAAAACAAAAACAAAAATACATTAGAAACAAAACAAGTGGTATTAAAATTTTATAACGCAAATAGAGTTAAAGAATAGGAAAAACATTCTTCCTACAGGGTGACTGGTGCTTGGAACCTGCAGTAATTGGCAACCAGACATGAGAAAGCAGCAGTGGGGGGGGGGGGGGGGGGTACAATATTTAACTTTCGACTTCAAACAACAGACTTGCCACAAATTATAGAATGATGTTCCTTTATGGTCGAATTGTGCTTTATTTCTTTGTATACAAATCGCACTAGTATTTCCAAAGTGAAACAACTAAAAAAAACAAAAAAACTCAACTGAAAATGTGTCACTCTTGCCTATGTAGGGGAAATAGGATTAAGACAGGAAGCGTGACACAAGTGCCGTCTGGTGTACAAGCTCTGAAGCTACATACAGTTTCCATAGTTGATAAAGAGATATTTACCTTGTCTTTCATAGTCATAACTGAAAAACACCGATTTTTAAGTTGTGTCACTTTAGAAATACTAGTGCCATTTTAGCGCGGTTCCTCCCTCCCCCATAGGGAGGAACCCCGCTTATAAGGTTGATACAATGAAACAATCCGGAAGTGCTGACTAGAAAATTTTGCGTTTCAGAACCCCTAGAAACCGAAAATAACGGTGGTTCAAATTTGTATATATATATATATATATGTATATATTTATTTATATATATATATATATATATATATATATATATATATATATATATATATATATATTTGTCTGTTCGCTCTCTAAATAGAAGACGAATGGTCCGATTTTGATGAAATTTGGTACAAAAATCTGTCGTCCAATTTGAAAGGTCAAGTTCGTTAACCAGCAAAATCCGCCCACTGGAAGATGGCGTTTGGGGCGAAATTCGCGCAGAAAAAATCGTAACGCTTACGTTTTTGAGTTCATAAGCTTGTAAGTACTCGTTTTATAGGCTTCTTGGGCTAGAAAAACGAATGAAACCATTTTCAAGGCGATAGCTTTAACCGTTGTCGAGAAAATTGGAAAAATAGTTTTTGAATACCGTTTTTGGTTTGGGTACTTAGAATAACGGGATTCAGTTGAAACATTATGTGCATGTTCTACTTTCATTAAAACTAATATGTTGAAAGTTATGTTACGTTTGGAGTTAAGGAAGGGTTAGAATAAAATATTTTATGAACAGATATGAAAAGTTTTGGAAACTTCGTATACTTTCATTAATATCTCGAACACGGTTGGGAAATCGTGGTAAGTGGATTGAAACTATTTGAAAGCTTACTAAATTCTCTACAAAAATGATTCTAAAACTATTTTTGATTAGGTTATGTCAATCGGAGAAATAAATGCTTAAAACTTCAAATACGTCTGTTTTGTTCTTATGAACGGGTTTTTGTCGTTCTTTTTGTAATTTTTGTCTCTTTCCCTTGGTTTTTTATTGCTTTTTATTTCTTTAATTTCTTATGTTGTATTTGTAAGGAAAATGTATGTGTGTGTAAAACAGGATAGGTAAAATGAGACCAATTTTCTGTTGTCAGAAATAATGAAAAGTTTTGGGAACTTCGTATAATTTCTTAATATCTCGAAAACGGTTGAAAATCTTGGGAAGCGAAAGGTTACCATTCGAAAGCTTACTAAATGGTCTACAAGAAAGGTTCTAAAGAAAGTTTTGAATAAGCGAAGTAATGTCAGCTTTGGATTTGTCGATTTCCTTCAAATGTCTTGAAACTGTCGAGGCTCCTATTCCGAGTTCTTTGGCATATTCCCTAGTGTTTTTAATTGCTTATAGTAGTCAAATGTATTTGTCAATAAAACAGGATACGTATAATTAGAATCAATATTTTGTTTGTTAGAATTCGAAGATGCCGTTTGAATATCTAGATGTGACAGTACTGGTGTTGATTTCGTTCTTTAGAATTATTCTTGGTATTCCCTATTTTCATCTGTTACCCATAGTTTTTTTATTGTTAGTAGGTTTTTCTTATTGATTATAGAATATAAATCTATTTGGCTATAAAACAGGATACGTAAAATTAGTGACAATATTTCGGAGATTTCTGAGCGAAATACTTTTAAGATTTTCTACCACCACGAACGGCTTTTTTCCTCTATTTTTATCCACTAGATAGGCTTTATTTTGCATATTATTCTATATAAGTTTTATTCAGCAGGGGATTCTGATAATGTCGTGTTTTTGCTGTGGATTTTAAATACGATGTATCTAAGATTGGATAACATTAGCGAGTCTACATAGTTAAGAACCGACGACGGAGGATTACTTCTTGCTATGATTTAGTCTACATATGTATATTAAGTCCTAAATCCAAAAAATAAACTTCACAACGGTTAGATACTATGAGCGTATATGGCGGTTCAATGCCCGTAGAACACAATGGGGCCGCAGGAAATTTACCTGCTAAGAGTTAATCCTCAAGAGCTGTAAATATACCCCAGGTATCTGCCGACACAAATACAAAGCCTAGGAGGAGAGCACCCCAAAAACACAGATCCAAACATAGGTTATATACTAAATATTCATAAAGACTACTTAGTTGTAAACCGATTCATCAATTAGCAATCAATAATTTTCAACAAAGGTTATATACTAAATATTGATAAAAAGTATTTAATTAGAAAAAAATCAATATTCCACAAGACTTGTTTTTGGTCCATTTGTGACTACTCCGTAGACTTAATTAGGTATATTATTCTATTGTAGTTGGGCAACTAAACTTTGTTTTATTTTGTTAAATAAAGTTTTTTTTTTGACTTGTTATTCGTCAAGACTTTTATTTGTCCTTGTGTATTTACTAGATACGTTTTATTCGGCATATTATTCTATATAGGCTATATTAGGCAGGGTATTCTACTCAATCTTGTGTACTTCTTCTTGATCCTTCTGTACATGGGCGTATATAAAAACAATTTCGGGGGGGGGGCTGAGACCATTTCCAGGGTATGGAATACTAAATATTTAGAACTTGGAATAGTTTTAGGCAACTAAAACGCTATTGCACGTAAAATAAAATATGTTTTATGAACTAAGTGATCTTATTTAATTTATTTTTAAGGGTTTTACGAGAAGTTTTTATCATCAATTCAAAATTTCGGGAGGGGCTGCAGCCCCCTCAGCCCCCCCCCCCCCCTCATATACGCCCATGCTTCTGTATCCTCTAGAAAGGCTTTATTAGGCATATTTTGTATTGATTTATAGAGCTTTGCTTTAGAATGAGAGCCAGATTCTGTAATTTCCGCTTCTGTGTAAAAGTTAGCTACTGTCGGTGTCCCTGACGCCTTAATATCACTTTTATTCGAGATGTTCGAGAGGATTTTGACAATTTTCACGAGATATATAAAAAAAATAAGTTTATTTCTTTTCTAAGCTTATCAAATGGCACTAGGGACATGAACGGAACCGCGCTAAGATGCTGCAGTTCCTGCGAGTCGGACTTTTTTTTATTTAAATTTAAAAGTAAATTGAAACAATAGGAGAGAAGAAGTTGTACTTTGTCGATTAAGAATCGGCCATTCACCACTGACACACTTACACCTCATGACGAGACAGGACAGACCAAAATGTGAACATTGTAACTCAACACTGACCATAAAACACCTACTGACAGAATGTATACTTAGACAAAACTATGACTTACCGTACAATATGACAGAACTACTAGGAGATAGGAGCCAATATATAGGACAAATATTTCACTACCTGCAGAAGACTAACATACTTGACAAATTATAACATGACCTCTACGACTAAATTGGCAACAACACATCAACTTAGAAAAAAAATAAGAGAGAAAAGAGAAGATTTTATGTATTCCATTAAAATAAAAATTATACTTACATTCACTACCAACATACGGCCAAATACTAAAACATTATTGACAGACACACAAACCATTATTACAAAACCAATACTAATAAAATACATTCTAGACAAGTTTACATGAAACAAATTTAACATTTTTGTATTATATTATACATGTTCATGTAATATTTTTTAAAAGTTGAATCGCCTTGCCGCTACAACTTATTAAATAATAAATAAATAAAATTGAAACAATGTTAACCATATGTAAATGAAGTATCTATTTAGAGCTCATCGCCATAGATGCGAAGACCTTAAAATAAATAAATAACTAAAAACAAATATATTAATAAAGGAATGTTTTGGCATTGACCAGTGTGTTGAATCTTTTTCAGAACCTCCATTTATTAGATAACAAATTTATTAATTTATTTTCAAGGATTAATTTTTTTTTCATCGATCAACTTTTTATTTTGTATGGAAAAAAGTTTCTAACTTTTTAAGGTCCTTCGAAACGTTTTTTTTTTTTTTTTTTTTTTTTTTTTTGTACGGATGACATAATGTGAGCAAATATGGATAAAACTTCTAGAAGCCAAAATCTGCAAAATGTCTAAACCTTAATATAATCTAAGACAAGCTGAACCTATATATAGTTGAGAGTTTGTCTCCATTTCTAGCTGCTGATCCCAAGGACAGCGACCCTAGTAGCCTGACCTCGAACTAGAACTTGCAAAGTGTTGAAGCCAGCCAGCTACAAGGAGCAAGGTGGATCTCGCCTTTATAAATATTCACAGCAGCTCCTGGAAGTAATCTTTTCCTCATATGTGTAGCTTGTTATGAAATAGCTTTTAAGCTGATCAACGGTCTAGCTTTTAAACTTTTTTTTTTAATACCATTAAGAAACATTTTTTTATTCAGAAGAAATCTAATCTTAATGTTTTCTCAAGCAAGTCCGCCAACAAACAAAACAATAAATAAAGTCGCACCTGTTGTTAGATACTGTCGTCACTTCGCTGTACATATCAATGATGCCTTCATAATGGTATTATTTCCATGTTAGGGGAAAGAACCAATATGGTATCAGCACTAGATTGAGGGACATGGCGCTTGAGTAACACGTACAACAGTACACAAATATACATATACAAGCCACCATGGTCCGCAAAGGCAAACCTTCAGGAATCGTTATGGGTATGTACGGTGACGGGTTTACCCGAATTACCGATGGTCGGAGGTGGACGGACCCAATTGTCCGTGCGATGGATTGGGTCCTCCAGACGATTCAGGCCAGGTGGTCCTGATACATAACTCTGGCTTGATACATGAAGAAGTTTGGTGCCCTGAAGCAAAAAAGCGATGGTGGGCAGAGAAGCTCTATTCTTCCAACAACGGAGCAGGATTGAAGGAATACAAGGAATATATTAGGGGGTGGGCTGAGGGTTATATACCCCCCAAATCCCCAGGTGCTCCCAGCCCCCCGAAATTAATTCCTATATACGCCCATAGCTCAATGGCGGAGCTGGGACCACTTCTGGTAGGAACTTCCTTCAATATGTTCGTACCCAAATTCATGCTCTTCCGACTACCGTGAGGCCTCGGGTACGATACGAGCGAAGAGCGATAAGCGATAAGCGAAAAGCTTCAGAGCAACGTCGCTCACATTAATGTTAAGCTGGAGTGCAGTAGGAATGAGGGAGGACTGGCTACAATAGGCGTAGTTTGCAGGTTCCAGCCTGTCGCTCATCGCTTGAGTCAGACATAACAATTTTTCTCGTCGCTTACCCCAGACATATTTTGAGTACTACAAGAAAAGACTACAGCCTCTAAATCTTGACCGATTTCAATGCATTTTTTAAAATAAAAGTCCGTCACACAGGAGCTGCATAACTAAGCACTTTCCTCAGAATTTGGGTAGTGTAGACTGCTTTCCAGATCAATTTGCTTAAAATATCCTACATAAATAAAATAAAAACATGAATAGTTCTCTTCTAAATTTGTAATGAGAAACTGATCAATTATTAATTTGCTTCCAGAATTATGTTTACACATGGTACCTACTACACTACGTAATAAATACAAAAAACCTCATATTATCGTATTTTCATCTAACGCAGGAACAGGATACAGTCCCTCTAGTGGTAGAAAGCGCTCCTTGCGGCGGCTTTGTGAACCTACGTCTGGCGGGCTTTTCTATTGAAATATATTACAAAGTAAACCCCCGCTTTCCGATTGACCGATTCAGCTCATTTTTACAACACTTCTTTCTCATGAGTAACCCACGACGTATACCGCGTTTCGTTACAATACAGCAGAGATTACGACCGGTATGAGTACATTAGGAATTTGGGTCCGGAGTAAACCCCCCCCCTCCTAATGAACCGATTTAGTTCATTTTTATATCTCACTTTTTTTTCTATATTACCACTACGAATACCAAGTTTCGTTGAAATATAACAAATATTACGGCTGACATGGTCAAATTAGTGTTTTGGGTTCGGGGTAAATCCCCCCTTCCGGTGGACCGACTTTGGTGGTTAACGAACTCGTTCAATCGTTTGCTTATTGAATGCTATATACCATGTTTCGTGACGAAAAAACAAAAACTCTGGCCGATATCGTGTTAACAGACACACATATATATATATATATATAAATTTTAACGGGGGTCATTTTCGGTGTCTACTAGGTAGGATCGATAAAGATTTGAAGAAATTTTTCAAAAATTCCGTCATGAGTCCAACCTCAATAGCTACTTTCCTTCGGAGGAAAGTGCTAAAAATGAAAGCTAATAAAATTCAGAACAACTTTGTCAATTCACATTTACGGTTTTTGTTTCCCTTCTTTATTAAATTAGGTGGAAAGATGTTTATAATCATCCAATGTTTATAACCTTCCAATGTTTATAATTTTCCAATGCTTATAACCTTCTAGCTACCATTCTTATAAATAATTTTAAAATATGAATACTAATAAAAGAGTAAATTCGATGATAGTGAATGTGAGCTGTTAATTTCGGAAGTACAAAGTATGAAACGACAGACACAGTGATTTTAAAAATACAATCATAACCAAGAAACTAGGAGAAGAGGTTGGAAACGCATTAAACGTGCAAGGTAAGATACTTTTATTAACTAAACATTTAAAATATTAATTTTTTAAATTAATATATTAATGAAAAGACGTATATTGGAGTGTGCGATGACGGAGACTAAAGGAAATTACCGCCCAGCCGCTCTGTATCGTAGCCAGTGCTCCTCTTCTGCCAAACGCTCGGTCGCTCTGTCGCTCATCGCTCGTATCGTACCCGAGGCCTGAGAGTGACAAGAGTGGCGCAGGGGCCGGATTCTTACATTTAGTGCGGGTCGCCTGGATGATGAGAACAGCACTTATGCTGTCCAGCAATATTCTTACTTATGCTGTTTAGTCTATTCTTTTATGAATACAACCTCAAAAGCTAACATACCTTTGGAGAGTTCTAATACACATTCTGCGCAGTATGCCGGACTAATAGAACCATATAAGATAAATAAAAAACAAAACAAAAAAAAACGCAAAATAAAAAAAAGAAAGAATGTTAAATCATGATTATTAAGAAATATAATTACAGGAAACTCTTCATAAATAAAATATAGCTAGAAGTTAAAAGAAAAATAATTTAATTTTGTTAAGGAAAACAGGAGGTAAGCTTTTCGCAACACTTTCCTGTTTAATTATTCTATGTAATCTTCGCAATTTCTGTTGTATTAATGTTCCTTTATTATTCAGTATTGCGTACCAATGAAGGAGCTCATTACAATGATTGAAAAATCCCTTACGCAGGAGCTGCGTAACTAAAGAAAATTCCTCAGAAAGTGGGCAGGGTAGACAACATTCCTGAATAATTTGCATAAAAAATCTATATAAATAAAAGAGAAAAAAAAGAGAATAGTTTTGCTCATTTAATTTTTTAACGAGCAGATAACTTCTGTTTTGATCTTGTGGAGGAGCAGGACACAGCGCCCCTAGATCCGATTTTTTTTTTTATATCAAAGGAAATAAAATGTAGAACAACTTTGTCAATTCACATTTTTTGTTTCCTTTGTTTATTAAATTGCGTGGAAAGATGTTTATGTGTAGGCATCTCAATAGAGGTGCCTACATTTGTCCCGACCCGATGGCCATAGATTCTCGGCCGTTCAAATTTGTTTGTTTCTAGACCGACGAAGCAAAATGGCGCCTAACGACATATTGTGTTTCATAGCCTCTACATCGTAGCCGATTTCAATGCTTTAAAAAAAAAAAAAAAAAAAAATGAAAGCTAATAAAATTTAGATCAAATTTGTCTCTTCACGTTTTCGTTTCCCTTGTTTATTAAATTACTTGTAAAGATATTTATAACCATCCAATGTTTATAACTTTACAATGCTTATAACTAGGGAACGGATGTTATTGTATTTACATATTTTTTTAGCACTTTCCTCCGAAGGAAAGTAGCTATTGAGGTTGCACTCATGACGGAATTTTTGAAAAATTTCTACGAATCTTTATCGATCCTACCTAGTAGAGACCGGAAATGACCCCAGTTAAAATTTATATTTATATATATATATATATATATATATATATATATATATATATATATATGTGTGTGTGTCCGTTAACACGATACAGGCCAGAGTTTTTGTTTTTTCGCCACGAAAATTGGTATGTATTATTCCCCCATCAAACGATTGAACGAGTTCGTTAACCAACAAAATCGGTCCATCCGGAGAAGGGGGGGGGGTTACTCCTGAGCCAAAGTAGTTATTTGTCAATACCAGCCGTAATTTTTGTTATATTTCAACGAAACTCATTGTTTGTTGTGGTCAACTGAATAGAAAAATTTGTTATAAAAATAAACTAAATCGGTGTATTAGAAGGGAGAGTTTACTCCGGACAGAAATTACTAATTTGCTCATACCGGTCGTAATTTCTGGTGTATTGTAACGAAACGCGGGATACGTCCTGGGTATGTAATCAGGAAGAAGTGTTGTAAAAATGAACTAAATCGGTCTATCGGAAGGGCGGGATTTACATTGTACTATGTGTCTACAGTGTCTGCTGGCGTTTGCGCATGCGCAGTGGCGTGGCCATGTACGAAAAAGAAGATTTTATGAGCCACAAAAAAGTGTCTGCTGGCGTTCGCGCATCCACAGTCGCCATGTATGAAAAATATGACTATGCGAGTTCATTACTGACGAGATCAGATCGGATCGGGTCGGGAACACTGTAGGCACTCAGGTCGGCCACAGTCGGATTGGATCGGATCGGGAGAAATACGGGTTCAATGTAGGTGCAGTCTTAGGAGCAATTCAATTCGAACATAATAATAATGTTAATATAAGTTATCCCCAACTTCTAATGAACCGATTTAGTTTATTTTTTAAAATACATCTTTCTCTTTAGATAAAATCAACCTATACCAAGTTTCGTTAAAAGTATTCAGTAATCACAGCTGTAATCATAACCATTCTGTGCTTACGAACGTAATCACATCTTTTCCTGTAATTTCGACTAAAATGTCTCAAACACAACACACATCTGCACAGGAGAGTTGGAAAAAATGTGCATCAAGATAATAAGAGTTGGCATTACGGTATTAAGAACCTGGAAACAGTATCCTAATTTATAAAAATAAAAGACGTTGGGATTACAGTGGTAATTGCAGAATAAGTTGGGATTACGTTCGTAATCACAGAATGGTTATGATTACAGCTGTAATTACAGACATAACGTGTGATTAAAGTTGTAATCACAAAAAAATTTATAAATACAGGAATAATTACAGAAACAGCTGTGATTACAGCCATAATTATAGAAAATTGTGAATGTTGAAAATTATAGAATGTTATGATTACAGTCGTAATTACAGAATAATATTGCAATTACAAGTGTACTTACAGAAAATTTTTGCAATTACAAGGGTAATTATAACCAAAGATGTAATTACAACTGTAATCGTAATCACTCTTGTAATTACAATTTTTTTTTTTTTTTTTTTTTTTTTTTTTTTTTTTTTTTTTTTTTTTTTTACGGCGCATCTACATCTAGGTCATTAGCGCCGACATCCAGGGTGTAGCAAGGAATTTTACCAGCGAGCCGTGGGATGATAAAATTCCTGCCGGAGGTTGGGAATCGAACCCAACATCTCCCGCTTATGAATCCAAGGCGCTAGCCATTAGACCATGGGAGACTCCTGTAATTACAATTGTAATTATATATCCAGGGTCTGTGATTGTAATCGTAATCACATCTCGAGAGCCGGTGATTATAATCGTAATGGTAAATATGATTATGCCCAACTCTGCCTAGAAGCATATCCACCATACAAAAATAAATAAATGTTTAGGAAAAAATAATTAGACAAATAAAATACAGTCCAGTAAAAAAAATTTAATAAATTTTATATAAATATTGCATTTTTAACATTCACATGAATATTAGTTTTTGTTTTATTAGATAAAAAATTAAACTATACATTTACAAACAAATTTTTATTTTATTTCTTCTTGCGGTCAGCAGAACACTTGGGGCAAAACCATTTTCCTTTTGGCTTGGTCGTGAGTCCAACGCAGGCAAAATGAAACCACTCGATGGGACACTGTAACAGAAATATTCCATTATTTTTTAAATAAGTAGAATGTTTTTTTTTTATTTATTACTATAAGGGAGATTAACCACACCAAAAGAGCAGTAAGAAATGAATGGACGTTGAAAAGTGGCCCAGGTAAGGAGAGGTAATCCATGGAATGGCATAGCTTTGGTAACTCGGGTATAACCTGTTCAATTAGATGGAGCAGTTGGAGGGGGATATGGAGGGAATGGGCGGGGCCTATATTCCCAAGAGGCAGTAAAAATAGGGGGAAGAACTCCCTGTCATAACCTTATCAGTAGGGAACGGATGTTCATGTATTTACTTATTTTGTTCTGATTCTTAAATCGTAATTCTTGATGAAATTCTGCATGTTTTAAGAGATTTTAAAGCATTTAAACAGGTGTTTATTTTACATATGTTTACATATTTGGTCAAAAATGCATATTTTTGACATATTCTGCCATAAATACATATTTTTGCTACATATTTTGATATTCTTTTATTTTGTAATTGAAAAAATAAAGGGGAAACAGAGAAAGAAAATGATACTTTATCTATTGAGCCTAGAACACAGAGGTATTTTTATTTTTGACTGATGCGGCTCCATACAAGATGGTAATGTCTTGGAAGTTTTTTACTCGAAAATGATTCATCTAACCTGTTTAGCCCATGCAATGCACCGTATTGCTGAAACTGTAAGCGCACAGTTTTCTCATGTGGATGAATTGATATCGACAGTTAAAAAATTATTTCTTTAATCTTCTAGTCGGGTAAGTGTTTTAAAGGAGAACTATCCGGAAATGCCTTTACCTCTCCAACTAGTAATTACTCGTTGGAGCACAATACTACAGTGAGAACTTCGATAAAATAAAAAATGTTGTTTCACAGTTTGATCCAGAGTGAGCCGCAGCAGTAGATAAAGCTAAGTTATTGATGGAAAAATCTAGCTTCAAGCACGACCTTGCCTACATCTCTTCAAATGTGTATTTTATATCTCCTACTATATCAAGACTAGAGACAAAAGGCTTGTTATTTACGAATAGCATTGGAATCACAGGGAGTAATAGAGAAAATCAAGGTTTTAGAAGGAGATATTGGGAATAAATTCAAAAAAAGTTCTAAGTCTATCTTGGAAAAGTCCGATTCGCAGGAACTGCGTCATCTTAGCGCGGTTCCGTTCTTATCTCTAGTGTTTATGAAGGCTTAGAATAGAAACAGTTATTACTTTGTTTAGATCAATAGCGAAACAGCTATCCAAATGAAATCTCAAACAAACCAGTCTTGAAAGGTCTTGATTTACAATCTTACCTGTATGGGTCAGCTATACCATAAGTCAGGCAGAAAGGCCTCCGCTCAGAGGCATTTGGAAAGCCTTGGGATCTCTCTCTTTGAACGCTACATTTCTAACAATAAATTGATCTTCTTATTTTACTTAATCTGTTTTATTGTCAAATACATTATCTGACTATAAGCAATTTAAAAATAACAAGGAATAAAACAGACAAAAAGAACAGTTCGAATAAGCGAAATCAATTACTTTAAAGTTTTAAGCACTTATTTCTCCGATTGACATCGCCTAATCAAAACTTTCATCAGAACCATTTTTGTAGAGCATTTAGTGAGCTTTCTAATGGTCATCTTCCGTTTCCCAAGATTCTCAACCTTTTTCAAGATATTAAGGAAAGTATACAAAGTTACCAAAACTTTTTATGTCTGTTAATAAAATATTTTATTCTAACCCTTCCTAAACTCCAAACGTAACAAAAATTTCAACATATTAATTTTAATGAATGTAGAACATGCAGAAAATGTTTCAACTGAATCCCATAATTCTAAGTACCAAAATCAAAGAGAAAAAGAACAGTTCGAATAAGCGAAATCAATTACTTTAAAGTTTTATGCACTTATTTCTCCGATTGACATCGCCTAATCAAAACTTTCTTTAGAACCATTTTTGTAGAGCATTTAGTGACCTTTCTAATGGTCATCTTCCGTTTCCCAAGATTCTCAACCTTTTTCGAGATATTAAGGAAAGTATACAAAGTTACCAAAACTTCTCATGTCTGTTCATAAAATATTTTATTCTAACCCTTCCTTAACTCCAAACGTAACAAAACTTTCAACATATTAGTTTTAATGAAATTAGAACATGCAGATAATGTTTCAACTGAATCCCGTGATTCTAAGTACCCAAACCAAAAACGGAATTCAAAAACTATTTTTCCAATTTTCTCGACAACGGTTAAAGCTATCGCCTTGAAAATGGTTTCATTCGTTTTTCTAGCCCAAGAAGCCTATAAAAAGAGTACTTACAAGCTTATGAACTCAAAAACGTAAGCGTTACGATTTTTTCTGCGCGAATTTCGCCCCAAACGCCATCTTCCAGTGGGCGGATTTTGCTGGTTAACGAACTTGACCTTTCAAATTGGACGACGGATTTTTGTACCAAATTTCATAAAAATCGGGCTATCAGGGAAGCCAGAAATGAGCGAACAGACAAATATATATATATATATATATATATATATATAAATATATATATATATATAAATATATACATATATATATATATATATATATATATATATATATATATATATATATATATAAAAAAAAAAAAATCAGTCCCGTAACAGGCCACGAGGGCCCTGAGGGGCAGATACTATAGAGGTATCTGATTCATGACCATACGGCACACTAGGGAGATAGTGCGGTCAGTACTATGCTCCGGCCGCCTGATTTTCCCCTTGGCTGCTTCGACTACTAGAGTCATTAGCACCAACCAAGGTACCCACTATTAAATTAATTAAAGGCTGGGTTGGCCTAGGGACGGTCAGGGAGGCCGAATTCAACCGGTGAACGAAGACACTAGAAGAAAAAATCTTTAGTGCTTGCTCGGGATTTGAACTCAGGCCTCCAGCTTATTAGTCCAGTGCTCTACCACTGAGCTAACCTTGCCCCCATATATATATATATATATATATATATATATATATATATATATATATATATATACAAATTTGAACCACCGTTATTTTCGGTCTCTAGGGGTTCTGAAACGCGAAATTTTCTAGTCGGCACTTCCGGATTGTTTCATTGTATCAACCCTATAAGCGGGGTTCCTCCCTATGGGGGAGGGAGGAACCGCGCTAAAAAACCCTGGATGGAAAGATATCCAGATTATTGAGGGCATCCACAGAGGCAAAACAGCAAGTAGATGTTTAAGAGTTGAGTTGAATCCCATGGAGATTGGAGCCTTCAAATACACACCAGTCCCTTCAGTAGTTGTTGAAGGATCATTCAGTTGCTTCAAAAATATACTCAGATCAGACCGGCGCCATTTCACGTTTGACAATTTAAAAATGCATGTTGTTGCAAATAATTTTACAAAATAATGCACATCTGTTAAAATGTTCAACTTCCTTTTTCCCCTTTTATAAGTTCTTAATTTTAATTTATACTTTACTTTTCTACATGTTATAGAGTTTAAGTCATTTTGTTCTATCCATTTATAATAACAGAGTTCCTAGTTATTATTTATGCTTTTCTTTTTAATATTTTATAGTGTTTTAGGTATTTTTTACTACATTTTTTTATTAAATATTTTATTATAAATACTTACATATATATGTACTTATTTTGAATTTTATTTTACATGAACATCCGTTCCCTACTTATCAGTTTTCAATTGTTTGTTTACACTAATATAACCTTATTTTCATTATGTTTTAATATGAAGAGTCATTTACAATTTATTATGTGAAAAAATGGTCTTCAAATTTGTCTCTTTAAACATGTGCATATACCTTTTTTGTAGATTACAAATATAAGGAATACGAAGCTAAATGTAAATATTTCAGATTGAATGCTTATAGTTCATTCTGAGTCAGTGCCCATTTTACATAACTTGAATACTTGCTTAAATGAACAATCAGCCTATCTATTTCAGTATCATATTATAAAATTGTGACCCCCCTTTTTCTTCAATATATTATTTAAATAGGCGGAAGGTCATGCATATAAAAAACTCTTCAACTTCATTGTATATGCTTTATTTATCGCACTACATGTTTCACGTCCCTTGACGCCTCTTCAGGAGCAACTTAATTATATATACATAAATTTAGCTTTAGCTAAGCCAGGTAGGGCCACGTCCATACTTGGCCAACAAACCGAACCCTTCTAGAACCAAGAAATGTAGCCAACAGGGTAACTATTAACTTCCAACGATATGAACGCAATTCTGAGGAAACATGTCAGGTGTGCCATATTTGGTACACTCGTCCTTCATGGGTTAAAAACAAAATGTTCTTACAAGTGATTTGTATTTGTAGATCTACCATATTTTTTTATTGGTTTAACTATTCTGTTTATTAACTCTGTATTTGTGTTTGCTTTTTAGATGACAAAGGCTACCAAACTGTAGCTGAAACGTCCTTAATACAGGTTTTTACAAAAATCTTGTTTGTTATAGGAAGAAAATGTTGTCCTAGAAGAATCCCCACTATTCCCTGACCGTTTATTATTTTATGTACATAGAATTCAAATTAAAGATAAATATTTCAAACCAATAGCACTGAATGATGAAAAATAAGTGCAATTAATGAGGTACAGAGAATACATACATCGGGATTATCGCAGCCAATCATTTCACCATACGAGACTTGATGACAGAGGCAGTATGTTGGTTCGTTTGGATCTACAGGCATGTCCAGTACTTCCGTACCCAGGCCAGGCGACTCTTCACCCTTCGTCTGCCTGATGGAGCTACTTGCACTACCACTTGCATCTGTAAAAGAAAGAAAAACTCAAACAGAAAAAATATTATAAAACTATTGTGTTATCGTTCATTCAAATTTCTTCTAGATAGTTATTTGCAAAAGACTTTGGAATTTTCAACAAAATTAACTGTACAATTTGATGAGTATCATAATTCCCATTATCCAGTAGATAGATTCAAGGAAGATTAGAAGAAATGTTTCAAAAATTCTTTCATGAGTGCTAAAAAGAAAGTGTGAGAAGCATTAAAAATGATAAATTAGGCTAAAATGTTTGATTTAAAAAAAAATTAGGAAATCAAAGAAATATTAACAGAAAAAAGTTTTTATTAGTTGTTATTATGTTAAAAAGTTTTTATTACTGTTATTTTTAGGGTTCATGTCTTCAATCTCTTATTTAATTTAGGTTTTCACCCTCACTAAGCGTTGAAAGTATAAGAATGTGGACCACCTTTACTAAACATCCATGGTGCAGTAGGGAATATTTTGACAAGCCCTGAAATGGAAAAACTAAGCCTGCTGCAGAAAGAACTCGAGCTCACATGAGAATCCAGTTAGCCACTGGACCACAGGAAGATATTTTTTGGGGTTCTTTTTTTACGGTGCACCAACATCTGGGCCATCAGTGACGACTATGCTACTTTTTTTTCATGTTTAACAGTGTATCAACTATTGGGCTATTAACGCCAGGCTATCTACAGGCTGCCACCCTTTTATAATGCCAACAGCACGTGGCCGGTCACCCACTCACGTACTAGTCACGCTCGATGTTGCTTAACTTTGGTGATCTACGACTGTGTTAATGTTTCCATTTTATTTTTGTTTTATTTATAATCTTATTTTCATAATTTCTAATAATCATAATTTATCATATCTTAAATAATTTTATAATAAAATCATGAAATATCCTAAAAAGATTCAGGGTCTAAAAAAAATTCTATTCTGTATCAGGGAATAAAAGTAATGTTATATTATTAATGACATATATTTTGATGATGTTGTTTTTGGTTTTAGGTCATTTATAGTGTAGATATTGTCCCTACCATGTCGAACTATCGAATATGAAAAATCTCGTTTTTCAGATTCGAGATTTTGCTCTTGGATTGTGGACGTTACAACTTGTCACAAATTGTCGGAGGAACTCTAACCCCATTAGAATAGCCTTATAGGCCTTAAATGACGTATCGAATAAGACCATTTTTCAATATATTACTTCGTCAATGTACCGAATATGTTCGTTCACTAGTTTGCTCTGATTTTCATATTCGATAGTTTGACATGGTTGGGATGATATATGTGTGCTCTCTTCACATGTATTTAATTTTCAAACTTCCTATTTTGTCTGAGCAGTAAATTTTGTAGCTTTTAGCACGGTTACTCCCTACCTCCATAGGGAGAACCCGCTTATGAGGTTGACCTCACGATGCAATCCAGAAGTACCGACTAGAAACTTTCCCGTTTCAGACCCCATAGATCACGAAAATATAGATGGTTCAAATTTGTATGATATATATATATATATATATATATATATATATATATATATATAAGTTATGAGTTTACTCACGTAAGTGACGTTTTTAAAAAGGATAGTAGGTAATAACACCACGAGCTCTGATAAGCAACTGACTTTATTCTCATAATACTTCCTTTTATACTAGGCTTAATCCTATTTACAAAGTGGGAGCTATTATCCTCCTAACAGCTCCCCCCCCCCAGTTCCTGGGACACCAGGAACTCTCAACAAAACAAAACAAGTAAAAAACAAAATAATATAAAAGATCATAATTGAAATAATTCTAGAGGCAAAGGAAGGAAGTCTACAAAGAGAAAGGGAGAAAAAAAAAAGAAGAAAAATAATAAAAGAAATACAACTCTCACCAAATAGGAAGTTACAAACAGTAAGGAAAACTGGGCTCTATGTGGTACACTAAACCGAAATTGAAATTAGACTGAACACAAGCTGTTATCGTTGTACATCTGCTTCAGCGGGACAAAGTGGTCTTCTGAGCTGCTCGACGTGACAAGTGCGCCTTCGATGTGGATCTTCTACGTTTTCTAGGGTGACAACGTTATGTTCTCGAATGGTTACTATTTTATAGGGTCCATCGTATAAGAAGGGAGCTTTTTTCCGATTTGAGGAAATGCGCCTGTATACGATGTCTCCTACGCGAGGTGGGGCAGCAAGGTCCTTCAACTGATAGTTTATACGCGCTACCCTTTTTCGTTTTTCTTCGTCCAACCGACGTCTTGCTTCGTCCCTCGTACGTTTCTGGGTTTTGTGGAGCTCGTTGATGACGTTGTTAACCCCTTCGTCCTCTCCGGTTTGCGGGCCTGTTCGACAGAGGCATCCAACGCCAAACAGAATTTCTAGTGGTGTAAACCCCGTTGTGGCGTGTACTGAGTGGTTATATGCTAGAATGGCTCGAGCCATAATCTCTTGACCACTACAGTTAGTATTAGCTTCTAACAATCTTAAGTGTTCCGTAAGAGTGCCATGCAGTCTCTCGACTATTGCTCTTCCCTGGGGGCGTCCCGGAGTGGTATGGTGTAGCTCAGTGTCCCATGATGATAGCAAGCCCCTCATAACTCTATTATTGAACTCGCGGCCACAGTCTGTGATAATCTTCGTCGGGGCTCCGTACACCTGTGCCCACTGGAGTAGTGCTGCACGAATCGCCTCAGCAGACTTCTGTTCTATTGCTATCGCCATGGCCACTTTACTGAAGGTATCAATGACGGTCACCCATTTTTGTCCGCCCCACGTGAAAGTGTCCATTTGGATCTGTAGGAGGGGCTTGTCAGCTGTAGGTGTCACCTCCTGTCGAGTGTGTTGCGGACGCCGTTCGTATTTTACCTGTTGACATACACGGCATTGGCCGATTATTTGCCGCACAGTTTTTCGTATAGAGTCCCACACATAAGAACGTTGAAGTGCGGCTAATGTTTCTGACTCTCCCCGATGATTGGTCTTGCTTTGGTGGTATGCCAAAGTTAGTTCATCCTGACGGTTTTTATCACTTATTTGTTCTCCTAACCGTGTACATCGGATGAACCCGCGATCGAGGCCTATACGCTCTTCTCTCCACAGCGTAGCAATTCGGTTCCAGAGTACCGTGTTGCCCACGTATAGGTATGTGGTTTGTCCAGCCGTAGAGGCATCATTTAAGACTCGAACTATGGTGTCCTCGTTCGCTGTGGCCTCTGTTCTAACTGTACACTCCTTCGTGCCTCGCCGCTGTCTTCCAAACAGTATCTGAGGCGTTCCAGACGTGACGTGATATGTCTCCTATGCCGTACCACTATGTCATCTGACTCTGGCATTTCTACAGATCGTTCTGCTGCAGATTCCGTGGACTCGCTGCGATGCTCACCCGCCTCCTCCTCACCCGGGGTCCAGTCTTGAAAAAAACGTCGCAATGAGGATACTGGTCGCTCTTCATCTGCAGACAGTGCATTTACCGGGAGTTCACGTGAGAGCCAGTCCGCAACGACGTTTTCGTGACCTGGTGTATGCACCACTTTGAACGAATATTGGGCTAGTTGATGTCTCCACCTAGCTACTCGTGCTGACGATTCTTTGAGGGACGCTACCCATTGTAATGGTTTGTGGTCGGATTTCACTGTAAACCTCCTACCGAACACATACGGCCGAAAATGGTCCACTGCCCACACAATTGCCAGAAGTTCCCTTTCCAAGGCGCTATACCTGGTTTCCGCCGGTGTAAGCCTTCTGCTGCTAAACGCGATGGGTTGTTCACCGTCAGTCCCTGCCTGTGACAACACCGCTCCTAAGGCGTACTCGCTCGCGTCTGTTGTGATGATGAACGGTCGCTGAAAATCTGGGAAATGCAGATGTGGCGCTGAGCGTAGGTGGTTGATGCACTTCTGAATATCTGTCCTCATGGCACCCGTAATATGAAAGGTTTGTCCTTTACGAAGAAGTAAGTTTAATTGTGCAACCCTGTGGGCCATTGCTGGTATGAAACGCCTATAGTAATTCAGGACACCCAATGTCCTTCTGACTCCCCGGATGTCCTTTGGCACTGTCATTTGCCTAATAGCTTCTACCTTCGCCGGATCCGGTCGTACTCCTTCTTGGGAGATCACATGTCCTAAAAATTTTATAGAGGCTTCTCCGAGACGCGTTTTGTGAGGGGAAAGTTTGAGCCCAAACTCTCGTAATCGTTCAAAAACCTTCCGTAAGTGCTGATCGTGTTCCTCCGGGGAAGTGCTAAAAACCAGGAGGTCATCCATGTACACTTGCACGAATTCTTCGCTCAGTCCTCGTAGGAATTCATCCATTAGCCGCTGGAAGGACGTTGGTGCATTTTTCAAGCCAAACGGCATCCTTGTGAAGTGGAAGTGGCCTCGTTCGAAGGAGAATGCGGTTTTTTCTGCATCCTTGGGATGTAGTTTAATCTGATGGTACCCTGCTTTTAGGTCCAAAATGCTGAAAATGTTTGCACCTTTTAAGCGATCTAAAATATCGTCTAGTCGTGGTAAGGGGTACTTCTCGTCGACTGTGAGTGAATTGAGCTTGCGATAGTCGACCACTACTTGGTACTTTCCGCTCTCGCCTGCTTTTGGGACGGCCCAAAGTGGGCTATTATAGGCCGATTTACTAGGGACGATGATTCCTTGCTCCAATAGATTGTCCAGTTCCTGACGAATTACGTCCTTTAACACGTGTGGATATCGGCGTTCCTTGACATATACGACCCTTTCTTCTTTGAGGGGAATTTCATGTACTGTCATGCCCGTTACTCCCAAAGGTTGTCCTTCTTGCCAAAAGATGTCTGAAAAAAATTTTCTCAGCTGGTCCCACCTGTTTCTAGTTTTCGTGACTGCCCCTAATTGACACTGAGGTGGTTGAGTTTCACAATCCGTTCGGTAAGTGCGCATGCCTATCTTTACCCTCCATGACGTCCCATCATGCTTAATTTTGGATCCAACTCGTGTAATAAGGTCACATCCTATGATACCATCGTAGCTTGCTGGCAGGTCTTTCACCACATGAACCATTATGTTTTTATCGGGGCGCCCCCATGGCTGTAGGTTCCACTTAAGTTCTCCCTCGACTTCGCATCGGCCACCTAGTGTGGTTAATGTACATTTACACCTTTCGATGTCTCCATTTACTGATCCCAGTGCTCGGCTACAGATGATAGTACACAAACTCTCTGTGTCGACCAGCCAACGTTTTCCCCTCTCCTCAATTATCAGCAACCGTCCTCCTTTTCTATGTCCTCCTATGTTGTTCACCCTATGTTGGTTGCCGCGCGTCTCGCACTTTCCTCATTGAGGTGTAAGTTTCGCTTGTCGTCCCTTGTGTCGTTGGTTCGACCGTCCCACCCAAGTAGTCTCGGAAGTTCCGCTACTTTCGCTTCCGGAGTCCGATGAACTGCTGTTTCCTTTAACGACCTCTGTAAAGGATCTTCTCATCCTTTGAGCGTTGACCTCCATCGGTTCCCCTTTATCTACGGTTCTCTTGAAGATATGCGGGCAATTTCTAGCGACGTGGCCCCCTGTTCCGCATTCAAAACATCTCGTCTTCTCGCACTGTGCCGCCAAATGTTTGCTACTTCCACATTCGTAGCATCGTTTTGCTTCAGTTCGTCTTGGTTTCCTGTCTCCTCTTTTTTCGGGACGTTCTCGTCTGTTCTCCATCTTTTCGCCCCCTTTCCAGTCTCGACTCCTCATTCCTGTTCGTCGGGGTCGACGTGGTTTGAAGAGTGTCCAGTTATCCTCTCCTTCGTTTAAATCTTCTTCAGCAATTTTCTCGTCTTCTTCGATCATTAGTTGCGCGCAGTCGACGAATGTTGTGGTCGCATCATGGCTTTTGCCCGTTTCTTTCTTCAGCTGGACTTTTAAAACAGGTTCTAAAAACTCCATCCTCAGTTTTACTTCAGCGGCTGTATACTGTTCGCTCAATTTATCCGAAATTTTTGCGTACCACTCAAGTAGTCGTGAAGCGAAACTTCCTGCTGACTGTTTTGGGCTTTTTGTCTCTCGGAACATTCGAAGAATATCCTCTTCAGGCGCCCACCGACCACCTCCGTATGCCTTTTTCAATCTCTTCTTTACCGTGTCCCACGGTGTATCTTCGTCGCTTTGGATGTGATTTAAGACTCTTCGGCTGATGCGGTTCACCAATGCTGCTCGGAGCGCAGGTACTTCTTTAGCGTCTAGCCAGCCAAGACCTTCCTTCTCTGTAATGGCTTTATTTATTCGTTCCCCTGCTTTGATGAAATGCGCTAGGTCGCCTATTTCTCCTGTGAATCTCTCTACCTCTGAGATTGCTGTTCGCATATCGTGTGCGTTGGATGTCTGGATCTTTATCCAGGTGAGAGCTGTGCTAGGATCCATAATGACTACTTCTTGTTCTTCTATTAAGGCGATCTTGCAGCGAGAGACGTGAAGAACACTGACCCGTTTCCATGCACTAAGTTCCGTCGCACGGTACGCACACCGTAGCGTCAGCGATCCCGAACACCTCGAATAAACCGGGTTTCGGCACCAGTTATGAGTTTACTCACGTAAGTGACGTTTTTAAAAAGGATAGTAGGTAATAACACCACGAGCTCTGATAAGCAACTGACTTTATTCTCATAAGTCTTCCTTTTATACTAGGCTTAATCCTATTTACAAAGTGGGAGCTATTATCCTCCTAACATACATATATATTTATATACATATGCTTGTCTGTTCGCTCTCTAGCAAACTCAAAAATGGTCCGATTTTGATGAAATTTGGTACAAAAATCTGTCGTCTAATTTGAAAGGTCAAGTTTGTTAACCAGCAGAATCCGCTCCCTGGAAGATAGTGTTTGGGGTGAAATTCGCGCAAAAAAAAATCGTAACGCTTACGTTTTTGAGTTCATATACTTTCAGGTACTTGTTTTATAGGTTTCTTAACATAGGAAAACGAATGAAACCATTTTTAAGGCGATATCTGTAACCGTTTCTGAGAAAAGTGGAATCAATGTTTTTGTAAGTCATTATTTTTTTGTGGGTACTTAGAATCGCAGGATTCAATTGAAATATTTTCTACATCTTGGAAATTAATTCCAACTAAGATGTTTAAATTTTGGTTATATTTGGAGTTAAGGAAGTACGCGAAAAAAAAAAAATATTAATAGACATGAAAAGTTTTCGGATCTTCATACATTTTTCGTAAATATCTCGATAACGGTTGGGAAATCGTGGTAAGTGGAAGGTGACCATTCGAATGCTTACTAAATTCTCTACAAAAAAGGTTCTGAAGCAATATTCGATGGGGCAACGTCAATCAGAGTTATAAGTACTTAAAACTTAAAAAGTGTTTGTTTTGAAAGGGTTTTTCTCTTTGTTTATCTCACTTTTTAATTGGTTGTTTTTTGTTTTAAATTGCATTTATCAGTAAAATTAGTATTGTAGTAAAATAAGCTAAGAAAGGGTGAAAGGTATTGGTAATAAGTTTGGAGTGGGTGTGTTAATCAAGATGGCTGTGGCTAATCATGATGGCTTATGCATAGTTTGTTTTGAATTCTCCTATCTACATAACCTTCCTCATAGCCACTAACTGAATTTATCGTTATTTCTTATTTTATAGAAAGATTTAACCCACAACAGAATGGAATTTTATTCGCCATGAAGCTCATATTTACAGTTGTTTAGAAGAGTGAGTACGTTTTCAGTACATAATTGTATTGACTTATACAGATTAAGAATTATCCGCTTCTGTGTAATTTGGCTACTGTCAGTTTCCTGTGATTTGTGATGCTCATCTATTCCATTTCTTCGAGATGTACGTAACCGCACTAAGATGACGCAGTTCCTGTGAGTCGGACTTTTTAACCCATTGGCTGCTACTAAAACAGATCTGTGCGCTGGGCCAGAGCATGCCCCTTGTCCTACTAACACAGATCTTTGAATTTGGCCAGCATGCCTCCAGTATTACTAACACAGATCTCAGATGCTGAAAAACTGGCATTCTCACATATTTCTGTTGCTCAGAACCGACATCTAAATCAACTAATAGACTCTTAGCATTGCCAATTGATAGTGTAGATAACTCCTTTTCAAACTATGCTAGCTTTATGACCGTTAGCGCTCTAACCTTTTTTGTAATTGTAATTTGGCAAAAAAAAAAAACAAAAAAACGAAGCACTGTGCCATTATTGAGGCATCAGCCCTGTAGCTCCCGGTCAACGTCAAGCCTTTCAGTGCTTGGCAGGATAAGGGTTAAGTAAAGGATGATCTTATTGAACGAGACAGTCAAAAAGTGCATTTTAAGGATGTTCAGAGAAGAGCATTTGTCAATAACAGTTTACAAGTAAAATCTATAAATAGGATGAATATCATAAATAAGTAGTAGGTAGATTAGTATAAAATCTAGAAGGAAAAGATCTTAGAAGACAATGATCCTTTGAGAATGGAAGAATAAAATCAGTACAAAAATCAAAATTAATAGTAATAAAAAAGGTTTGTACATACACTCACTTTTCTTTTTTCTTTTCGTAGTAGCCTTAGGAACAGTTTCTTCTTCCGACGAGGCTGCTTTCTTTTTCTTTTCTTTCTCTTTAGTTTTTTTCCGACCACCTATATAAAAAAAAAAGAAGAAAAAGTATGAGTCAAATCAGAGAATATGAGTAAAAATCATTATTTAAAAATAATAAAAAAATGAACCTAGATCCTCCAGTTTAAAGCTCAGGGGACTAGCTTTGAAAATTGCAGCTTTATTCCGAGCTGCATATTACACAATGGTAGAATAAAATTAATACGGACATGTTGAATATATTATGATTATTGGTATAAAACCCCAATAGACACCAATGAATTCTAATCCAAATCAAGAGAAGCAATAATGGATTACATTACAATGTATTGAAGAAATAGAAAGTGCATCAAAATTATAAATAAGGGATTACTCATGTTCCATACAAAACAGATAACATCGAGTAATGAAATAGGTACAAGAAGAAGTATTTTGATGCAATAGATTAACCTTTTTATTGCTCTGAACGAATTAACTTGTGCTCGACTGGCAGGTTCACAGACACTCCACAAGCCCCACATTCTCGGTAAGCCTGACGCTCCACACGAGTTTACTGACTCTAACTTACATTAGTTTCAAAGGGCGCTTACGCACTAGGTCATTGTGTAGCGTCAACTTTCGGTCACTCTCTAACTAAGAACGCTCAGAGTTGCAATCTTCTACTACCACTTCAAGTGCCTCGCAAGATTCTGAAATTTTAGATTTATTTTGAATCTTTATTTCCTTTTTTTTTTTTGTGCTTTTATTTTTTAATTTGTTAATACATTGATTTAATATATTTTTTTTAACAGCGCTTCGACAACTAGGCCATTAGCGCCGCATTCCAGGGTGCAGTGAGGAATTTTTCCAATGAGCCGTGGGATGAGAAAATGCCTGCTGCCGGTGGGGATCAAACCCACCATCTCCCGCTTATGAATCTAAGGCGCTAGCCACTAGACCACGGGAGACCCCTTTATTGCCTATTATTTTTCTTTTTTACACTTTTAATGTTTCGGCTTCAGGGTCATGCCCATAAAACTTCAAATATTCTGTTAAAAAATCATTCACCCTGTTCTTGATGACAGCTTGTCCTCACTATAGTATTGCAGCTACTAAACATTTTCATTATTTAAGCTACAACACAGTCCATATGCTCATAACATTCCACCATTTTCTTTTTTTATTCATAACATAAAAAAAGTCCGACTCGCAGGAACTGCCTCATCTTAGCGCGGTTCCGTTCTTATCCCTAGTCTAATTTCGAAAGATTAAAATAGAAGCAGTTATTATTTTGTTGAGAGGAGATCGTTGACCGTTGATGATGCAAGGTAGGGATTGTCCGGGTTAGGTCACTGCTACTTAATAATACATACCCCATATGTGTAGGTATGTGGGCATATATATGTACATATGTGTGCGTGTATATGTGTATGTGTATATGCATATATATAAATATATATATATATTATATATGTATATATATATATATATATATATATATATATATATTTACATAGATATGTGCATATATTAGTGTTAAATATGTCCTACTTGTATTTACAGCCCTGATGAAGGCTTGAAGTTCAAGCCGAAACGTCGGCACAATAAAACCATTTTTACGATAAAATGTAGTTTTATTAAGTAGCAGTGACCGAACCCTGACAGTTATATTTTGGTTCCACCAGTCTTGAAAGGTAGGATTTACAATCTGACCTGGAAGGGTCGGCAACACAAGAAACCGTCCCGCTAGTTGCAAGGTCTTGGAATCTTGGAAATCTATATTTCTAACAATAAATTGTTTTTGTTATTTTACTTAACCTGTTTTATTTTCGAATACATTATCCAACTATAAGCAATTAAAAAATAACAAGGAATAAAATACAGGCGAAAAGAACACTTTGAATAAGCGAAATCAATTACTTTAAAGCTTTAAGCTCTTATTTCTCCGATTGACATCGCCTAATCAAAACTTTCATTAGAACCTTTTATGTAGAGCATTTAATAAGCTTTCTAATGGTATTCTTCCGTTTACCAAAATTCTCAACAGTTTTCGAAATATTAAAGAAAGTTCCCAAAATTTATATTATTTCTAGCAACAGAAAATTGGCCTCATTTTTCATATCCTGTTTTACACACAAAATTTTCGCAACATAAGAAATTACAAAACTAAAAAGCAATAAAAAACGAAGGGAAAGAGACAAAAATTACAACAAGAACGACAAAAACCCGTTCATAAGAACAAAACAGACGTATTTGAAGTTTTAAGCACTTATTTCTCCGATTGACATAACCTAATCAAAAATAGTTTTAGAATCTTTTTTGTAGAGAATTTAGTAAGCTTTCAAATAGTTTCTATCCACTTACCACGATTTCCCAACCGTGTTCGAGATATTAATGAAAGTATACGAACTTCCCAAAACTTTTCATGTCTGTTCATAAAATATTTTATTCTAACCCTTCCTTAACTCCAAACGTAACAAAACTTTCAACATATTAGTTTTAATGAAAGTAGAACATGCAGATAAAGTTTCAACTGAATCCCATGATTCTAAGTACCCAAACCAAAAACGGTATTCAAAAAATATTTTTCCAATTTTCTCAAAAACGGTTAAAGCTATCGCCTTGAAAATGGTTTCATTCGTTTTCCTAGCCCAGGAATCATATAAAACGAGTACTTAGAAGCTTATGAACTCAAAAACGTAAGCGTTACGATTTTTTTTGCGCGAATTTCGCCCCAAACGCCATCTTCCGGTTGGCGGATTTCGCTGGTTAACGAACTTGACCTTTCAAATTGGACGACGGATTTTTGTACCAAATTTCATCAAAATCGGACCATTCGTCTTCGAGCTAGAGAGCGAACAGACAAATATATATATATATATATATATATATATATAAATATATACATATATATATATATATATACAAATTTGAACCACCATCATTTTCGGTCTCTAGGGGTTCTGAAACGCACAATTTTCTAGTCGGCACTTCCGGATTGTTTCATTGTATCAACCTTATAAGCGGGGTTCCTCCCTATGGGGGAGGGAGGAACCGCGCTAAAACGTGAAATGTTAAAAGTGTAAAAAAGAAAAATAATAGGCAATAAATAAAGATGGTTGAGGTGAAGATCGTATGCAATTAAGAATGCAAATAATAATGGTCGCTGGCGACCAGTCGACAGTGCGTAACAGGCCGAAAAGAAGTTAAGAAATCGCCTTCATGTATCGCTGCTTGTGGCCATCGTCTTCCTGATGTAAAAATGTGTACAACTTACGTTTCGTGGCAATTTGTTCTTCTTGGGTTCGAGTAGTTGTCAAGACTTTGTCATGAATTTCAGATTCAAATCTAGCCAAGTCCGAATCCAATCTTCGAATATGCTTGTCCACCTACAAGAATAATAATATAATATAAGTATTCTTGATTAAGCTAAGGAGGCATAAATATCATAACAGAAATTTAATAGTCTTTAAATCTATAAATTAACAAACAATGTTAAATTTATTTATCCCTTAGTGGCGTGCTTTTTCTTCCATAACTAGTGGTGTCGGGTCACCAGTGACCCGAATTCTAAATTGATTTTTTGGGTAATGTAATTTAAGAAAATAATTATAAACACAAATATTTATTGAAATACGGGTCATTTATTAATATAATACAATAGTTATCAAAATTTATATTAAATAATCATTAAAAAAGTAGTGCTGAATGGAAGGTATGAAAATGACGACGTTGTTTGTTTACAAAATTAAAATTTATGTAGTTTTCATTCAATAACGAAAAATCAAAAAACTTAAGGCTTACGTTAATTGCAAACAAGTGAGGCATAGTCCTTATATACACATTTGCCACAAAATGGAAAATATTTATTGTCTTTAGTGGAAGGACAAAAACTACACATTTTCATTTTCTGTCTGCTGAATTCTCCTGCTTCATCTTTATTTCCTGGCTGAATAACCATCAAACCTTGTTCTTCCATACATATATTAATCTTTTGTTTGAGAGGTCTGGGTAAAAAAAGAATTTGGGACCAACAGATGCCATAATTCTTGACTACCTAAGCCTTTCAATAAGCTCTTCCTACCATCTGCTTTCCAGAATCCAGTGACGGTTTTGTAAACTACATATGCATTTATAGCGCTGAGATTGATCAAATAAAAAATATAGCGAAACACTATTTCTTGGTTCATAGCCCAACATTATATTTCGCACACATTTGGTTATTTGTGGCTATTCCTCCTTTAGTAGAATTGTAAAAAGTCAGCATAGCTGGTTTATTTTTTTCACCCCAGGATTCATCGATATCTTAGACAAACTATTGTAGTCCTTTGATAAAGAAGGTGGTTTCACATTGATCGTCAATCTCCACCGATAAAGTAGAATTACTAACGTGGTTACTTTGATGAACTACGTCTCCTCCTTCATTTGAACCTCTTTCTACAACATATTCCTCTTCTTACCGCTCCTGCCTCTTGAATAACGCCAATATTTCCTCAAAAGTACTAAATAATTTAAATTTAGCCATTAAGAAGAGTGAAAATACTTTCAAAATAGTAAATTACGTCTTACAAATTTTAGGACGTAAACACTGGCGTCGGGTCACAATGGCCTCACGTGTTAGTACACAAACACTGGCGTCGGGTCAAATAGTCAAATAGACACAAAAATACTCCTTTGACAAAGATGTCACTAATACTGAAACTTGACGAAAACAGTTCTAGGAGATTACAATGGATAGGGAAGACAATTACAATGAGTTAAAAAGCAAAAATCGAATTAATAAATACCTTCAAGTCAATATGACCCAACACCACTAATTAAAGTTTATACATGAATCTTCTGCCCTCTATTTCTTAAGTAAAAACAAGATATCTATTTGGAGGTTCTACAACAAATCTATTCTATCTAGGTACAAATTCTACCTTCTTATCCCCAAAGGCCAATCTTCTCTCAAGTTATTATTTGCTTTTCTTTTTGAAGAACTTGTCAATAAGTCAAAAATTATCTAATAAAGTTCTTCCTAAATGTCTGCTCAAGCATGTCCCAGTATTTCTGGATGTATCTAGTCTATCCCTGGAGCATTATTATTTATCACGTTCATGATAAATTTCAATTAAATCCACGATTTCTGGTGGTCTTTCCCTCATTTTCAATCATATAAACAACACGGGCAAACATCCTGGTCTCCAGAATTGGGCATAATCATAATACGATTATAATCACAGGCTTTCAAGATTTGATTACGATTACGATAATAATCACGGACCCTGGATCTATGATTGTGTTTACGATTATAATTGTAATTACAAGAGTGATTACAATTACACTCATAATGACAACATTTTCCTGTAATAACACTCGTAATCACCTCTGTTTCTGTGATTACGACTGTAATTACAGCTATCATAACCTTTCTGTCATTACAAAAGTAATCACACCTTTTTCTACAATTACCAATGTAATCCCAATGTATTTTATTTTTATATGTTAGGACACTATTGCCGGATTATTACCGGTAATTACCAAAATACCAATGGATGACATCGGCTACATTCTTCATATCTATAACTCTCATTATCTTGATGCGAATAGTTTTCCAAATCTCCTGTTGCGTTGTGTTTAAGACTTTTCAGCCGTAATAATAGAAAAATATGTGATTACGTTCCTAATCACAGAAAAAGTAGTTCTAATTAGAGACATATTCACAGAAACAGCTGTGATTAGGGTCATAATTACAGAATAATGTTATGACTACAGTCGTAATTCCAGATACATGTTGTGATTATGAGTGTCATTATCATCAAAGGTGTGATTACAAGTGTAATTATAATCGTTCTTATAATTATGATTATAATCGTAATCGAAATCATATATCCAGGGTCTGTGATTATGATTATGACCAACACTGCTGGTCTCCCACAATTAGTGCATGCACAATGTGTCAGTACTTACTATTTTAATGACCTAAAACTATAATTATTTATAGTGGAGATGGAGATAGTTAGCCGTTGCAGAGATACGCAGACAAGGTATAGTTGGGATTCGGCTAGGAGAAAAAGTGCTGAAGAAGGCTGCCAATGTGCAGCCGAAACGTCCAAATACAGATTTCTTCCTGAAAGTCTGACGTTTTTTTTCTCCTAGCCGAATCCCAACTATACCTTGTCTGCGTATAATTATTTCTGTAAGTAGTTGGTAACAGCTTATTCAGTCTTAATTTATTTTATATTTTATATTAAATTTTTGTTGTTGTAGAAACGTTTATAATTATTTATACTGAAGGCAGTGTACTAACCAGTTCGTAAGTCTGTATAGCAAGTTGAACTTTGTCATCGCCATACTCCTTGGCTTTATTAAACTGCTGTTGTATTTCGCTCATCTTCTCTTTCTTTTTTTCGCTCGACATAGCCTTGAGGCTAGCCATGAAGTCATCTGCCATTTCGTCTATATTGCGCATGACTGATTGCGCACGCGTGTCCAGGTCCCTCATCAGGGTGAAATTCCTCTGAAGCTCTATAGGGAGGTGTTCCAAACCTAATAAAAATGTTATCATTATTATCACAATATGAAATAAAGAATTGATAGAGTATTGATTAAATAATGTTGGAAGAATTGCGATAAAATGTCAATATTAGGGTGTGAATAGTTCTATATTATGGGCATAGGTTCGGTGAGCAGCCTAACATGTGGATGAAACACACATAATTTTATAAAGTGGATGTTTCTGAAGTTCTTAAAGCCATTGCTTGTAATTCATTAATAACAACTGTAAAATAACCATAATTCTAAAACAGTATAATAAAATTCTTAATTATAGTAATTTTCTTAATTGTTTTTTTAATAGCCATTCAAGACAGAGTAACTGCAACAAGATTTAACAAGCATCCCTGATAAATATACACTGTAGAACAACGAATATAAATCTATTTGACTTATTCAGGTAGTTTTTTGGTATTAAGTAGGTAAACTGGGTTCATCTGGGCTAAATGACCTCAAAGATTTACACGCCTTAAATTCAATAAATAAAATAAGCACTTATATCTCTGATTGACATTACCCCATTGAATATTGCATTAGAACCTTTTTTGTAGAGAATTTAGCAAGCGTTCAAATGATCACCTTTCACTTACCACGATTTCCCAACCGTTTTTGAGATATTTACAAAAAATGTACGAAGATCCGAAAACTTTTAATGTCTATTAATAAAAATTTTTTTCCGCATACTTCCTTAACTCCAAATATAACCAAAATTTAACCATCATAGTTGAGATGATTTTCCAAGATGTAGAAAATATTTCAATCAAATCCCGCGATTCTAAGTACCCACCAAAAAATAATGACTTACAAAAGCATTTGTTCCACTTTTCTCAAAAACGGTTACAGATATCGCCTTAAAAATGGTTTCATTCGTTTTCCTATGTTATGAAACCTATAAAACAAGTACCTGCAAGCATATGAAATCAAAAACGTAAGCGTTACTATTTTTTTTTCGTGAATTTCACCCCAAGCACCATCTTCCAGTGGGCGGATTCTGCTGGTTAACGAACTTGACCTTTCAAATTAGACAACAGATTTTTGTACCAAATTTCATCAAATTCAGACCATTTTTGAGGTTGCCAGAGAGCGAACAGACAAACATTTATATATACACAAATTTGAACTACCTATATTTTCGTTATCTATGGGGACTGAAACGAGAAAGTTTCTAGTCGGTACTTTCGGATTGCGTCGTGAGCTCAACCTCATAAGCGGGTTCTCCCTATGGAGGTAGGGAGGAACCGCGCTAAAAAAGGCGCAAACATTTTTTTTGTTTTGTCATGAATAAATTATTATTTGAACAATTAGTTTAAATATTTATTTTTTTATTTAAAATGCCATACATTTTTTTCTATCTACAATAGTTTTTTTTTTATTTTATTTTAAACATCTTTATTTGCCAATTATACAATACACTAAGTATTTTTTATAATTCTTTCATAATATCACAGTATGCTGATATCATAGCGGAGGAACCGCGCTAAAACTGGGTTCAATTGCTTTAGTCTACAGTGTACTTATTAATTTCAGCTATAAGTTGCTAAGCACCGATTTCTTCAAATTAGATTGCTCTTTCAAAAATCACATATAAATCATAGTTTTAGGAAATTTAATAAGCTTTTGAGGGCCTCCCCGTGGCCTAGTGACTAAAGCCTTAGATTCTCGTGTGGGAAATGGGGGTTCAAGTCCCTCCAGCAGCAGAAATTTTCTCATCTCTCTTGTTGAGAAAATTCTCCACTGCACCATTGATGTCGGTGCGCCGTAAAACAAATAAAATAAAAATAAGACTTTTAATAGATTCTTTACATTTATCACGATTTCCCAAACAGTTTCGAAATATATAATGATATATCTGAAAATCCCACAAAAAAGCTAGTTTTTTCCCCATTTTCCTTGACAACAATTATATATATGGCCTTCTAAACACAAAAGCTTGGGGAGCCTAGAAACACAAAACCGCAAACGGTACATTTTTTTTATGTGAATTTTGTACAAAAAATTCACTTTTGACTTTTATATATATATATATTATTCCTTACACCCGAAGTCAAAATACACAAGATAATTTAAAAAACTGGAGCATTACAAGGAGCCTGTTTTCACTTGAGGCATCGACATTCAAAACAGGATATATCCAAATTGTGCAACTTTTCAGAGGACACCAAAAACGTCTAAGCTAGTATAATTTCTTTAGTAAATTAATATTTAAGAGGTCACACTAACATTCATTTCCTTGTGTTTCATGAGATTTAATGAATTTCCAAATCAAAGTTTTTGATAAAAAAGGGGATTTAACACATTTTGAAAGTCATCGCCTCACTTATGAGTTGGCAGTCAATGTGTTAATAGCCATCCAGGAATGAAGGAGACTAGCACCATTGCGAGATTTGATTATTAATGGCAGAGCTATATGCCCAAAACATACCCCCATGCCTTCATGGGTAATTTTGTCCTTTTGGATTCACAAATGTTTTATACATTTTTCATAAGACTGCTTCTGACTTACATACATGTGCAGTGGCCATGTACGAAAAATAAGACTGTATATGTCACAAAAAAGTGTCCGCTAGCGTTCGCACATGCGCAGTGGTGTTCGTGCATGCACAGTGGTGTTCGCGCATGTGCAATGTACGAAAAATATGACTGTATGTTATAGAGTACATTACATAGGTTTATCGGGTGGACCTAGCATTACAAAAAAAGTGTCTGATGGCGTTGGCGCATGCGCCATGGCCATGTACGAAAAAGAAGAATATATGTTATACAGTACATTTTTGGTTTGTCGGGTGGACCTAAAGCATATTTATGTTTCTGAATTTGAGCAGAAGGCTCTAAACTAAATAATTTTTTTTATAGATGACAATTATCTTTTATTTTAAACAATGCCAAGGGCCTTGGGGTCGATTCCCACTATGAGGTGGTGGTTTTCTTTAGAAAAAAGAAAAGGCATCAACCCTATCCTGGCTAGAAAAGGGTGGTAACCTATAGATAACCCGTCCTTAAATTCTTAGTTAATAATAATAGATGTTAAAATTTAAATAAATAAATAAACAATAGTTGTGGTTCTACTTAAATTTAATAGATTTAAAAAAGGAAAAAAGGGTAAATTGCTACATAACAAGTTCTGAGAACTGAATACAATAAACAAAAATGTTTTTCATGAATGTAAAAGGGGAAAGGTTACAAAATGACAAAATATTAAGAACTCTTAATTGAGGGATTTTCAGAATATGAAGTGTACAGTGAATGTGGTAAACATTTCTAAATATTAGAAAAACATTTTAAAACAATAGAAACATATTATAAATACCATGTTCTATGAAAAAATAAACTCGCAAATTATTTGCCGCACTATGCCATTTGTAAAAGACAATTTCATCCCCATTAAAAATAAAATAATTTCACATAAAAAGAAAAAGCCCTAAATTTTAGCTTAAAATTATTTGTAACCTTACACGGATTACTGGATTGCCGTGATATCTATAAACTTATAAGTTTACATCAATTTAAAACAATTAATAAAACTTTATAAAATGTACATTGTATGTTAAAGAGGGTAGTTACATAAATTTTAAAAACGATTAGACTAAAAATTTTAGAATTACTATAAAATTAGTAGCTTCAAAAATATGGAACGATGATAGCAGAATTCAAAATTTTACTTACTAAATATTTATTATCAATGTACATAATTTAGTAAAATAAAGTATGCACGATCACAATATTTGTCTGCATGAAAAACTCCGAATATGAATGAAGAAAAATAAGAATATATGTAAATAATGGATAATTGATGTGGAAATGCTACAATAAAAGAATCTAACAGAGGAAGGGGTGGGAGAGAAAGATAGAATTGCGTCGCCCAACAAAAACTGCGACAATTACAAATGTGTGGCAATCCCATGATTATCTTAAACTCCAGTAAAACTGAAATTTTCGTGACATGGTTTCAAAATCCATGACTTTTTCATGCCCTGTTTTCAATTTTGGGACATTTTCGTGCAGTAGACACCTAGCTATCTTAATTTATCAAGTTTACTTCTAATTTAATAATTGAAGAATTTTTCCTTATCTTCCTGATGTTTCTGGATGCTCTTGAGGTTAGATTCTTTCTTCAATCTTCCATGAAATATTACTAGTTTACTGTAACTCCTCTTTTGGTCCAATACTTAAGATTTAATGTGATTCACAGAAACATCAACAACACTGTACGAAACAACATTAAAAATTGTAAAAGAGGCTTTTTAGCTTGTGTTATTGACGAGTAACTTTTTACATGTCTAACCATGCCAATGAGTAAATTGTTACAAGTAAAACAATTGATTTTGTTGACGGTTTGAGAAGATCCTACATTATACGATTGTAGATCTTACACAAAGAGTCCTTAAGAGTATATTAAACTATACAGACTTAATCAATATTAACAATAATTTAAACATATTAGTTTAGATGAATTGCAAAGACGTAGAAAATATTTCAATTGAATCTCTCGATTCTAAGAACCCACAAAAAAAAAAAATTAGTTAGTAAAAAACATTTGCTCCTTTCTTCTCAAAAACGGTTACAGATATCACCTTAAAAATAGTTTCATTCGTTTTCTTATGTTAAGAAAGGTGCAAGCATATGAGCTCAAAAACGTAAGCATTATGATTTTTTTGGCGCGAATTTTGCTCCAAACACCATCTTACGGTGGACAGATTCTGCTGGTTTGTACCAAATCGGACCATTTTTGAGACGGCGGGAGAGCGAACAGACAATATATATATATATATATATATATATATATATATATATATATATATATATATATATATATAGGGGAAGGTGTTGTACCTCTGACCATATTGTACCTTTGACCATGATGAGGCTGAGGCGGCATGTAGCAACATTTTATAAATTTTGGTGTAATTAGTGTTTAGCTCCTTCCCTAGAGGGCTTGTGTAACCTACTTTGGATTATTCAAGTCAAAGAGGATTCTTGCAAAAAATACTTATCCATTTCTATAATAAAAATGTAAGTTATTTATTGATGACGTTTTGCCTCATAATATTTTTTGTATTATGTCTTTTTAGATGGAAATCATTTGACAAAGTAGCTATTACAATAAGGAACATGGTGTAGCCTTTGAAATTGATTTATCTAAACCCTAAAATTTTTAATTTTCACTACCAGGGTGTTGTACCTCTGACCACGACTAGTTGTTGTTCCTTTGACCAGGTCAAAGGTACAACACATCTGAGTATTTTTTTTATAATTCAACTTTTATGTTCTTCTGCTACAAATTTAAAAAAAAAAAATTAATATTACTATTACTATGTTTAGTCGTAGAGATCTGTGGTATTAAATGTCCAATGTTTAAGATCCAATATTTGAAAAAACAAACTTTAAGTGACAAGTTTACGAGAGAAGATGAAAATTTGTATGATATTGATGTTGAAGACATTGTGACTAAACTTCCAAACCCTAATATTGCTAGTGGATCTGCTTGACAGTTAAAACGTTTATCAGTTGGACTGGATTTTTCAGCATATTAAGCATAACATAATATCAATAATAGTTTTTTTTTATTATGTTTACATCCTTGTCCTGTATTTATTAAACTTACAATTAATTACAATATTACTGAATACAATTTTTTTTCTGGACTGCTGTATTGTTTTTACGTGGTCAGAGGTACAACACCCCGTGGTCAAAGGTACAACTACATGTTGTACCTTTGACCACTGTACGATTATTTTTTAAAAAATTAATAAAAAATATTAAATGTAAAGCTAGAACCTTGAAAAAATTAAATATGATAACCAATAGAATACTAATCACAATGAAATAAAAAAAATGAATTTAGCCTTAATATTCAAGCTAAAAAAAAAATCAATTTTGCAAAGTGGTCAAAGGTACAACACCTTCCCCTATATATATATATATATATGTATGTATAAATAGATAGATAGAGGAACCATGCTAAAAATGGATGAATCTATTAAATATTTAATAAGATGAAAGTTCTTCAGAATATTATTTGACATTATTTAACATATTTAACTTCTAATAGTGAATATCAATATATTTCTCAGGAAAAAAGACAATACCCAAAGACCTTGATAACTACTTCTAATTTGCTATTTCTTTTTGCGCTAATGGCCAAGATGTTGATGCACTGTAAGAAGCAAAACAACTACTTCTAATTGTTCTTGAAGTTTAACGGTTTTATGGACGCCACAAGTGCCACTGAGGAAGAGCTGCGTTCCAAAATACTTTTATTTTGAATTATGTGAGACGAATAAGCTTTTTCTTTATCCTCAAACCGTTAATATATAATATATTTCTCTATTTATAAGGATTATATATTTTCCTCTTATTCTTAAAAGATTTTGTTCTAGAATAATAAATTGCTGTATTTCTTGGTTATTCATACTTTTATATATTCTTGTGTTATCAATAAAAATCTTTCTGGGAGACTAGCAAATTATGCTCACAGGGAAAACTGAAAAATATTCCAATCTATTAAAATAAAATCTCCACTACATACAATTATTTATTTAAGAAAATATATTTTATTGTTTGTGTCCCTACAAAGAGACTTCAAACATCTTTTGCCTCTGATTTTCCAATCTAAAATGTCTATGCGATTTCTAATCTCCAATGTATATTAAACCTTGGCTACATTTCCCTCACACCTCGTCTTTGACTAATTGACTCTTCTCTTGCCATCAAAAAGTAGAGGAGACAAACTGACTCATTGAAACCTAATATAGTCACCCAATGTATAAGATAGAATAGAGGTTAAAAGAGGTGTATGCTACCCTTTTAAGGCTGCAAGCCACTTTAATGACAGAAAATGCATGAGCAAGCCATTCCATTAACAGGGGCTAAGGTTAGCAGTTGGAAACTGAAATTTATTCCATTGACTGCATTGGCTTGTGGTCCTTCAGGGTCACACCAGTGGCTAGCTATGGTTGGTCTTTTAAGACTGCAAGACATTCCAGAAAGGAAATGGTGGGACCTTCGGGACTGCACACCATTCCAGTGAAAGCCAATAATGGGTCCTTCAAGAGTGCAAGCCAATCCAGTGAAAGGCGATGGTGGATCCTCGTGGACTACAAGCCACTCCAGTGAAAGGCAATGGTAGGACCTTCAGGACTGCACACCACTCCATTGAAAGCCAATGGTGGGTCCTTCAGGACTGCAAGCCACTCCAGTGAAAGGCTATGGGCGGTCCTTCGAGATACTGCAAGCCACTCCAGTGAAAGGCTGTGATAGGTCCTCGGGGACTGCAAGCCACTCCAGTGAAAGGCTGTGATAGGTCCTTGGGGACTGCAAGCCACTCCAGTGAAAGGCTGTGATAGGTCCTTGGGGACTGCAAGCCACTCCAGTGAAAGGCTGTGATAGGTCCTTGGGGACTGCAAGCCACTCCAGTGAAAGGCTGCGATTTTTCCTTCGAGATGCTGCAAGCCGCTCCAGCGAAAGGCTGTGGTAGGTCCTTGGGGACTGCAAGCCACTCCAGTGAAAGGCTGTGATAGATCCTTCGAGATACTGCAAAGGCTATGGTCTGTCCTTCAGGACTGCAAACCTCTCCAGTGTAAGGTAATGTCCTTAGGGACTACTTAGACTCTTAGACGAAATTTGTGTCAATCAATTGTTCTGTAATGTCAAGCATCGTAAGTCATTATAAGATGAAGTTATTGATCCCACTCAATGTTAAGTACTTTTATAAACACGTGAGTGTCAATTACAAAGAGTGACTTCAAATGGTTATGAGAAAGTTTTTTTATTTTTTTTAATACTCAAAAGAATACATAAAAAAAAGCTTCTAGATAGAAATGTGGAAAACAATTCTGTCCAGGAGTACCACAGCACTCACCCATTCCCTGGCACACTCAATGTCGAGCACTATCACACACAAAGGGGTTAGGAAACTAAGATTTTTCAATATGAAGAACATTAAAAAAGAAAATATTTACATATCACATAAAATATTGCTGAAATGGGATGAAAACCTACAAAAATAGAAAATAAGAACACTATCAAAAGACATATTTAAGAATAGTCAAAGCTACACATCAACATTCAAACACTTAAAAATTAAAATAAATAAATAAATAAAATGCAAAAATTTAGAAAAAACACTAAAATAAAATTTGGTGAAGAAGAACAAGGGTAAGAAAGTGAGCAATAGAAAACTACACACCTAGGGAGCAGTTAACCGAAGAATCGCTCGTAGCCTGCATCTCGTCTGATCAGAATAAGTATTTAGGGAATAAGCATCCACACACTTAAGATTCCATACTTTTGTGATGTCGTAAAGCGAAAGTATTGTTATTACCATTGACAATTAGAAAATACTTTCGAGAGAAGTCTCTCTTCCTCGTCTGCATAGAGGTGAAACAATGTCTTCACTCGTGCATTCCTACGTCGACCATATACTGCAAGTTTAATAATGATTAATCTCAGAATCGTATTCAATTTGGTTTGTTCCACTTCCTACTCTTCAGCATCCAAAGGAAAACTCATAAAATTATATTTCGATAATTACTCATTTGAGGTGAAACCCTTGGAGGAAAATATAAACCAATGTCTAAGTTCATCCCTGGAAATGAATTTCACCCAACCATTACTAAACACTTTTAGGGACAGTTATTAAAAATGAAACAATAAAATAAGATAAAATAATAGTAATATTGTCTTAAATGTTTATTTTATATTTCCAAGACTGGCAAAATCCAATAAACTCCTTCGAATTCTCGTAGAATCTGATATCAAAGATTCAATTGACATTATGCAAAAACTCACTTAAATACTTCCTTCAAATACGAATTCTTTCAAATATTGTACGAGCAAATTCAGTTAGATCAATTGTCTTAAATCGTTTAGTGGCATTCACCGCTAAAACAAAAAAAAAATCAAATTTTTCTTTTTTTTGCAAAATTAACTCACCAGCCTGATATTTGAACTCAAATTCTTCTTTTTTACACTGAGGATAGCATAGAGCATAGCTCATTACAGCATCCACCTAGTGCACTGAAAATGCTGACATTAAGTTCCAAGTTTACCAAAGATAAGAATCACCGGGCGTGGCTAGTACCTGAATGGGTGACCGACCACATGCCTTTCATAAACCTTCAGATAGCCCCGGCGTTAATAGCCCAAATGTTGACACACTGTTAAGCAGGAAAAAAAGGGGTTTCTGGTGAACCCTAGTCAGTGTTTTCAATTTTGTTGTGAAGCATTCGTAGCAAAGCATAAGACTGAAGATTTTGGATTCAAATTCCAGTCTTACGAGTTAATTCCCCCAAAACTTGCATTCTCTGTGTTTTTAGGCCAGGGAGAGAGAGAAAACTTGGTTTCAAAAATAAAAAAAGAAGTTTTGTTGTCCAACCAAATTGGTGTAGCTTGTCACACAACGTAGTGATCAACGATAGCTAAATCTTTTATAAGATACTATGAGTTTATAAGTAAAGAGCTATTAAAATGAAGTGTATAGGGTTCCTTTTTTTCCAGAAAAAACCCTCATTTTTACCTGTGCTCAGCAATTAGAACAAAAAACTGTATTAGGAACGGCGACATCTTAGTGAATTCCCATATAGAACAATAATTCTTAAAATTTACTTCATTAACAAACCATTGCCAAAATTATTGGAAACAGAATGATTTATTATTCAAACTAAATAAACATAGGCAAAGTAATAAGATTAACCAGGAAAATAAAATAGATTTAAATTATTCATATCGAAGGCAAAAAATAGAATGAATACTATCAAGTCATCCCATAAGTAATGTCAGTTTTTAATATTCTGTTTGTTTATGTTTTTATTACTAATCCCTTCTTTTCAATTTATTTTTGTTTATTATAGCATTAAGAGGTCTCCCCATGGTCTAGTGGCTAACGCCTTAGATTTTCATGCGGGAGATAGGGATTCGTTTCCCTCTGGTGGCAGGAATTTTTCTCATGGTTCCTTTCCACATCATGGATGTTGGCGCTAATGGCCCAGTAGTCGATGCGCCATAAAAAATAAAAAATAAAAATAAAAAGATATAGCATTAAATACACTTCTATTTAACATGTTTTGGTTGGTTAAACTTATTTATTCTGCACTGAAATTTCCTTTGAAATGGATCCCCCAAGACACCACTTACGTCATGGTATGCTTTGGGAATTCGATAAAGGGGAAAATGCTGCTTCAACTTATCAAAAACGTGTAGAAAAATATGGCGAAAATTTCATTTTTGAGTGACAAGTGCAGCGGTGGTTTGAAAGATTTTGAACGGGCAACCACGAGCTTGAAGACGAGCCTCGTTTAGGTACTCCTGCAGGCTAATGTAGAAGAAAATCCTGTTGTAACAGTCAAAGGGCTAGTGTTTTATTGATTTTATCCTATAACTTATAGCAAGCCATTAAAAACCGACATTACTTATGGAACGACCTGGTATTTCCAAAATATTAGGTACATTTCTCAGGCTGAAACTACCTTATTGATATTTACTTGCAGACCATTTCTTTAAGAAATTTATTAAGCTTTTTATTGGTCGCCCTTCACTTACTCAATTCCAAAACATTATAAATTATGTCAACAAATATAATAAATGTCTACAACTGCTCTTGACTTTTATGGATAGGTGTATATGTATTTAATGCTTCCTTTACTCCAAACATAACCAAACGTCTTAGTTTGAAAGAATGTAAAGGCATTTTCCAGATTACACACTCTGTTCTTTTGAGGTGTACAGAACTAAAAATATATTTTCTCACAAGAACAGTAAAATGAATTGTCTCAGAAGTCGGTTCATACAATTTTTCACATCAATATCATCACAAAAAGATTTTTCTAGGATACAGATTTTCCTGGTTAACAAACTCAATCGTTTATAACTAAGTATATTTGGACCCAATTATCCAACTAGAACCTTTTGTTTGAGAGAAAGCGAATTGGTACCAGATCAAAATCGGACCACCTTTGAGGGTAAATTAGAGACTGGAGCACGAGTAGACAAATTTATGTTATGATGCGTAGGTCTGAAAATTCAGTATTTTCGTTACCTATAGCTCATTAAATGTCACTCTGGTTGAAGCCTACTCCGAAAAAATAATTGCTTGAATTAACGCTTTTAACTATTTCCTATAGAAGTAGTTAAGTACATACGTATCCATAATATTTTAAAATCAAATTACTGTGTACCAAAAGACCCAATATACACTTATCATTGATTTAAGATGTCATGCTAAAATAGCAGTTGCATACAACACAGTTAACACATACAGATTGTATAATATTTATTAAAGAATAACAATTGTTTTCCTTCTAAACAATTTGATATGAAATTATTCAGAAGCATCTGATAAGCTCTCTGAAATGAAAGTGGACAGGAAGAATAGAAGCTCAAAGGTCTTCCTCTAAAAGAGAGTTGATTAATTCTGCACATATAATATTAATACTTACTGTCTAAATAGTGCTCCAGATATACAGCAGAAGTCATATTTCAAATTCTTTATAAAATACATTGACGAAGTGGAATTATGAATATAACAATATCAAGGTATAGCAAAACATTAAATTAAATCATGATATGTGACTCGTAATAAGGCAAAATGTCTTGCATCAGAAATGGCACTCTAATTAATAAATAAAGGCTGAAAATTTGGATCGAACCAAACCTCCCTCTATTGACCGCTTGCCAAGGGAACAAACATTCGGGCTTCTCGATCCGTCGAGGTAGAAGCGCCTTGAACAATACACTCATGGTTAATTTGGTTTCATGGTGTACTGTGACGTCATGACTAAAAATACAAAGAATGAAGCACAATATCCTCGATACCACGTTGCACGAAGAAATGCAAGAGAGCTCATCTTCAATTCATTTTTTTTTTTTAATTTCTCATCAAGGGTTACATTTTGTAATGAATAAAAAACAAAATTCTCTTACAGCAACTGTATAAACTAAGCATATTTCACATTTAACCCTAGATTACCAGCGATGCGTAAAATTTACGCAGGCGGTAAGAGTTTTTGTTGTCTTGTTTCCTGAAAGAATGAATAAATGAAAAAGTTATGTTCAACTTTTTTGCAGAACCAGTATTCTATGGTTAAAGCAATTACCATATAAAATTTAATTTTTATATTAAGTTAAAAAAACATAATTTTTTTTTGGTACAAGCTTACTCAATATTCAATAAAGATTAATTCTCACAAGAAAAAAACTGAACTGCGTATATCTTAGAGCTTATTAACATTAGGGGCTTTTAATATAAGGAACTGTTATAAACATTAAATTTTGCTGTAAAAATTATTACTATTTTTTCTGGAATCTCGAAATTGTTAACAGTCATTGTTCTTAACACCGAACATCTTACCCCCCCCCCCCCCGCCATAATGCAGAGTAAGCGGAAATAACTCGCTTCCCCTGGATTTCCGGTAGTTCTAAAGGAACACGATATTAATTTGTCCAGAAGAAATCAACATAGGATCGACGTCATCAAAGCAGATTTCTGCCCTTCTGGGGTAAGGAAACACGCTAAATTACTAGATACACCCGAAATGAGATGTTGAGGTTTTTCTAGTATGATATATTTGTTTACAATCATATTCAGATTCAAATTTTCGCGTGTCATTACAGACTATCAGGTACTATAGTCACACAGACATGGTCGATTTCAGACCTACACTTTTTTAGAATTGGTAGATAGATTACACTCCCTCCACTATCTACTAACTCAATGATGAGTGCAGACATAGACATCGAAATTGCCTAAGGTAAAGTCATAATATAATGGGCGTATATAGAAAATAAGGTACTTACGTACTAGTTGCACCGATCTCGACAAGTGGCTCCCGTTAAGCCTCCACGGCAGTCAGTGATCAGGATCAGGCAATATGGCGACCATTTATGGCACCATGACCATTTATTAATATTATCAACGAGTCGATTAACTGTAGTTTCGATATAACCTTGAGCGAGAGTAGCGAGCGGAAACGCATAGCAATTGTGCCATTAACAGAAGTGCTACTGGTTTCTTAGGTTATATAACATTAGCAATTATGTTAATTCCATAATTGCTATGCGTTTCCGATCACTACGCTCGCTCAAGGTTATATCGAAACTCTAGTTAATCCAACACCCTGGTAATATAAATCACCGGTTTTTCGGTGGAAAATGGGCCGATATGTAATTTAACATTGCTTGAAATGAGTCGTTGGTAAATCCCAAATACTCATTTCCCAAGCCGAAAGAACAGCACAAAGGACACAAAGAACACTACAACACAAATAACATTAAGAATTGAAACAAGAAAAAATAAATATAACTTGTAGAAACACAAACCTAACAGTAAGTGAACACAAAACGATGACTGGAAGGGAAGAAAGAACAGCCAATGAAATTGCCCATAGGAATGAACCAATAGAAACGGTTCATTTGAGTTCTCATTTCATGATCCACATCCCTGGGGGGGGGCATAATCCGGAAGGGTGGCGGGGGGACAGCAGCCCCTCAGCCCCCCACCCTATACAACCATGCGTAATATGTCTATAAACATACAAATGTACTATGCTTTTTGACAGAGACATCCATTAAGTCTATAGACATAAACACCTACTATGTCTATGGACAGAGACATAATATTTCTATAGACAGAGACATGTTATAAGTGTTTAGACAGATGTAGACATAGTGAATCAAGAGTTTGTTGGAGCAAAATCTTACCAAATCAGAGTGACACGTGATGTAAATAAGTATACTGCACAAATGCCACTTACCTGGGATTTTTGGGAATTCATTAGAATGTCTTTCTTTTTCTTTCTGCATTGCTCTTCCGAAGCACCGCATCAGGATAACAGACTTAGGAGGTGGCTTGATACTAGTGTTGTTAGTTCTCAGGTCGTTTTTTTCTATTACTATATAACAAAATAACGTGTGTGAACAATAAATATATTCGGGCTTGCCTGTAAGCTTTAAATGTTTGAATGAAAAAATGTTTGAAGCTAGACGTTCATGGTGACTGGGAAAGGTGCTGGTAAAATTTTAAAAAATACATTTCAGTGATAATTATACAATTTGAAAAGCTCTATGAGCTCTAGTTGAGTAATATTTCAAGACATGATAATATATTACAGGCTAGAGCAAATAAAAATAACTATACTTTTAAATAGCTGGGCTACAATATTTAGGAAAAATTCAATTATCCCCAGAAAAACTACACACACCTTGGAAGAATCCTGTTTATTTTTATATTTTTATCATGGTCACTTAACTGCCATCTCTGGTCTTTCTCTTCCTGCCCAGCATTCCTTGGTATGTAGTATCTTCGTTATTATTAAAGATCAAAAATATTATTATTGTCTGTTGATTTGTACTTATTTCATTTTAAATTTGTATGTTTTTGATTATCTGTCCATACTCTGAACTAAGTTCTAGGGGGAAAAAATTGTTCATTTACCTGTTTTTAATGTTCTGCTACTTATTGGTGTTAAAACAAATTTTTAACTCTACTGTTTATTAATTCTACGTTTGTGTTTTGTCTTTTAGCTGACCTAGGCTACCAAAGAGTAGCTAAAATGCCCTTAATACAGATTTTTACTAACATTTTATTGGTATTTTAATACTCAAATCCCAACTATTCCCTGAGTGCTTATCAACGTGACGCTAACTATCTACACCCCAATATATTCTACTTAAAATCGTTCTTCTACAGACTATTTATAGGAAGGAAACCCTTCTGCAACAAGGGCCAAGTCAAGACTGAAATAATTTGTATGGCTGAGCTGTTAAAATTGAAAGAGTCCAAATTAAAATTGAAAGAGCTCGTTAGTTATAATGCTGGGATGAAGTATGATATGAGCATTTCAGTTGACAGATCGATTAAGTCTAATTTCAATATTTTTCAGAAAAGCACTTTTAATAATATTTTCACTTTAGAAAATACTTACCTTTTTATTTTGCAAAACTGTGGCAGAAATATTGAAATCTAACAGTTTACTAAAATATCAATTCTACCCTTAACCATTTATTTAACGCTGAAAGGTAATAAAATCATCATTGCGTCGAAATAATTAAACTTACTTAAATAATTAAAATTTAAATAATAAAAAAGCTTCTGAAGAGGTGTCAGAAGGGCTTGAAACATGCAGAGCATTTAATAAAGGGTTTGAAGCTGAGGTAATAGTGTTTTAATTATTGACCACAATAATAAAAAAACACCAAATAAAAATTCGCCATATTTAAGCGATGTAGTCCAATTATTTAAGAAATATATTATTTAAAAGGTTTTATATCATATTTTTATTTAAATCTTTTTAATAATTTTAATGACATGCATGTTTTATTTTATTGAATGTTATGAGATTTTTTTCTTTTTCTAAAACTAACATTTCAATGCCCTTTTTTATGGCGTGGCTTGCAATTTCTCTTGTTCGTAGACTTCTATTTATTCTATTACAAGTGTGGGTTTGCATTAGATCATAATTATTAGTTATTCCCTAGAAAACATAATTTTTGTTATTTCGAGTATCAGTATTGTTTAAGCACAAATCTCAATAACATAGCACAAAATACAGCCTATCTCAGGAATTAGCTTAGTTTACGCAATACCTATGTGATAAACTTTTTTTTTATTATTATTAATTTCTACACACGACAATTTACCCCTTTGTTTTCCCTTTAAACAATATTGTTTCCTTTGGAGTACAATATTGTTCCTCTTAATAACAACGAATAAACTTTCTGACATAGAAAGACGTAACATAAATGTTCCTTAGTAAAATCTCCATGTTTCATTTTATAGGCAATTACATAAATCTAATATTTTTGAAGTAACTGGCCGGAGTTGCTCCCCAAAATTGTTTAAAACATTAACTTTTTGTTGCGACATTTCGAACCGGTTTAGGTTCATCATCATGTCTCTTAAATTAAGTCGTGTTAAGGTGTATTATAATTTTTAAAATTTCATATTAAGGTCCATAAACTTTGAGAGTAAACGTATCTGCTTGGATTTGTTAAATCCAGGTAAGAATCTTCTTAAAGATATACAAACTAAAATCTTTCACCCTTGAGATGCCTGATGATTAGGGAACGGATGTTCATGTATTTACATATTTTTTTCTGATTCTCAAATTGAAATTTTTGATGGAATTCTGCACGTTTTAAGTGATTTTAAAGCATTTAAACAGATTTTTATTTTACATATTTTGTCAAAAATACATATTTTGCCATAAATACATATTTTAGCTATATATTTTCATATTCTTTCTACTTTGTGATTGAACAAAATAAAGGGGAAACTGAGAAAGAATGATTTACCCATTGAATCTAGATCACTGTTTCTTTTCTAATTACAAGAAGCAAAGCTGGCTGGCAGCCATGCTTCCCTGGTGCTAATGGTCTAGGAGAAGATGCGTTTTAAAAAAATATATATTACAAATTATTGTTTAACAATTGTATTATTCCTTTAAAATACTCTCTAAAACAAGTGAATAAGTGAAAAAATCGTACCGATATCATTTTCCAAACTCGAGATATAAAATAATAAATTTTCAACATATTTTATTTTATTTCTTAGCTCCTACCGATGAAATGCAAAAATGGGTCTAATCGGTGACCCCACCACTGTATACTCCCCTTATGAGATCAGACCGGCGTCATTTCATGTTAGACAATTTAAAAATGCATTTTGTTGCATTTTTCACCACAATTTTCCAAAATAATGCTCATCTTTAGAAATTTTCAACTTCTTTTCCCCCCTTTTAAAATGAGCTCTTAATTTTTAATTATGTTTTTTTTTCAATATGTTATAGAGTTTAAATCATTTTGTTCTATGTATTTTCAACTTTTTTTCTTTCCATTAATAATAACAGAGTTCGTACTAGTTATCAATGCTTTTATTTTCAATGTTTTATAGTAGTTTTGGTATGTTTTACTGTACATTTTCAATTTTTTATTACATATTTCATTATAAATAATTCAATATATATGTACATATTTTGAATATTATTTTGCATAAATATCCGTTCCCTACTGATGATGAACCTAAACTAAACAGGTTTGAAATGTTACAAATATAACTTAATGTTTAAAATAATTTTGTGGAGGAACTCCTGCTAGTCACTTCAAGAATACTCACCTTCAACTTACATATTTTAATATTTTTAATATCAAACACAAATGAGCATGAAGTCTCACCGTTTTCCATGTTTTGGTGGCTCTAACAGAGGTCGAGTAAGGTTGAAGGAACTACTGATATAAATGTTATTTCTCTTCTGCAAAACTGGAATCCTTATCTCCTTATATCCAAGAGAAATTTTATTGTCACAATCTGCCGAAGACTTACCTAAGCTTGAGTGAGTCATGACAAGATAAGGACTACTCATCTCACTTTCGAGTCACAAATTATCATTCTCACCCTTTTCAAATACCGTAAACTCTTCCTGATCCGGTGTTGTAGGGACCAGGGTGCAGTTAGATTAGAGAAAATACCGGATTAGCGAATTTAGTTAGAAGTGGTCATTATGTATTTGAAAAACCTTATAATTTGAGGATTTAATAATATGTATAATTTTTAATACATGCATATTTAAGTAAAATTTAGGTACCGAATTATGAAATAAATTCAAGAAATATAAATCCTTGCTGGTGTATTTTTTACAAGTGCATTTGCATGTAAAAGGTTGCGATGAAGTTTCGAACTAGACTGGCTACATCAGGCATTCCAGCACCAAGTGCCTTAGTAGTAACATTTATTTTCTTAAGTAAAGATGGAATGGTTGGGATTCGGCTAAATAAACCTCAATATGATTTTGTTTTAAAAAAATCTATATTTCGGACGTTTCGGCTATTCATTGGTAGCCTTCGTCAGCTAAAATGACAAAAAAAGAAATTAATACAGAAATAAAAAAAAGTTTATAGTTGTGATAGGTAACAGAACTATAAATACAATTAACTTATAAAAGAACATACCGTCTTAAATTCTTAGAATGAGTAGAATGAAAAACGAAATAGGTACAATAATTGATTTTAATAGTAATTAGTAAAATTAATTAAAATCAATTATTGTACCTATTTACTTTTTCATTCTACTCATTCTAAGAATTTAAGACGATATGTTCTTTTATAAGTTAATTGCATTTATAGTTCTGTTACCTATCACAATTATAAACTCTTTTTTGTTTCTGTATTAATTTCTTTTTTTGTCATTTTAGCTGACGAAGGCTACCAATGAGTAGCCGAAACGTCCGAAATATAGATTTTTTTAAAACAAAATCATATTGAGGTTTATTTAGCCGAATCCCAACCATTCCATCTTTACTTATCACCTCGACGGCTAACTATCTAATCATCATTTATTTTCTTTTTAGAAAATTTATTTTCTTTGTAGAAACGTTTAATTTCTTTGTAGAAACATTTATTTTCTTAGTAGAAACACAAGTTCCTGCCTGTAAACCGAAACATATACCTCTTCTTTGACTTCCATTCAATGAAATACCACAAAACAAATGCTTAGTTGAGCCAGTTGAGTATCGGGGATCCGTCACTCATTCCTCTCAGAGACCGCCGGATTAGAGAGAGCGACGGATAAGGGAGAGTACTGTATTTGTAATAAGGAAATAAATTATACATATTTGAAAATTTAGATTCTTGGGAATAATCTTAGGAAAAGCTTGACTTGTAAGAATTCCATCATACCAGTGTGCTTCTCTAGTATTAACCCCTTCTGTTCTGAATTTTTATTTCTTGATAAAAAAAAATATGGTTTTCCTGCCGTAGTTGTGTATTGCTCTTGTGAAGATTCCAAATTTTTTTCAGAATTTTATGGTTTACCTGACAGGAGTTATGTAATGTCCAGTATACTGGACATTGGCTGTCAAGTAATATGATTTGTGCATGAAAAAAAAAACTTCAAAATGTGGAAATATAATAAAAAAAAATACATAATTAAAGCAGTATTTTTTTTAACAATTTAAAAGAAATTAATTCAGAAAAAATAAATTTGAAAAATTATTAGTAAATATTGTAAAAGTTCAAATATAATAAGGTATTGTAAAAATAGATTAGAATTTTAGACAAGAAATTGTTGTCAGCACACATTTATAATGAAAATTTTTGAAAATCGTGTGAACGGACTGATGATATTTTTGAATAGTTTGGGCGCCTTTTAGCCCATACCATTCAGAAAACGTTATTCATTATTATGGTACTAAACAAAACAATTCTGACAACATAAAAACAAAACAGTAAAACATAAATGTTTGAAATATAAATAAAAAATAATGCTACATCAAGTATGAGGGTTGACTTCCCATGTACAGTATACAGTATACTGGACATGGATATTAAAAAATTCGTAGACACATTATTAAAAATTTTATTGATAAAATTGAACTTCCAACCTTTAAAAAGATCATGTACATTAAATTAAGACGAAAGAAGGAGATAGTGATGGATGAGAAGGAATAAATATACAATATTTTTTTCTTTAATTTTTCGCGTGCCAGGATGGATATATTTCTCTTTTATGTTCACCACAAATACTTTTATTGCACTGAAGACATGTTTGGCTTCCCTTCCCGTTCTTTTTCCCTCCATAGAAGAAGCATTTTCCAAGTCTTTCTGAGTTGGTGGTGGAGGTGTGACCACTGGTGTACCTTTGGGTATGAGGAGATTTTTCAACCTTTCATTCATGAAAGGTGTAACTAAAGTGAAAGCAAGTCTTCAAAAAGAACGGTAAATAGTCATGAAATATCTTCTTGAGCTCTACATACACGATGAAAAAGTTGTCACGTATACCATAAGACGGTTTCGTATTTGACACTGAAACTCAGTTTTCCAAGTTTTTCGTACCAAAATTACGAGGAAGAATATAGCTCAATGACTTAATTTTCCAGTTTGTTGCCTAGAGGACTACTGATAGATAGGGTAATTCACGGTAACAACCCTATCTATGCTGAGATAATTACCGTAAAAGAAATGAAACAGAAGGTGTCGTATCCGAAACCTGTTGTAGGAGGGTTAAAAAGAGTCTTCCTGGAAGGATATGAGAAAAGTGAAGAGGCGGGATTTAAATACGGCAGGAGATTGTCCAATGGAAAGAGGGAGAGAGTTCCAGAAGGAGGAGACGCGGGAGATGAAGGAACGGTCGAAGGAAGCTGTGGGAGGATAGAGATCGGAGGGACGGGAGCGGGTACCGCGGGAATAGACAGGTGTGCGCGCGCCAGAAAGTGGAAACGGAAAGAGACCCGTACATAGCGTTATAAGCCCTCACTAAGCCTCTCCCTTAACACACAATCCTTACTAACGCTCACTGAGATGAGGGCTGCCCTGCGATCCCCCATGGGGTCTTTCGCTGTCCATGGGAGATCGCAAGACGGCCCTCGGGAAGGGCCGCCTACTATTGTCGCTTCCGCCCTCTGCAGAGCGCATGAGTCTCGCTCAATTCAGAACACCTCCAAATTCTGGCTACTCTGCAGCGGAGCATCCAACCATATGACCACTACGCACGACAGGCAACCACAACGTGATTCCTGCCACCAACCCAACCGTAGTACCATTTTGGGAACTCATGACCAAAACATCGGAATAGACAGAGGATTTAAACTGAAGGAGGTTGTAGATATAGGAAGGGGATTTGGAAGAAATGGTTTGGTATAGGAAGGAACCTCGGAAGTACTGCCGTCGATTTGATGGAATGAGGTAACAGGCATGATTGCTTCAGTGGTACAGCTCTTGGCATGACTTGAGGTCGAACATTAGGCTCTCAAAAAAGATTTTCTCCCCTAGTTTCGTAGTTCGGCGATCGGAGTCAATGTCCCAGAACATCCTCAGGCTTACTCAGTACCTACAAAGTAGAAAATCAGGGGCCCAGAGCATAGTACTGATCACATATCCTTAGTGCGCAGTGATATGAAGAGTCACATCCCTCTATAGAATCTGTCTCTATGGACTCTTGTGGCCTATTACGGGATGTCTCATTATTGTTGAAAGGGCATAATGAAAACGCGCTCAGCTAATGAAGCAGTTCCTGCGTTTTTTTTTTTTTTTTTTTTTTTTTTTTTTAAGTTTGTAATAATCCTAAAATACAATCAGAATCTCAGTAACGCAGTTGGTAATTTCCTACATTCGGGCACAGTATGCATTTAGGCCATTTCAGCAGTTTACGGATAATTCACTGAATATATCTAAACATTAAAGCAAAGCGGATTAGTAACATAATTTATAGCAAAAATTGTAAAAGTCCGACAGGTAGGAACCGCGTCATCTCAGCATGTTGACATAACGTTCTAGGCCCTAATGTCATTTGCAAAGCTTGTTATAGATCAGGTAGTATTTTGTTTGAAGATTGTGTAAAAAATTGAATCAAATATTACATTTTGAAGAAAAGCGAGATTTTAAGCATCAAAATGCAGTGAAAACTGGCAGCAGACACCACTAAGCCTGAACCCCCATATTTGACTTCCGGTTCGGGAAATGGTCCGATTTTGACAAAATTTGGTACAAAAATCTTTCGCCTAATCTTCGATCCCACCAATAACTACTACTATTCCTTCACTAATAGCACTAGTAATTTGAAAGCTAAGATGACGCAGTTCCTGCAAATCGGACCTTTTTCTTTTGTTTTCCTATTGGATGCAGTACGACCACTGCACAGCCTAATCAATTTCAAGATATATATATATATATATATATGTATATGTATATGTATATGCGTTATGACCGTTGCCTTGCAGAGGGATTTGCTTGTTTGTTTTCCACTGTATCCCCCCCGTCACCCAGGCACAAGCCGTTGGTGATGGTTGGGAGACGACAGGTGGAAGACTGCGCAGATGTTTACCATCTGCTTGCACATTACACTCCTAACAGGAACCACCATCCTGGTCTACTTCTACTAAAGAAGTAGTTGGTGGTTTTCGTAGGAAAGCAATATTTCTGGAGTCATGTAGCACAACTTCGCAGCAATAGAAGTCCAGTCTTCAGGAACTGCGAGTTTTGTATAAGCAGTTTAGTTTTAATGTAAAAATACATATAATAAAGAAAATATTTCGTTTAGAGCCTTCATAATGTGGACCATAAATATGCTTTAAGTCCACCTAACGAACCTATGTAGCGGACACATTTTTCTGACACTTTGTGACGCTTAGGTCCATCCGACACCCCTATGTAATGTATTCTATAATCTACAGTCTTCTTTTTCGTACATGGCCACTGCGCATGCGCGAACGGTATTTCGCCTGCGCGAACGTCAGCCTACTGTCATTCGGAAAGCTTAGAATAAAAACATTTATTAATTCGTTTTCAATGCAGTCAGAAATTTTGCATGGACACTCCCTATAGAACATAGACACTCGCTAAGAAAGGATTTTTTTTATATTCGAATTTTTAAGTATTTTTAGAGGGGATTAACGTTTTAGTTGGTTAGAGCAGGCAAGCCTAGGCAGCATGCGTTGCTAGGACGATAACAGAACAGCTGTTACCGTACTGTATCCATTTCTTAGTATTATTTTTAATTGAGGTTAATTTCAACTATGATGGCAGTCCTTTTTTTTTTTTTTTTCTCTCTTCATAGTATGCCTATGAAGAGTACATTTATTGTGAACACATGTACCATTGCCTTATTTGGCATATTACATGTAGTGATTATGTGTTTTGATACATGTGTAATATTGAGATATAAACTATGGCAGACCTAGAATTAAAAGTGCTAGCCATTAGTCCACGGGAGACCCCCCATTTTCTAAAATATCTCGAAACGGTTGGGAAATCATAGTAAGTGGAAGGGGGCTATTCGAAAGGTTACTAAATTCTCTACAAAAAAGATTCTGTTGTAATGTTCGGCAGGGCAAACGAAGAGATAAGTGCTTAAAACTTCAAAGTTGTTAGTTTTATTCTTTTGAACGTGTATTTGTCTCTGTTTTAACCGGAAACAAGCACGGTTACCTCCACATGGTGTTGCCTGGGTAACTCTAAAGTCCGTACAATAATAAGCTGTACACAATTATGTAGTAGCGTTAATTTTGACCATATCTTATTTAACGCATTATAAAAACTACTTATCGGCCGTGGTGAAGCACGGGTAGTCAGCTAGTCTACTATATATTTGTCAAATACCACTCACTACTGACCTATCATCGCCCAGCCCAAATCACTCGACAGAAAATTTTGAAATGTTACATGGACACTCCCTTTAGGACGTAAACACTCGCTAAGAGAGGATTTTTTGAGGAGTTTGAATTTTTAACTGGTTAGAGCATGCTCGCCTAGGCAGCATGCGTTGCTAGGACGATAACAGGTCAGCTGTTACCGTACTGTATCTATTTCATATTATTTTTAGTTGCGGTTTATTTCCACTATGATGGCAGACCTTGAATTACTAAAAATAAGCTGCGATTTTGTCCCTCATAGATTTTATGCTGTACCTGGTGATGGTCCATCCGAGGTAGTAACATCCCGAACCCTTGCACAGCCTCCTCACCCATCAGCATCCCCAGTCAGACCACTTCTTGGTAAAACTCGCAAATATAATGAGTGTTTCCAAATGACATATTGGAATCATAAATTTGTAAATTGAACGTACATTTATTATTGACTACAAATTTTAACCTGTACTGGTTGAACTGCTGTTACTGGTATCCTGTAGATAACGGGTTATCTCTTCGTTATCTGTTTATTGACACTGGTCCGGAGCACCCCAGTGTCAAGAAACATTATATTTTCATTACTTATTAATTGATGAATAACATATAGTATGACGGGAACCGCGCTATAATAAACTACACAAAATTATACAGTTGCGTTAATTTTGATGATACGTTATTTGACGCAATAAAATAACTACTTATCTGCCGTGACAAAGCACGGGTATTCAGCTAGTGTTTCCTCCGAAGGAAAGTAGCTATTGAGGTTGGACTCATGACGGAATTTTTGAAAAATTTCTTCAAATCTTTATCGATCCTACCTAGTAGACACCGAAAATGACCCCCGTTAAAATTTATATATATCTATATCTATATATATATATATATATATATATATATATATATATATATATATATATATATATATATATGGTAAAAATGCAGTTTCCAGCCCTCCAAACCGATTTCGTTCAAACTTTGCACAATAACGTATTTTGATGCACTAAACACGAATACGATAAAAAAAAACGTCGGATTTAACTAGGAAAGAAGTTATTAAGCACTAAAGTTCACTGTTATGCAGGTTATGAGAGCTATTAATTATAGCGAGTTGGATTGACTGGGGATTTGTTATCTTCTTGAGCGAGCGGAAACGCATAGCACGTATGCCCTTAAGCGACTGGTGAGGATGCCCTTAAAATTAAAAATATTTTCGAATAAATGGTTTCTGAACATTTCAAATGAGAGTTCTCTGTTTCCCAATGTTACATATCTGCGCATGCGCGTGTTTACAAATACGCTGATGACGCCTAGTTTTATAACCTTCCTCACTTTAGTGCTTAATATTATATTCTATTAATTTTAGCGAGTTGGATTGACTGGGGTTTTGTTATCTTCTTGAGCGAGCGTAGCGAGCGGAAACGCATAGCATGTATGCCTTAAAGTCGTCATTTATGCCTTAAAGTCGTCACAAATTTAGTTGTTTACATTAGCTCTCATAACCTGCATAACAGTGAACTTAAGTGCTTAATAACTTCTTTCCTAGTTAAATCCGACGTTTTTTTTTATCGTATTCGTGTTTAGTGCATCAAAATACGTTATTGTGCAAAATTTTAAAGAAATCGGTTTGGAGGGTTGGAAACTGCATTTTTACCATATATATATATATATATATATATATATATATATATATATATATATATATATATATATATATATATATATGTGTGTGTCTGTTAACACGATAGCGGCCAGAGTTTTTGTTTTTTCGTCACGAAACTTGGTATATAGCATTCAATTAGCAAACGATTGAACGAGTTCGTTAACCACCAAAATCGGTCCACCGGAAGGGGGGGTTTACCCCGAACCCAAAACACTAATTTGACCATTTCAGCCGTAATATTTGTTATATTTCAACGAAACTTGGTATTCGTACTGGTAATATAGAGAGAAAAGTGAGCTATAAAAATAAACTAAATCGGTTCATAAGGAGGGGGGGGGGGTTTACTCCGGACCGACAATACCAATTTGCCACTACCAGCCGTGATTTTAGGTATATTTCGACGAAACTCGGTATTCATAGTGGTAATCTACAGGTAAATATGTGTTGTAAAAATAAACTAAATCGGTTCATTAGGAGGGGGGGGTTTACTCCAGACCCACAATACCAATTCGCCACTACCAACCGTGATTTTTGGTATATTTCGACGAAACTCGGTATTCGTAGTGGTAATCTACAGGTAAATATGTGTTGTAAAAATGAACTAAATAGGTTCATTAGGAGGGGGGTTTACTCCGGACCTAAATTACTAATATACTCATACTGGTCGTAATTTCTGCTGTATTGTAACGAAACGCGGTATACGTCGTGGGTAACTCATGAGAAAGAAGTGTTGTAAAAATGAGCTGAATCGGTCAATCGGAAAGGGGGGTTTACTTTGTAATATATTTCAATAGAAAAGCCAGCCAGACATAGGTTCACAAAGGCGCCGCAAGGAGCGGTAGAGGGACTGTATCCGGTTCCTGCGTTAGATCAGAATACAATAATATGAGGATTTTGTATTTATTACGTAGTGTAGTAGGTACCATGTGTAAACATAACTCTGGAAGCAAATTAATAATTTATCAGTTACTCATTACAAATTTAAAAGAGAACTATTCATGTTTTTATTTTATTTATGTAGGATATTTTAAGCAAATTGTTCTGGAAAGCAGTCTACACTACCCAAATTCTGAGGAAAGTGCTTAGTTATGCAGCTCCTGCGTGACGGACTTTTTTAATATTACAGTTGGTTGGGTTGAAGTGTAGGAAGTACTAAAAGATATTTACTTTACATCGGTTTAATGTTTGACACATTGATTGCAATTAATTCTCGAGTCAGTCATCTCGAGTTAATTCTCTTATTATAGGCATGAAGGTCTGTATAGCGTTGATCATGTTTTTAATTACTGCCAAGTCGGCCGGAGTTATAGAGATGTCTCCAATAATTTCGCCATCTTTAAAAAGTTGATCCTTCCCGCTTTTAAAGGGCCTCCTACTAATAATTTCCTCATATTCAGTGAACGGGACTTTCTTCTTGTTTTTCCTGGAGATTTCACCCGCAACACTTGGAGACTCTTCAATATTCAAGAGCTCCAAGATGTACTTAATGATGGCTAAGGGATTTTCAGAATTTAGGAACTGTGCGATGTACCTACTAATACCTCCGCCATCCTCGTCTAAATATGAAAACCTCTTGTAGCGCCCTGGAAAACAAAATTATGAATCTCTAAGTGTAATGGAAATAATAATAATAAAAAAAAGGAACAAAACAAGAACATAATATTTAAACACATACAAATAACATACTTTAAACACATAAATACATACTTTGTTGATAAAAAATTTATGAATAGTTTTTAAAAAATTGTGTTATAATGTGTACAACAGTGTTGGGCAAAAATAATTTAGAATAAATCTTTTATTTCATTCTGAATAATGAATTATTTTTCATTCATTATTCAGTCAATTCAATGAATAACTTAACTTTTTATTTTTATTCATTTTCGAATAACAATGATTTATTGAATGAAAATATTTATTGAATAAAAATGATTTACTGAATGAAAGTTATTTATTTGAATGAAACAATTTTTTGAATGAAATTGATTTATTCTACAGAAATTTTTCGTTAAATACAAGTGATTTATTTTAACAATCTTTTCTTATAAAAATGACTAAGTTCATTAAAATTTTTCTTACTTTTAATGAAAATTATTTATTTAAGTGATATTGTTTATTGAACATAAAGAATCTGAGTTTGTTGTTCCATGAACCATATTATTATAAATGTATAAAAATAATGAATGAAGAATAATCAATTATTCATTAAATAAAAAAAAATCAGTCAATGAATAAATGAATACATTTTAGCACTTTCCTCCGAAGAAAAGTAGCTATTGAGGTTGCACTCATGACGGAATTTTTGAAAAATTTCTTCGAATCTTTATCGATCCTACCTAGTAGACACCGAAAATGACCCCCGTTCAAATTTATATATGGTATATCTATGTATATATATATATATATATATATATATATATATATATATATATATGCATACATAGTTATATATGTGTCCGTTAACACGATACAAGCCAGAGTTTTTGTTTTTTCACCACGAAACTTGGAATGTAGTATTCTCCCAGCAAACGATTGAACGAGTTCGTTAACCAACAAAATCGGTCCATCTGGAGGGGGGGGGGGTTTACTCCGGAGCCAAAGTAGTTATTTGCCAATGCCAGCCATAATTCTTGATATATTTCAATGAAACTCGGTATTCGTTGTGGTCAACTGAACAGAAAAATTTGTTATAAAAACAAACTAAATCGGTTGACCAAAAGGGAGGGTTTACTCCGGACAGAAATTACTAATTTCCTTATACCGGTCGTAATTCCTGTTGTATTGTTACGAAACCCTTTATACGTTCTGACTATCTAATAAGAAAGAAGTGTTGTGAAAATGAACTAAATCGGTCTATTGGAAGGGGAGGGGGGGGGGTGTTAATTTGGACTATGTTTGAATTGAATTTTTCTTCCAAACGTAGGTCCGCGAAACTCATCAAGATCAATAGATCAAAATGTGAAGCTTTGTGTATTTATTACGTAGTGTAGTACCACGCATACACAAAACTCTGGAAGGAAATTAATTACAAAATTAATATTTGAAACAGCTGCTCATAAAAAATGCAAAAGAGTAGAACAATTTATGTTTTCATTTTATTTATCTATATAGGTTATTTTAAGCAAATTATTCAGGAATTCTGAGGAAATTGCTTAGTTATGCAGCTCCTGCGTGGCGGACTTTTTATTCAATAATAATTTATCGAATAACACCGTGTGTGCAATAATCAGTTATCGATCGAGTAAACTAGTCATCGAAATATTATTTTTCTTAAACTAATGAACTCTGTAAAGTAAAGGAAAACAAAATTTAGCATTGGTTTTACCAAAAATCTGAAAATTATCTGTATTTTCCTTTTACTTTACATTCCGCACACGGTGCCCAATCCATAAAAATGAACCTCGCAATAAACATTTTCCGAAGAGCGAGCTGCACAAACGGTGTCCAATGTCATTGGACAATGACCTTATTTATGTGAATTCACTTACGAATTGGATGATTTCCATAGTAAACATGTTTTTTTGGATCTTTTAATAAGCATACACTTTTCAAGAACTAGTAACTACTTTTACTTTACTCAACTGACGTTCTTCGTCCTTAAACCCCATTCATACATACATACATACTTTACTCAACTCTAGGTTATGTTTACAAAACAAGATTAAAGGCCTATTCACGCTAGACCGTGCCACGTCCGGGACGGGCCCCGTACGGGGCACGGACGGGACACGGTGAAACAATCACACCACTGTTTTTAATGGACTAGTTCACGCTAGACCGTGCCGGGTCCGGGCCGGGGCCGTGCCGAGCCCGTGTCCCGTCCGGGCCCCGGTGAGAAAGGCACGTCGACATTCTTTCCCGTCCGGGCCCGGCCCGGGCCGGCTCCCTCTTTTGTTTTTTTATTGATTTGTTTAACTAGCTGAATCCGCGAACTTCGTACCGCCTAAATAGCTACGAATCTTCGGAAATAACTACGTGTTTATTCGGGGAGTGTCACAGGATGGTTTAAAATCGTCTATCAGATGTCTGTCTGTCTGTTTTTTCCTTATACAAATACACACAGTTTGGCCAATTTTGACTACACTTTGCACAAAGGTAGGTTTTTTACCGGAAAGTGGCTTAGACTAGGTCAAAATCTTCAATCAGCTGTCTGTATGTCTGTTTGTTCATTATAGGAATGTACACCGTTTGACCAATTGTGACTAAACTAGAGACACAGATGGGTCTTTATACTTGAAGAATGTTAGGCTTGTTCAAAATCGTCTATCGGCTGTTTGCCTAACTGTTTATTCCTTAAACAAATCCACATGATTTGACAGTTTATGATCAAACTTGGCACACGGGACAGGTAGGTCTTGGCCCGGGAAATGGCATAGACTATGTCAACATCGTCTATCAGCTGTCTCTCTGCATTTTTGTGTCTTACAAAAAATTCACACCATTTGATCGATTTCCACCAACATTGGCACACAGGTAAGTATATTTCCGGGAAGTATCACAGGCTAGGTCCAAATAGCCCATCAGCTGCCTTTCTGCATTTTGTTCAAAAATTGGCAATATTTGACCGTTTTTGATCAAACTTGGCACACAGGTAGGTCATAGTCGGGGAAGTGGCCTAGACTAGGTCAACATCGTCTATCAGCTGTCTCTCTGCATTTTTGTGTCTTACAAAAAATTCACACCATTTGATCGATTTCCACCAACATTGGCACACAGGTAAGTATATTTCCGGGAAGTATCACAGGCTAGGTCCAAATAGCCCATCAGCTGCCTTTCTGCATTTTGTTCAAAAATTGACAATATTTGACCGTTTTTGATCAAACTTGGCACACAGGTAGGTCATAGTCGGGGAAGTGGCCTAGACTAGGTCAACATCGTCTATCAGCTGTCTCTCTGTATTTTTATTCCTTACACAAATTCATACCACTTCAACAATTATGACCAAAATTGATAGACAGGTAGATATACTCTTCCAGGAAATGGCATGGACTAGGTCAACATCGTCTATCAGCTGTATCTCTGCATTTTGTTCTATACACAAATTGAGAACATTTGATCTATTTGGACCAAAATTGGCGCACAGGTAGGTCTTGTTCAGGGAAATGGCATAGACTAGGTAAACATTGCCTATCAGCTGTCTGTCTGCATTTCGTTCTACACAAAAAATGACCGTTTTTGATCAAACTTGGCACACAGGTAGGTCATGGTCCGGGGAATGCACTGGCTAGGTCAAAAAGGTAATAATGCAATTTAAATTAATTTATATTTGCGTTAACGAGGAAAAAAAAGAACCCACTTTTCTATATTCCCATACAAAGTCAAATACAAGTCAATTTCAAATTAAATACCATACCACAAAGTTTTAGTGTTAGTGAAGAGGTTCAGGGAAAGCAAAACAATTGAGTGACATTAGTGTACTCAATTGTAAATATGTCAATATTTGAAGGGCTCATTGCCTAAGGTGACTAACCCGAAATTAGAAAATACTTAAAAAATCGAATTTAAAGTAAATAGAATCTAAAATACATTGTGTTGGTGACAAAAATGATTTCAATTGGAGCAATTTAAGTCAATTAAGTCATCAACACTAATGTTTTTCAGATTTTTTTAGTTATTACTAGTTTTTGGCACTCAGCCCTTCATTTATACGATGGTAACATTAGCCAGAAAGAAATTGTCTATAATTAAATATAAATTGTCTGTGGTAAAATGTCACTTGAAATGTAAACATCTCTTTGCTGTGCATCTATAATATTAGTAAATCTAAAAGCCACAAGTTTCTATAAAATTACTAAAGTGTTGTGTGTTTGTGACTTACTAAATATGCCTCCTATAAGGCGTCGGACAAATTTAGGCAGATGAACCCGAAATGCAAAGAATCAAATTAAATATCAATGTTATTGTACTGCCCAGGAACGTGAAGATCGCAATAAACGTGAAAGAATTCGGTTAAGACAGACCCGTGAAGTGCGACATTCGACTAATAATGGTGCACGTTTGAATCGAGCTGCTGTGAATTCATTACAGTGCCTGCAGCTGTGTTGCTATTGGACCTATGAACTCAGTTTGACTATAAACAAATTCCAGGGGCAGTCATTATGTGTTTGTGGTATTCATTTAGAAAACCCATGTTTCTCACATGGTCAATTGTATGTTGCCTGTTCCCGTGCTGGAAAACCAGCTGCTCTGTTTGTTTACGCGCCAGGTAATCAAAGAAAAATTATCGCGTACCATAATATACTACAATACAAATGAAACTTAATTTAGAATAGGCAAGTAAAAGTAAAATGTAATATAACAAGTAGATATAATAATAAGAAAACGTAATTTTCATTGTGATTTTTTATTGACTATTAAAAGTTTTTTAAGTGTTTTACAATTTCTATTTATTTTACATAATTTAATCGTTGAGTTATCAACTTTCATTTTTTATCTTACTAGTAGATATTGTGTCCCGAATAACAGAATAAGAAATAAATAAAAGAAATTCAAACATGCAGTAAATATTTTAGTCTAGTACCATGATTCTATGTAACCAAACCAAAAACTTGATGTAACAACTATTTTTCCGATTTTCTTGGAAACGGTTAATGCTATTGCTTTATCCGGTTCCAGTCATTTACTAGCTCAAGAAGCCTATAAAACGAGTACTTACATGCATGTGATGTAAGCGTAAATTTTTTTCGCGCGAATTTCGCTTCAAAAATCATCTTCTGTTCGTTAACAAACTTGATCTTTCAAATTAGACGAACGATTTTTATACCAAATTTCATGAAAATCAGACCATTTAAGACAAGGAAACCGCGAACAGACACACACATATATATATATATATATATATATGTATATATATATATATATATATATATATATATATATATATGTATATATATATAAACTCCTCGTCAAAAAAAACGCAACACCCCAAAATGTATTGATTTAACAATTTTTTGCTGATGATACCTGATTGTGTCATATCAGAAAAGTATATAGGAGTAATAAAAAATGAATTTCAGAAAAAAAACTTAATTCCTTTAATTACAAAAAAAAAAAAAAAACATTTACTCCTAAAACTGAAAAAAAAAATTTAACTTTTTTTAATTAAATTGATTATTCTTATCTCTAATAAGATGTGTTGCCACCTCTGGCACGAATGACAGCCTCCATACGTCTGGGCATGCTCCTGATTAAGTCCTGAACGGTCTCCTGAGGTATTCTTTCCCACTCTTCCAAAACAGCAACCTCAAGCTCCCTGCGGTTGATTGGTGCTGGTTCCCTGGCTCGAACACATCTTTTCAGTCTGTCCCATAAATGTTCGATGGGATTTAGGTCAGGACTCCTCGCTGGCCATGGTAATGTGTCAATATTGACCTCGTTTAGGTAGTCCCTAACAATATGGGCAACATGAGGTCTAGCATTGTCATGCATAAGCAATGCATTTTCTCCAATAAATGGCATGTATGGCATGACGTGGTCCTCCAGAATCTCTGCCAAGTATCTTTGTGCAGTCAAAGACCCCCCACGAATCGGAACTAACTCCGTGCGAGCTTCCCATGTGATGCCACCCCAAAACATCAAAGAGCCTCCACCATATGGCTCCTTTGCGACTATACAGCATTGGCTGTTTCGTTCTCCTGGCCTCCTCCACACTCTTCTGCGTCCATCGGGAGAGTTTAGAGCCACTCTGGTCTCATCGGTGAACAGGACTCGTTTCCAATCATCGACAGGCCAATCCCGGTGCTCCTGGGCAAACCTAAGGCTGGCTCTTCGGTGCTCTCTGGTAAGAAGAGGTCCAACCATGGGCCTTCGTGCCCTCAGTCCACTATCCCTCACTCGTCTAGTAACTCGTGTTGTACCTTTGACCACTTTGCACAATTGAATTTTTTTCAGCTTGAATATTAATAGTAAATTCATTTTTTTTATTTGGTTGTAATTAGTATTATATTGTTTATCATATATAATTTTTTCAAGGTTCTAACTTTACATTTAATTTTTTTTATTAATTCGTAAAAAAATAATCGTACAGTGGTCAAAGGTACAACATGTAGTTGTACCTTTGACCACGGGGTGTTGTACCACTGACCACCTAAAAACAACACAGCAGTGCAGAAAAAAAATTGTATTGAGTAATATTATAAATAATTGTAAGTTTAATAAATACAGGACATGGGTGTAAGCATAATAAAAGCTATTATTGATATTATGTTATGCTTAATATGCTGAAAAATCCAGTCCAATCGATAAACGTTTTAACTGTCAAGCAGATCCACTAGGAATAGTAGGGTATGGAAGTTTAGCCACAATGTCTTCAACATCAATATCAAACAAATTTTCATCTTCTCTCGTAAACTTGTCACTTAAAGTTTGTTTTTTTCAAATATTGGATCTTAAACATTGGACATTTAATACCACAGATCTCTGCGACTAAATATGTAATAGTCTTTTTACTTTTATTTTTAACTCCTTTTTTTCAAATTGTTGCTGGTTCATTGACTTAGTTCACGACATGCATTAGACAGATAAACGTCACTTTCTCCTGAAGAAATTTCGGTGTCAGTATCAAAATCTGAATTGTTATTAGAATAATTTTCTTTTTATTTACCAATTTTTAAGGAAGGGGTTAAGTTAGGAAGGGGTGTTTTGTTTTTTCACTTTCAATAGTTACCTTTACAGGAATATCTGTCGGAATACGAGTTTTCCCTTTAGGCCGGCCCCTATTTCACATTTTCCTAGTCTGCACTTTTCGATGAGGTCTTACAACTTCAAGTGGAACGATAAGGGGCGATAGGATTGAACTGCTACACTGAGGATTGATAAAGCCAGCTTCAACTTATTTAATTTATTATTTTTTAAGTTCTTTGAAAAATTGAAGCAACCAATATTAATTTAAAAGATATTGTAGCAGAAGAACAAAAAAAATGAATTATGTAAAAATCACTCAGGTGTGTTGTACCTTTGACCTGGTCAAAGATACAACACCTAGTCGTGGTCAGAGGTACAACACACTGGTAGCGCAAATTATAAAGCATGCTAAAAATGTTAGGGTTAAGATAAATAAATTTCAGAAGCTACACCATGTTTGTAATAGCTACTTCGTCAAATGATTTCCATCTAAAAAGACGTAATGCAAAAAAAAATTATTAGGCAAACCGTTATCAATAAATAACTTGCATTTTTATAATACAAATGGATAAGTATTTTTTGCAAGAATATTCTTTGACTTGAAATATCCAAAGTAGGTTACACAAGCCCTCTATTGAAGGAGCTAAACACTAATCACACCAAAATTTATAAAATTTTGCTACGTGCCGCGACAGCCTCGGTGGTCAAAGGTACAAGACGGTCAGAGGTACAACACCTTCCCCTATTTATATATATATATATATATATATATATATATATATATATATATATATATATATACATATACTAGCTGTTACCCCATGCTACACCTACTTTCTTTATATAGAACAGCCTAAATAAATTAGGAACAAAATAAGTATTATTAAAATGTAATAACACGGATCAGTAACTGTTTTGAGCCCGTGACCTCTCAACTGTGATTCCTAGACGACTTTGACCTACCCTATCACACCCACGTATCAAGACATACATGTATGGCAAGTTTGGTAAAAATCGATGTAACGGTGTGGATTTGTATAAGGCACAAACGTACAGACAGACAGCTGGAATTTTTTTTGACCTAGTCTAGGAGATTTCTCGAATCAAGACCTATCATCATTCTAAGTTTGATCAAAATCGGTCAAACGGTGTGGATTTGTATAAGTAACAAAGAAACAAACAAAATGACAGACAGACAGAGATATATGGGGGCGAGGTTAGCTCAGTGGTAGAGTACTGGACTAATAAGCTAGGGGGCGAGGTTAGCTCAGTGGTAGAGTACTGGACTAATAAGCTGGGGGCGAGGTTAGCTCAGTGGTAGAGTACTGGACTAATAAGCTAGGGGGCGAGGTTAGCTCAGTGGTTGAGTACTGGACTAATAAGCTGGAGGCCTGAGTTAAAATCTCGAGCAAGCACTAAAGATTTTTTCTTCTAATGTGTTCGTTCATGGGTTGAATTCGGCCTCCCTGGCCGTCCCTAGTCCAGCAAAGCATTTAATTAATTTAAAAATGGGTACCTTGGTTGGTGCTAATGACTCTAGCAGTCGAAGCAGCTAAGAAGAAAATCAGGTAGCCAGAGAATAGTACTAACCACACTATCTCCCTAGTATGCCGTATGGTCATGAATCAGATACCTCTATAGTATCTGCCCCTCAGGGCCCTCGTGGCCTGTTACGGGGCTGATTTTATATATGTATATATATATATATATATATATATATATATATATATATATATATATATGCACACACAAATTTGAACCACCGTTATTTTCGGTCTCTAGGGGTTATGAAATGCAAAATTTTGTATTCGGCACTTCCGGATTGCGTCGTGATGTCAACCTTATAAGCGGATTTTTTCCCTATGGAGGGAGGGAGGACCCCCACCGTCCAGGTCATTCTGGAAGAGACATTCTCATATCATATAGTTTATATTAGCATAAATATGCTTTAACCGATCACTAAACTAAAAAAAAATTACACAAACGTGTCCGCTGGTGTTCGCGCATGCGCAGTAGCCATGTAAGAAAAATAAGACTGTAATTTATACTGTAGTATCAACTGAAGCTACAGCATATTTATTTTCCTGAATTTGAGCAGAAGCTCTAAACGATTTTTTTTTATTTTATGTAATTTATTTATTAGTTATTTCCAAAGATGCGTAGCTATTTAGGCGGTACGAAGTTCGCGGATTCAGCTAGTTAAATAAATAAATAAACCAACAAGAGAGGGAGCCGGCCCGGGCCGGGCACGGACGGGAAAGAATATCTACTTCCCTTTCTCAACGGGGCCCGGACGGGACACGGGCTCGGCACGGCCCCGGCCCGGACCCGGCACGGTCTAGCGTGAACTAGTCCATTAAAAACAGTGGTGTGATTGTTTCACCGTGTCCCGTCCGTGCCCCGTCCGGGGCCCGTCCCGGACGGGGCACGGTCTAGCGTGAATAGGTTATAGCATGCATGCTGCCTTGGCAACCGGGTCCCGTCCGTGCCCCGTCCGTGCCCCGTCCGGGGCCCGTCCCGGACGCGGCACGGTCTAGCGTGAATAATCCCAAATGCTTGTTTATAAAAAATAAAATAACTTTATTTAATACTGAACAAAATAAATCATGCTGAAGGTGGTCAATATTCAAACATTGAATGCAATATTTTATGAAATAGGTCTTCCTTCTCATATCTTCTTCTCCACACAAATTCACACAAATATGAATCCAATAATGCCCTACTTGTTCCGCATTCAATCTTGGGTAATACTGAAGGAGAGTGTCCTCAGCACCGATTTTCTTCAAAATTTGCACTATAACGTATTTTGATGCACTAAACACGAATCCGTTGAAAAAAAAAAAGTTGCTCGCAACTAGGAAAGAAGTTATTAAGCACTAAAGTTCACTGTTATGGAGGTTATAAAAGACTGGATAAACAGCTTATATGTAAACACGCGCCTGCGCAATAGTCCTTAATGACGAAGTGTAATTGAAATTTAGACTCACCTGTGTTAGCTGACTTGGTCGTAAACTGTCGCTTTTGGGCATACGTGCTATGCGTTTCCGCTCGCTCCGCTCGCTCAAGAAAACATCAAAACCCCTAGTCAATCCAACTCGCAGAAATGAAAAGAATTCTATGCCTAAAAGTCGTCCAAGGCAGTCTTCCCTAACCTTCATAACAGCGAACTTTTTTTTTAAATAACTTCTTTCCTAGTTGCGAGCAACTTTTTTTTTCAACGGATTCGTGTTTAGTGCATCAAAATACGTTATAGTGCAAACTTTGAAGAAAATCGGTGCTGAGGACACTCTCCTTCAGTTTTACCCAATCTTGTTCCTTCGCTTCAAACTAGCCAATATGAAACCAGACTGAAACTTTCACATTAGATATTAACTGGCTTAACTTAAGCAAATTCATTGTTAGTGTTTTTCATGTAAATCTGATAAATGAATGCGTTTAAATACAGAATTAGGTTAGAGGTGAATCATATGTTCCAAATAATAATAAAATGAGTAACTGTTACTAGTTCTTGAAAAGTGTATGCTTATTGTACAAAATACCCCCTTTTTTTTTATTAAAAATGAACAATATATTAGGAAAATAAAGTTTGCTCCTGGGGACCGTGTTTGAAAAAATCGTCGTCTTGAATGGTTAAAAATGTAATGATAGTCAAAATTTGCTTAGAAGAAGTTGACATTGTTTCTATGCAGTAAAATTGACTGAACCATTTAATGTTCTATGATATTCTAAAGGCCAGATATTAACCATACCTTGATCAGCTGTTTGCAGATCACCATCTTGTGATGTTGATATAGTTTTGGCAGTTATGTCGTGTGATCCTGTATCATGATTGGGTAATGGGGTTGCCAAGGCGACCGAGAGTACACACACTATCAATAGAAAAATGGAAAAAAAAATATTTATTAGCAGTTTTATATAAACTTACTTTTTGATAACAATTCATTAGTGCAATTTTTTTTTTTTTTTTTTTTTTTTTTTTTTTTTTACGGCGCATCTACATCTTGGGCATTAGCGCCGGGCTATCTATAGGTTGCCGCCCTTTTATAATTCCAACAGCACGTGGTCGGTCACCCATTCAGGTACTGACCACGCCCGACCTTGCTTAACTTCGGTGATATGTGGGAACCGGTGTATTCAACGTGGCTATGGCCGTTGGCATTCATTAGTGCATGATCTAATTTTTGCACATGTGCCACCGATGACGGCACTTATAAACTAAAATGATATTACTTCATTGAGAGGACATCGTTGACCGTTGGTAATCATGGGCGTATATAAGGGGGGCTGAGGGGGCTGCAGCCCCTCCCGAAATTTTGAGTTGATCGGTAAACATTTCATAAAATCTTTAAAAATAAATTATATAAGATCATTTAATTGATAAAAAATATTCAATGTTGTGTGTGATAGCGTTTTAGTTGGCTAAAACTCTTCCTAGATCTAAATTGTTAGTATTCCATACACCGGAAATGGTCTCAGCCCCCCCCCCCGAAATTTTCCCAGCCCCCTCCGAAATTATTTTCTATATACGCCCATCTTGGTAATGCAAAGGTTGAAATTATCAGGTTCCGTGTTGGAGTCTTAATAAAACTACATTTTTATAGGAAAATGAGGTTTGTTGTTTACCGACGTTTCATCAGGATTTTAAAACAAGTAGGATAGAGTTAATACTTTACATATATATATATATATATATATATATATATATATATATATATATATATATACACAAAATAAAATACAAAAACATTATATGTACATGGGGATGAGTGATATATTTGGTAAGTTTTTCCTATAGCTAGAGCTTAAATTAGAGGTAGATCAATAAAGTACATTATGAAAATGGCTTACCGATTGGAAGATGGAGAAATATGCCTCACGGATGAGGGTGGTAGTAAAGGAACAAGAGATGACGGATGGTGTCATAAAAGTGTAGTGATAATGGGAGGGAGGCAGGTATGACGGGTTTTATTGCAGGAGGTATAGAGTTTTAGCAAGATGTTTTTACTAAAAGGAAAATGTCACTTATATATATATTATTTTTATTTATTAGTTTCCTGTCTGTAGTAACCCTGCAAAGAGGCCGTTTATTTTGTGCTACATGTTCCAATACACAATGTATATGACATGTTTGTTCTTAGATATATTACATTAATGATTTAACATAATATATCTAAGAACAAATTATGACAAAATTATATAAAACGATGATCAGCACGAAATTGAACATATATATATATATATATATATATATATATATATATATATATATATATATATTTGTGGCGTCTAGAATCAAAAAAAGACACATCATTGAAACCAATTTGTTCAGAAAACACCAAAAACTGAACAAGTGTTATGTTTAATTTTATACGTTATAGTTTTATAAATTTGAGAGGTCTATCTGTTCTATTAAAATTAACATTTCGGCTCCATTATATACAGACAGAAGAAATAGTGTCTAATATTTATCAATACTTAGCCAATGCTGAGGCTAAAAACGTTTTAATCGTGCTAGTGACAAAGTTATCACCGATAGAATTTTTAGCGCCAATTTCTTGCAACGGGAATGTAGGCCACGCCCTCTTCCCTCCAACTAAACCATCTATTTGAACAGGCTATAGCATAAATTCTTTTTTGATCTTAGATTTGGCTAAGTATTGATAAATATTAAACACCATCTCCCTTGTCTGGCCTCTCAGAGACTTCCCTGGTCCTAAACGAGACATAATCAGTTTTTATTGAGTTTTAAAGTAGCGTGTTGTTCATTGTAATGGTAATGCAAATGGCGGAAAGTTCGGGAATATTTCCCTCAGAATTTCACGCATGCGGGATTAGAACTATTCCATCTAACTGAACGGACTATAATACACAACATATATGAAGATGATTTATGATTCCTTGATATAGACCATAGATTTTTACAATTCTCTAATTATCAATAACAACCTTACTATCAAAACACTGCAAAATCTTTAAGAATATTTATAATACTTACAGACTGGGAATACGTGGGATTTCATCATATTGCTCTGGATATGTGAATTCAACTGGTGCAGTTTCTTTATATATATGTGTGAAATCAATTCCCAATTCAAGGTATTTTCTGTAATAAAATGCTTAACACGAGTATAATACCGGAGTGATATTGTATCTTTTATTAAAATCCGAGAAATTAGAATTTCAATATGTAATAAATCCGTGTCCCATTGTATTTTAAGCATATTGATGGAATATTTAAAGAGATGAAATCGCTTAACTATTTTCCGAAATTGTTTTTCAGGCAGAAGTGAATGCCTGAAATCTATTCTTTTGAAATATATGCTAATGCCGTACTAAACCCCGGAAAAAAGGAAATTATTTCTAGAATTATTAGAACTATTATATGCCATCGGATCGTATTTTCCAAACTTCTAAGGAGTCAACTTAAGAACTAAGAAAGGTAGAAATTGTCAGGGTTTGGGATGGTATCTTTATGAAACTACATTTTCTATAACGAAATGAGTTAGCACTTTCCTCCGAAGGAAAGTAGCTATTGAGGTTGGACTCATGACGGAATTTTTGAAAAATTTCTTCAAATCTTTATCGATCCTCCCTAGTAGACACCGAAAATGACCCCCGTTAAAATTTATATATATATATATATATATATATATATCTATATATATATATATATATATATATATATATATATATGCATATATATATATATATTCATATATATATATATATATATATATATATATATATATATATATACATATATATATATATATATATATATATATATATATATATATATGTGTGTGTCTGTTAACACGATAGCTGCCAGAGTTTTTGTTTTTTCGTCACGAAACTTGGTATATAGCATTCAATTAGCAAACGATTGAACGAGTTCGTTAACCACCAAAGTCGGTCCACCAGAAGGGGGGGTTTACCCCGAACCCATAACACTAATTTGACTATGTCAGCCGTAATATTTGTTATATTTACACGAAACTTGGTATTCATTGTGTTAATATAGAGAGAAAATTGAGATATAAAAATGAACTAAATCCGTTCATTAGAAGGGGGGGTTTACTCCGGACCCACAATACCAATTCGGCTCTACCAGCCGTGATTTTTGGTATATTTCGACGAGACTCGGTATTCGTAGTGGTAATCTACAGGTAAATATGTGCTGTAAAAATAAACTAAATCGGTTCATTAGGAGGGGGGGTTTACTCCGGACCCACAATACCATTTCGCCACTACCAGCCGTGATTTTTGGTATATTTCGACGAAACTCGGTATTCGTAGTGGTAATCTACAGGTAAATATGTGTTGTAAAAATAAACTGAATCGGTTCATTAGAAGGGGGGGGGGGTTTACTCCGGACCCAAATTCCTATTATACTCATACCGGTCGTAATTTCTGCTGTATTGTAACGAAACGCGGTATACGTCGTGGGTAACTCACGAGAAAGAAGTGTTGTAAAAATGAGCTGAATCGGTCAATCGGAAAGCGGGGGTTTAATTTGTAATATATTTCAATAGAAAAGCCCGCCAGACGTAGGCTCACAAAGCCTCCGCAAGGAGCGCTTTCTACCACTAGAGTGACTGTATCCTGTTCCTGCGTTAGATCAAAATACGATAATATGAGGTTTTTTGTATTTATTACGTAGTGTAATAGGTACCATGTGTAAACATAACTCTGGAAGCAAATTAATAATTGATCAGTTACTCATTACAAATTTAAAAGAGAACTATTCATGTTTTTATTTTATTTATGTAGTATATTTTAAGCAAATTGTTCTGGAAAGCAGTCTACACTACCCAAATTCTGAGGAAAGTGCTTAGTTATGCAGCTCCTGCGTGACGGACTTTTTTACTGTTTCAGACGCTTCGGTTTGAAATTCGTGCCTTCAACCGGGCCACAACATAAGTAGGACTGAGTTTTTTTTTTATTTTTCGTTTTTAACGGCGCATCAACTAAGGACTGAGTTAATACTAACATTAAGTGTGTGTTATAGCTAGAGCTTAAATTAGAGGTAGGGCAATATTGGTTCGAGACCCAGCCTTTAATTAATTTATTAATGGGTACCTACAAAGGGGAAAATCAGGCGGACGGAGCATAGTACTGACCACAGTATCTCCCTAGAATAGTCATGAATCAGATACCTCTATAATATCTGGGCCTGTGGGCCTTCTTGGACTATTACAGGACTGAAATTTAATATTTCTTTTATTTTATTGTTTATTTATACAATATGGCGTATCTATACGTATATACAAAAATATTTCAGATATATTTAACAGAAAATATTCATTGTAAATCAAAAGTGTTATGGACAGTGTGCTTCACTTAACCCTTTGTTGCATCGTGATGCCTGCAGGCATCAAATTACATTTAATTTCTAGTAAGCAGCAACGTGTGTCAAAGGGACCGGAAGATTTTAAACGTTGTACTTTTTCATGATAAAAGAAAAAAAACATGTGTCAAAGGGTAATAATGTCACAATATTAACAAATCGCTTCATTGCGGTATTGTAAAAACTAATGAATAAATAATTCGCAAAAAAATAGATGTTGGGGAAAAACGTTCGTTAGGAGCTGCATTGTAAAGTGTATGGTTATCACATGTCTACAATTCTGTTTTTGCTTATATATATTCCAAAGAGCAACAAATTCATTTGTGATAAAAGACTTTTGTCCGGCTCTGAATGGACTAACAACCTAAAATTTAATGTTGCCTCTGCGTGGCGTCCCCGGTGTAGCGACAGTAGCTTATTTTGGACCCCTGTGTCGCAAATGCGGCAGAGAGCCTGAAACTCCAACCCATGACCTGGGTAGTTGTCCAAACAGTATGCTCCTGGTTACTCGGCGGCACCACAATGTGAAAGACAGGCTGATAGCTCTTCTTGACCAGAATGGCTACATCTGCCATGAAGAAGTGTACGCCATCGACGATCACGGATCTTCTAGGTATGCAGATATAGTCGCCTTTCCACAGAACAGCAATTCGGCCTACATTCTCGACCTAACGGTCCGATTTGAAACGAACGATCCAGAGCAAGCGGAGTCAATTCATATAGAAAAGAAAGGGATCTTTTCAAAATGCATTGAATAACTCCAAGACAAGTTCTTAGAGAAATCGTGGATCCAGAGAAATCGTGATTAAGGGTTTGTGGTTTGGCGAAAGAGTTACAATTCCGAAAATTACTAGCACTCACTTACAAGAACTAGGAACCCTGCAGGAAAACCTACCTGTTAAAGCTGAGTCAATAGTTATTGACACGCTGGGCATAATAAGCCAACATATTTATAGTTACTAAGGGACATCACTACTGCGGATTTTGATGAGTCGGAGTTCACATAGAATTGGCTGCTTTTAAATGCAACGAATGTCTTTGCCTAGATTACGTTGTTTGTTTTTTTTGTTTTTTTTTTTGTTTTTTTTGTAGAACTATTTTTTTTAGAACTTCTAATGACAAAGAAGGGAACAGCAACCATTGCAAACAAAAAAAAATTACATCACGAGATAAATGAATGCCGCGAGGAATGATCAGTATGATGTGTTTATAGTTAACCGTTACGTTCTTTATTTATTTAAATTTTAACGTCCATTTATTATTAACAGACAATTTTAGGACGGGTTATCTATAGGTTACCACCCTTTTCTAGCCAGGCTAGGGGTGATGCCTTTTCTTTTTTCTAAAGAAAAGCCACCACCTCATAGTGGGAATCGAACCCACGTCCCTTGGCTCATGCCTTAACACTCACGGCCATCGGGCCTCCATCTTTATGTTAAAGGACATTTAACAGTAAAACGAGTATTTAAGTAAAGGTAGGAAAATGCAATGCAGATTGGTAATTTCTGGAGTGACTTTGAGAAAGAGGATGCACTCCTTTCCGCTTAGGATACCTGGTTTCCTGTTGAGTCGCCTAAAATCATTTTATAGGTATTTTTCACAAAAAATCAAACATTTCCAATCACTGCTTCTATTTCTTTACTAACAGCACTTAGTAACGGGCTAAGATAACTTAGTTGGACATTTTAAGTTTTGAATTCTTCTAATGAAATTGTTCTTTATAAACGTGTAAGACTATAAGCTATGTTGGCTAAAGAATAAGCCAAACATCAAGTTCTTGGCTAGATGGTGGCCGTTAAGCGAGTCGACTACCATTAAATTGTGCCATCATTAGCACTTTCCTCCGAAGGAAAGTAGCTATTGAGGTTGGACTCATGACGGAATTTTTGAAAAATTTCTTCAAATCTTTATCGATCCTACCTAGTAGACACCGAAAATGAGCCCCGTTAAAATTTATATATATATATATATATATATATATATATATATACATATATATATATATATATATATATATATATATGCATATATATATATATATATATATATATATATATATATATATACATGTGTCTGTTAACACGATAGCGGCCAGAGTTTTTGTTTTTTCGTCACGAAACTTGGTAAATAGCATTCAATTAGCAAACGATTGAACGAGTTCGTTAACCACCAAAGTCGGTCCACTGGAAGGGGGGGTTTACCCCGAACCCAAAACACTAATTTGACTATGTCAGCCGTAATATTTGTTATATTTCAACGAAACTTGGCATTCGTAGTGGTAATATAGAGAGAAAAGTGAGATATAAAAATGAACTAAATCGGTTTATTAGAAGGGGGGGGGGGGTTTACTCCGGAGCCACAATACCAATTCGCCACTACCAGCCGTGATTTTTGGTATATTTCGACGAAACTCGGTATTCTTAGTGGTAATCTACAGGTAAATATGTGTTGTAAAAATAAACTAAATCGGTTCATCAGAAGGGGGGTTTACTCCGGACCGAAATTCCTAATATACTCATACCGGTCGTAATTTCTGCTGTATTGTAACGAAACGCGGTATATGTCGTGGGTAACTCATGAGAAAGAAGTGTTGTAAAAATGAGCTGAATTGGTCAATCGGAAAGCGGGGGTTTAATTTGTAATATATTTCAATAGAAAAGCCCGCCAGACGTACAAAGACAAAGCCGCCGCAAGGAGCGCTTTCTACCACTAGAGTGACTGTATCCTGATCCTGCGTTAGATCAAAATACGATAATATGAGGTTTTTTGTATTTATTACGTAGTGTAATAGGTACCATGTGTAAGCATAACTCTGGAAGCAAATTAATAATTGATCAGTTACTCATTACAAATTTAAAAGAGAACTATTCTTGTTTTTATTTTATTTATGTAGGATATTTTAAGCAAATTGTTCTGGAAAGCAATCTACACTACCCAAATTCTGAGGAAAGTGCCTAGTTATGCAGCTCCTGCGTGACGGACTTTTTTTTAGCCCAGCTGACAGGAAAATGAGTTTGGAGTTTTAGGACTTGGCTGTACCTGCTGCCGTGTATGAGTATGGAACATCTGCTGTAGGGTTGAGGCAGGGCAGCTGGGTGGAAGGTAGTGTCTGGCAATTGGAAGCGCTCATCCATATCCGTTTCTCTTAGGTGATATCAAAAGTCCGTCACGCAGGAGCTACATAACTAAGTATTTTCCTCAGAAATTGGGTAGTGTAGGCTGCATGCCTGAATAATTTGCTTAAAATAACCTATATAAATAAAATAAAAACAAAGAGTGGTAACCTAAAGATAACCAGTCCTAGAATTCTTATTTAATAATAATGTACGTTAAAATTTAAATAAATAACAAAAATTACAGCTGGCAGTGGCAAATCGGTAATCGGGTCCAGAGTAAACCCCCCTTCCAGATGAAATGAACAGATTTAGTTTACGAAGACAGGTATAGTTGGGATTCGGCTAGGAGAAAAACGTCAGACTTTCAAAAAGAAATCTGTATTTTGGACGTTTCGACTGCAACAATGGCAGCCTTCTTCAGCTAAAAAATATATACAACTTATAAGTAAAGAAAATGTACAAGTAGTAAGTAAAAGACAGGCATAAATGAGCGGAGTATATATATCAATACAATAAATTTTAACCAATCTTATTTTTAAAAACAATGAAAATAAGATTGGTTAAAATTTATTGTATTGATATATACTCCGCTCATTTCTGCCTGTCTTTTACTTACTACTTGTACATTTTCTTTACTTATAAGTTGTATATATTTTTTAGCAGCAGAAGGCTGCCATTGTTGCAGTCGAAACGTCCAAAAATACAGATTTCTTTTTGAAAGTCTGACGTTTTTCTCCTAGCCGAATCCCAACTATACCTGTCTTCGTATCTCTACAGCGGCTAACTATCTCCATCTACAGATTTAGTTTATTTTTACAATACATTTTTCTATTAAGATGACCACAAGAATACCGAGTTTCGTTGCAATACAACAAAAAATGCGGTCAGTATGGGCAAATAACTACTTTGGGTCCGGCGTAAACCCCCCTCCAGATGGACCAATTTTGCTGGTTAACGAACTCGTTCAATCGTTTGCTAGGGGAATACTATATACCAAATTTCGTGACGAAAAAAAAAACACGAAAAACGATAACTTATGTACCGTGTTAACGATAGTTCATAAAATGTTCGAGGCGATTCTTTACATTGGCATAACTTTTTTATATATGAAGTGATTGACATGAAACAAACACTAAATTTTAACAGGGACTTTCCACAATATATTAGTGAAAACCGCATCTAAAGCGGATAAGCCGTTTCTGAGATTAGTTAAATCATTGATTTGGATATTATTGCGTTGATAAAGGCCTCCAGTATTATTTTTTTTTTTTCAAATATATCTTCCATGTAAAGACAGCGATCCATTACATTTTTTTTATATGCATAGATTATAAAAAAATATAGGAAAATTGACAATATATATTTTCAGAATACAAAATCTTTTTCATTAAAAGATTATAGAATGATGTTCCGTTTCATATTGGTGAATATCTCATTTTTCAAAAGTGACGATTTCTGACAATTCACTATTCTGTAACTGTTCGGGTTCACAGTTTCGATCCTAGCCCCCTATAACACTCCCTGGGTCAAGACCTACCTTTGGGCCAAGTTTGATCAAAATCGGCCAAACGGTGTGGATTTATATAAGGAACAAACAGACAGACAGACAAACTGCTGAATTTTATACATAAAGATTACCCCAATGTTTTGTACGTTCAGAGCAAACGTTCATAAAACGTCAATGTTGACAAGTAAGCAAAAATAACTGTGATGCAAGAGCTGACGCATTGAGAGCGTTTCTGTGGATTGTGACGTGGGCGACGCGCCTCATCAGCAGTATGCCCGCAATCTCCCGTTTCCTCCTTGCCTTGTTCTAGATCGCATAATATTAGCCATTGAGTGAAACAGGACATTCCAAGGACGAATCCAAAGGATAGATATGCATACCTTCCACTAACGTACATAGAAATTAATTTCGGAGGAAGGGAGGTAGAAGCACCTAGGCATTTGGAGTATTGGGAAAATTTTAAATATTTTAGTGTAAAATGGTGAGTTTTAAGGTCCCCTGGACACCTAGTAGACCAGGGTATAAGTAGAAGACATTTTTCGTTGTCATAGGTTTTTTTTACGTGAAATGATCTCACCAAATCAAAATTTTTGCAGCCCTCTCAGCCCCCCTAATATACGCCCATGATACCTTCGTCCTGAAAGGAGCCTGGGAAGGTTCAGAGCAACTTTTAATCGATGGATATTGCTTATTTTCTAAACCCTGGTTTGACACTGCCATTGACATCTACGTTAACGACGCCGTGTGGTAAAATTTACCTCATAGAAAAAGTTACAAAACAAAAATTGTATTTTTTTTCTTTTTTTTTTTCTTTTAACGCGGTTCCTCCCTCCCTCTCATTTCGTTTATTCGAACGGTTCTTATTGTCTGTTTTTATTCCTTGTTATTTTGCTTGTTTGCTTATTGTGCGGGCGCCTTTCTGGGGTTGGCCGACCCATCCAGGTAAGATCATAAAACCTTTTCAAGAAAAGTTGAACCAAAATAATAACTGTTTCTATTTTAGTCTTTCCAAATTAGACTAGGGATAAGAGTCGAACCGCACTATGATGATGCTGTTCCTGCAAGTCGGACTTTTTTTTTACACAACAATGTACAAAACAGGAACATCAAGAAATAAATTCAAACATTGATAAATCTGTAAGATATTTATTAAAATTCACAAAACAGCTATGAAATCCTAAAACTCAATATTGCTCATACGCCAAATAAGTATGCTAAAAAAAATATTACTAAACTGAAAATATTTTTAATAACAATAAAGTGTGCTAACGGCCTCAGCAGCCGATGCACAAAAATTAATTACAAAAAAAAACAATAAACTTGAATGATCAAAAGCTATATAAAATAGGGATTTTATGAAAATACAATGTTCTGTCCTATTGAGACTCGTTAAAATTCAACGCATTCGGCAGAAATTGCCCTTTGGTATTTGGATCAAAATTCGCGCGAAAAAAATAATAGAAACGCTTGTGTTTTCGATTTCATATGATTGCAGGTACTCGTTTTATTGATTCCTTAACTCAGGAAAACGAATGAAATCTTAAGACGATATCTATAACTATTTTTGAGAAAAGAAGAAAAAAATTTATTTTCACTCATTTTCAGTTTGCGTACTTAGATCGTGGAATTAAATTGAAATATTTTCTGACATGTTTGAAATTTATCTAAACTAAAATGTTTAGATGTTGGTTACATTTGGAGAAAAGAAGTATTCGGAAAAATATATTTTATTAATAGACATTAAATCGAGGTAAGAGGACGATGACCATTCGAAAGCTCCTCTACAAAAACTGTTCTGAAGCAAGTTTCGATGGGACGATGTCAATCGGAGAAATAAGTGCTTAAAATTTCAAAGCAAAAGTTGGCGAAACTCTAAAAATGCCGTGAATTGACAGAAAAAATTATCATGTATCGATTGTCAATCATTTTTATTCAATGGGATTTGCCCTTATATTTTCGAAAATGAACGCAGTTCATATTTTTCGGACGATTCACGACTTGTTTGGTCGTGGACCGCCGTCCTTCAAAAGTCATTAGAGACGCTCTTCGTCAAATTCAGTCCTTCCACTACAAGGCGTGTTCCAATTTTCTAAGTAATTTTTCAATCCTGACACGCCCAAGCTCGTTTGTTATCAGTAATATCAAATTTTCTCGCGACTAAGGATGTGGTCAATGAAATTGATATATCTGCGGTTCCCGACCAAGACAGACCACCACATCACAGGTAACCCGCCACGCCCAAACCGACAACATACAAAACCACGTGGTCATACCGGATCGGATCGGGACCTAGGGGGCGGTGACTCAGAAAACCAGCCCTTATTGATCGCCGCATTGCGGGGCTTCCCCAGAACTAGTCCAGCAGCTTGGCGCCCGCGCCGCTGTCCCATCTCGCCAGAAATAGCACGCCCTATCACCTAAAGTACTTTTCACAGGAACGGAATCTCTTCGGGGCGTTCTATTCAGAATCTGGCTAAATATTCGGTCTCAAGGATTTATAAAATAAGGCCGTGAGTGATAAGGCGTGAGCACTTAACCTGGGATACCTGGGAATGAGAAGGCTGATGAATTGGCTAATATAGGAGCATCCATGACACCTTTTTCACCAGAACCAATATGTGGAATTGCACCGGCTGTTGCCAGATTGAGCATCCGTAGGTGGGCTGAAGCTGAACACAAGAGGAAATGGAGCAGAAGTGCTACCCAGAGACAGGCGAAGCAATTTATGGTCTTTGCGGATTAGAAAAGAACGGATTCACTGCTTAAGCTATGTAGAAGCAAGGTGAAACTACTGACAGCCCTAATTACAGGGCACTGCAAACTACGGAGACACCTCAACTCCATGGGACTCTCTAATACAACATGGTGCAGATTGTGCTCTGAGGACGACGAGACCCCATACCACATTGTATGCAGATGCACGACGCTGGCAGCCAAGAGGTATTTGCACTTTGGGACGGCGATAATTGATGATCCAAGGAGGATACCGGAGCTGAACATCACAACGTTAAGGAAGTTCATCTCTGATACGGGTCTGGCATTGTAACAGAACGACACGTCAGGTGGCACAATAGGTCTTATAGGCCTCGGTGCGGTTCCCCGGTTAGCCGGGCACCTTGTCTCTAAAATCTAAATCTAGGGGTCATCTGATTCATGCTCCGGCCGCCTGATTTTCCCCTTGCTGCTTCGACTGCTTGAGTCATTAGCACCAAGGGACCCATTAATAAATTAATTAAAGGCCGGGTTGGCCTAGGGACGGTCAGGGAGGCCGAATTCAACCCATGAACGAAGACACTAGAAGAAAAAATTTGCTTGCTCGGGATTTGAACTCAGGTCCTCCAGCATATGAGTTCAGTGCTCTACCACTGAGCTAACCTTGCCCCCTTTAAATAAATACAATTAAATAATTTATTTGAAGAAATGTAAATTAGCTTTCATTATTGTATTCAGGTCTGTTTGCGAAGACCACATCCAGTTACTTCTTCAAATACTTGTGAAGATCTGTAGTTCCCATAACAGTGATTCAGCGCATGCGCATAACTCATTAGCATTTCTATTGGCAATCATAGATATAGAAAGGAATAATTTTGAATACAAAATCTAGAAGGAACAACATAAACTTTCCAAGGATTACTGCCTATGTATTGCACTCTAACAAGATGGCTACCAGAATCTTATGGATGCTTCACAGGAAGGTCAGGAGTTAGGCATCTATCCATTCTATATCTATGTTGGCAATTCTCTTGGCTGTTACTGTTTGTAAAGTAACCTTCAACATTGTAATCAATCCAACTCGCAAAAATGAACAGAATTCTAGTAAACGAGTACCTGCAAGGATAAAAAGTCCGTCACGCAGGAGCTGCATAACTAAGCACTTTCCTCAGAATTTGGGTAGTGTAGACTGCTTTCCAGAACAATTTGCTTAAAATATCCTACATAAATAAAATAAAAACATGAATAGTTCTCTTTTAATTTCGTAATGAGTAACTGATAAATTATTAATTTGCTTCCAGAGTTATGTTTACACATGGTACCTACTACACTACGTAATAAATACAAAAAACCTCGTATTATCGTATTTTGATCTAACGCAGGAACCGGATACAGTCCCTCTAGCGCTCCTTGCGGCGCCTTTGTGAACCTATATCTGGCTGGCTTTTCTATTGAAATGTATTACAAAGTAAACCCCCCTTTCCGATTGACCGATTCAGCTCATTTTTACAACACTTCTTTCTCATGAGTTACCCACGACGTATACCGCGTTTCGTTACAATACAGGAGAAATTACGACCAGTATGAGTATATTAGTAATTTGGGTCCGGAGTAAACCCCCCCCTCCTAATGAACCGATTTAGTTTATTTTTACAACACATATTTACCTGTAGATTACCACTACGAATACCGAGTTTCGTCGAAATATACCAAAAATCACGGTTGGTAGTGGCGAATTGGTATTGTGGGTCTGGAGTAAACCCCCCCCCTCCTAATGAACCGATTTAGTTTATTTTTACAACACATATTTACCTGTAGATTACCACTATGAATACCGAGTTTCGTTGAAATATACCTAAAATCACGGCTGGTAGTGGCGAATTGGTATTGTCGGTCCGGAGTAAACCCCCCCTCCTCATGAACCGATTTAGTTCATTTTTATATCTCACTTTTCTCTCTATATTACCACTACGAATACCAAGTTTTGTTGAAATATAACAAATATTACGGCTGAAATGGTCAAATTAGTGTTTTGGGTTCGGGGTAAACCCCCCCTTCCAGTGGACCGATTTTGGTGGTTAACGAACTCGTTCAATCGTTTGCTAATTGAATGCTATATACCAAGTTTCGTGACGAAAAAACAAAAACTCTGGACGCTATCGTGTTAACAGACACACACACACATATATATATATATATATATATATATATATATATATATATATATGCATATATATATATATGCATATATATATATATATATATAAATTTTAACGGGGGTCATTTTCGGTGTCTACTAGGTAGGATCGATAAAGATTTGAAGAAATTTTTCAAAAATTCCGTCATGAGTCCAACCTCAATAGCTACTTTCCTTCGGAGGAAAGTGCTAAAAGAAAAGGCAACAGCCTTGTCCTGGCTAGAAAAGGGTGGCTAGATTACCCGTTCTAAAATTCCTAGTTAAGAATAATGGGCGTTTAAATTTGAATAAATAAAATATCTACTTATTATTTTAACATCTTGTTTTTAACATTTATTTTAACATTGACGAATGTTTAGATAATTGCTAATTAATAATTAACCTTTACCCAAATCAAGTTCACCTATCCTGGCTAGAAAAGGGTGGTAACCTTTATATAACCCGTCCTAAAATTCGTACTTTATAATAAATGGGCGTTAAAAGTAAAATCAAGTTATTTACATACACAAAATATCATAAAAACCAGGCCAGCCGTTTAGGAGTTCTATTGAAGGCAAACGCACAGAAGAATTTTATGTATACAGATAAATTGGAAGAACTGCTGGTGTAGGGCAATCCTTACTAAAGTACAGCTGGGTATTAAGAAGAAGCAACAAATCTTCTTGGACAGCAGCCGACTTTGAAGAAGGTCTCCAACTGTTCTTGGTCCCCAAGGTAATGGGAAAATTAATGCAAAGAGACTGCATAATTGACTGATTCCATGAATGGGCACACGTCATCTCATTCATAGCTAATAGACACTTCATAGATTGTGAAAGGAACTAATAAACTAAAGCATCTTTTCAATACTGAACGTGTTCAGAAACTGCATCTGCCAGGGCATGAAGGCTTAGGAAGAAGCTCCCTAGCAGAATCACATGCAAAACTTGCTATAAGCCAGCCTGAGCTCGACCTATCAATCACACACCAAGACTTGACCAATGCAATAAAAAAAAAAAAAAAATATATTTTAAATTATTGGAAAGACGTCTGGACTCGACTAACCGATGATAAATTATGTGCAATCAGGAGTGGACAACCAGCTACCGAGACAACAGACGAGAAGAAATTGTACGTGCTCGACTCCGAATTGGCCACACAAGACTAACGCACGAATATCTCATGACAGGACTTAACGAACCAACCTGTAATATAAACAATACAGACTTTACCGTAAAACACCTACTTACAGAATATGCAGAAGACCTGAAAGAATTGTTGAGAAACAGCAGCCAGTACAGTTCTGTGTGTGTCTGTGTTCTACTTGCACAACAATAAACTATACAATCGCATTCGAAGACATCTCCTGAATAACCATTGGCTTTCTGGCATATTACAGGCATTTCCATATCACTGTTTAAAAGTGAATCAAAATTCTAATCACGATGCTGGTTCATTGGACCATACAGGTACGACCTGGGAAGAGTGAAGTCACCATAGTAGCTATCACTTATTTTTTTTTTTTTTTTTTTTTTTATTATTTTTTTTTTTTTACGGCGCATCTACATCTAGGTCATTAGCGCCGACAACCAGGGTGCGGCGAGGAATTTTCCCAGCGAGCCCTGAGATGAGAAAATTCCTGCCGGAGGTGGGAATCGAACCCACCATCTCCCGCTTATGAATCCAGCGCGATAGCCACTAGACCACTGGAGACCCCCCCCCCTATCACTTATTAATAACAATAATAGTAATAGAAACTATTACCATATATTAGCTTATCCCTGGTGTGATTTGGAATGCTTAGAACAGAAATTTTTAACGGGCTTCTTCCCTATGTTATGAGGTTGATCTCATGGCGCAAATTGCTGTTCGCTCTCTCAAATGGTCCTATTTCGATGAAATTTAGAACAAAAATTTTTCATCTAATTTAAATCGACAAATTCGTTAACCAGCAGAAGCTACCCAAACAAGATTTTTGGAGCGAAATTCGCACGAAAAAATTGTAATTCCCACGTTGTAGAATTAATATGCTTCCACACACTTTTTATAGATTTTGTTACTTAGGAAAACAAATAAAACCATTTCTAATGCGATATTAATTTAATTTTGGAAGTAGATTAGAGTTAGATAGAAGTAGATTAGAGTTAGATAGAAGTTAGTATTAGAAAAAAAAGTCCGACTCGCAGGAACTGCATCATCTTAGCGCGGTTCCGTTCTTATCTCTAGACTCATTAAAAATTATTAAAATAGAAGCTGTTATTATTTTGGGTCCACATTTCTAGAAAGCATGAAGATTAAATAGTTAGCCGTCGAGGTGATAAGTAAAGATGGAATGGTTGGGATTCGGCTAAAGAAACCTCAATACGATTTTTGTTAAACAATCTATATTTAGGACGTTTTGGCTACTCATTGGTAGCCTTCGTCAGCAATGAAAGTGCCGGGAGACAGAGGAGGACCAAAGTTGACAGTTCCATCTTTACTTTCAAGAAAGGTCTTATTTACGATCTTACCTGGATGGGTCCCCGCCCTAGGAAGGGCCCCGCTAGGCATTTGAAAAGCTATATCTTGGGAATCCATATCTCTAAGAGTAAATTGTTTTTCTTATTTTTCTTAACCTGATTTATTATCAAATACATTATCCAACTATAAGCAGTTAAAAAATAACAAGGAATAAAAACAGACAAAAAGAACAGTTCGAATAAACGAAATCAATTACTTTTAAGTTTTAAGCACTTATTTCTCCGATTGACATCGTCTAATCAAAACTTTCATCAGAACCTTTTTTTTAGAGCATTTAGTAAGCTTTCTAATGGTATTCTTCCGTTTGCCAAGATTCTCAACCTTTTTCGAGATATTAAGGAAAGTATACAAAGTTACCAAAACTTTTTATGTCTGTTAATAAAATATTTTATTCTAACCCTTCCTTAACTCCAAACGTAACACGAATTTCAACATATTAGTTTTAATGAAAGTAGAAGATGCAGAAAATGTTTCAACTGAATCCCATGATTCTAAGTACCCAAACCAAAAAGTCCGTCTCGCAGGACTGCATCATCTTAGCGCGGTTCCGTTCATATCCCTAGTCTAATTTGGAAAGATTAAAATAGAAGCAGTTATTATTTTGGTTCCACCAGTCTTTTTTTTTAAATTAATTATTATAATGGCGTGTCAACCCTTAAGGTCACTAACGCCGTTCCTTTGAGTAGGAAAGTCTTGAAAGGTCATGATTTACAATCTTACCTGGAAGGGTCGGCTTCACTAGAAACAGACCCGCTAGTGACAAGGTCTTGGAATCTTGGAAATCTATATTTCTAACAATAAATTGTTTTTGTTATTTTACTTAACCAGTTTTATTGTCAAATACATTATCCAACTATAATCAATTAAAAAATAACAAGAAATAAAACAGACAAAAAGAACCATTGGAATAAACGAAATCAATTAATTTAAAGCTTTAAGCACTTTTTTCTCCGATTGACATCGCCTAATTTAAACTTTCTTCAGAACCTTTTTTGTAGAGCATTTAGTAAGCTTCCGAATGGTAATCTTCCGCTTCACAAGATTGTCAACGGTTTTCGAGATACTAACGAAATTATACAAAGTTACCAAAACTTTTTTTGTCTGTTAATAAAATATTTTATTCTAACCCTTCCTTTACTCTAAACGTAACAAAAATTTCAACATATTAGTGTTGATGAAACTCGAACATGCAGAAAATGTTTCAACTGTATCCCATAATTCTAAGTACCAAAATCAAAGACAAAGAACCCTCCCTAGGAAGGACGCTAGGCAGTTGAAAAGCTATATATCTTGGAAATCCATATCTCTAACATTAAATTGTTTTTCTTATTTTTCTTAACCTGTTTTATATTCAAATACATTATCCAACAATAAGCAATTAAAAAATAACAAGGAATAAAAAACAGACAAATAGAACAGTTCGAATAAGCGAAATCAATTACTTTAAAGTTTTAAGCTCTTATTTCTCCGATTGACATCGCCTAATCAAAACTTTCATTAGAACCTTTTTTTTAGAGCATTTAATAAGCTTTCTAATGGTATTCTTCCGTTTACCAAAATTTTCAACCTTTTTCGAGATATTAAGGAAAGTAAACAAAGTTACCAAAACTTTTTTATGTCTGTTAATAAAATATTTTATTCTAACCCTTCCTTAACTCCAAACGAAACCAAAATTTCACCATATTAGTTTTGATGAAAGTAGAACATGCAGAAAATGTTTCAACTGAATCCCATGATTCTAAGTACCCAAATTAAAAAGTCCGACTCGCAGGAACTGCAGCATCTTAGCGCGGTTCCGTTCATGTCCCTAGTGCCATTTGATAAGCTTAGAAAAGAAATAAACTTATTTTTTTTATATATCTCGTGAAAATTGTCAAAATCCTCTCGAACATCTCGAATAAAAGTGATATTAAGGCGTCAGGGACACCGACAGTAGCTAACTTTTACACAGAAGCGGAAATTACAGAATCTGGCTCTCATTCTAAAGCAAAGCTCTATAAATCAATACAAAATATGCCTAATAAAGCCTTTCTAGAGGATACAGAAGCATGGGCGTATATGAGGGGGGGGGGGCTGAGGGGGCTGCAGCCCCTCCCGAAATTTTGAATTGATGATAAAAACTTCTCGTAAAACCCTTAAAAATAAATTAAATAAGATCACTTAGTTCATAAAACATATTTTATTTTACGTGCAATAGCGTTTTAGTTGCCTAAAACTATTCCAAGCTCTAAATATTTAGTATTCCATACCCTGGAAATGGTCTCAGCCCCCCCCCCCCCGAAATTGTTTTTATATACGCCCATGTACAGAAGGATCAAGAAGAAGTACACAAGATTGAGTAGAATACCCTGCCTAATATAGCCTATATAGAATAATATGCCGAATAAAACGTATCTAGTAAATACACAAGGACAAATAAAAGTCTTGACGAATAACAAGTAAAAAAAAAAACTTTATTTAACAAAATAAAACAAAGTTTAGTTGCCCAACTACAATAGAATAATATACCTAATTAAGTCTACGGAGTAGACACAAATGGACCAAAAACAAGTCTTGTGGAATATTGATTTTTTTCTAATTAAATACTTTTTATCAATATTTAGTATATAACCTTTGTTGAAAATTATTGATTGCTAATTGATGAATCGGTTTACAACTAAGTAGTCTTTATGAATATTTAGTATATAACCTATTTTTGGATCTGTGTTTTTGGGGTGCTCTCCGCCTAGGCTTTGTATTTGTGCCGCCAGATACCTGGGGTATATTTACAGCTCTTGAGGATTAACTCTTAGCAGGTAAATTTCCTGCGGCCCCATTGTGTTCTACGGGCATTGAACCGCCATATACGCTCATAGTATCTAACCGTTGTGAAGTTTATTTTTTGGATTTAGGACTTAATATACATATGTAGACTAAATCATAGCAAGAAGTAATCCTCCGTCGTCGGTTCTTAACTATGTAGACTCGCTAATGTTATCCAATCTTAGATACATCGTATTTAAAATCCACAGCAAAAACACGACATTTCATCAGAATCCCCTGCTGAATAAAACTTACATAGAATAATATGCAAAATAAAGCCTATCTAGTGGATAAAAATTGAGGAAAAAAGCCGTTCGTGGTGGTAGAAAATCTTAAAAGTATTTCGCTCAGAAATCTCCGAAATATTGTCACTAATTTTACGTATCCTGTTTTATAGCCAAATAGATTTATATTCTATAATCAATAAGAAAAACCTACTAACAATAAAAAACTATGGGTAACAGATGAAAATAGGGAATACCAAGAATAATTCTAAAGAACGAAATCAACACCAGTACTGTAATCTAGATATTCATACGTCATCATCGAATTCTAACAAACAAAATATTGATTCTAATTATACGTATCCTGTTTTATTGACAAATACATTTGACTACTATAAGCAATTAAAAACACTAGGGAATATGCCAAAGAACTCGGAGTAGGAGCCTCGACAGTTTCAAGACATTTGAAGGCAATCGACAAATCCAAAGCTGACATTACTTCGCTTATTCAAAACTTTCTTTAGAACCTTTCTTGTAGACCATTTAGTAAGCTTTCGAATGGTAACCTTTCGCTTCCCAAGATTTTCAACCGTTTTCGAGATATTAAGAAATTATACGAAGTTCCCAAAACTTTTCATTATTTCTGACAACAGAAAATTGGTCTCATTTTACCTATCCTGTTTTACACACACATACATTTTCCTTACAAATACAACATAAGAAATTAAAGAAATAAAAAGCAATAAAAAACCAAGGGAAAGAGACAAAAATTACAAAAAGAACGACAAAACCCCGTTCATAAGAACAAAACAGACGTATTTGAAGTTTTAAGCATTTATTTCTCCGATTGACATAACCTAATCAAAAATAGTTTTAGAATCATTTTTGTAGAGAATTTAGTAAGCTTTCAAATAGTTTCAATCCACTTACCACGATTTCCCAACCGTGTTCGAGATATTAATGAAAGTATACGAAGTTTCCAAAACTTTTCATATCTGTTCATAAAATATTTTATTCTAACCCTTCCTTAACTCCAAACGTAACATAACTTTCAACATATTAGTTTTAATGAAAGTAGAACATGCACATAATGTTTCAACTGAATTCCGTTATTCTAAGTACCCAAACCAAAAACGGTATTCAAAAACTATTTTTCCAATTTTCTCGACAACGGTTAAAGCTATCGCCTTGAAAATGGTTTCATTCGTTTTTCTAGCCCAAGAAGCCTATAAAACGAGTACTTACAAGCTTATGAACTCAAAAACGTAAGCGTTACGATTTTTTCTGCGCGAATTTCGCCCCAAACGCCATCTTCCAGTGGGCGGATTTTGCTGGTTAACGAACTTGACCTTTCAAATTGGACGACAGATTTTTGTACCAAATTTCATCAAAATCGGACCATTCGTCTTCTATTTAGAGAGCGAACAGACAAATATATATATATATATATATATATATATATATATATATATATATAAATAAATATATACATATATATATATATATACAAATTTGAACCACCGTTATTTTCGGTTTCTAGGGGTTCTGAAACGCAAAATTTTCTAGTCGGCACTTCCGGATTGTTTCATTGTATCAACCTTATAAGCGGGGTTCCTCCCTATGGGGGAGGGAGGAACCGCGCTAAAACGGTATTCAAAAACTATTTTTCCAATTTTCTCGAAAACAGTTAAAGCTATCGCCTTGAAAATGGTTTCATTCGTTTTCCTAGCCCAAGAAGCCTATAAAAAGAGTACTTACAAGCTTATGAACTCAAAAACGTAAGCGTTACGATATTTTCTGCGCGAATTTCGCCCCAAACTCCATCTTCCAGTGGGAGGATTTTGCTGGTTAACGAACTTGACCTTTCATATTGGACGACTGATTTTTGTACCAAATTTCATCAAAATCGGACCATTCGTCTTCGAGCTAGAGAGCGAACAGACAAATATAAATATATACATATATATATATATATATATATATATATATATATATATATATATATATATATATATATATATATATATACAAATTTGAACCACCGTTATTTTCGGTCTCTAGGGGTTCTGAAACGCGAAATTTTCTTGTCGGCACTTCCGGATTGTTTCATTGTATCAACCTTATAAGCGGGGTTCCTCCCTATGGGGGAGGGAGGAACCGCGCTTAAAAGCTAAGCGTTACGATTTTTTTTGCGCGAATTTCGCCCCAAACGCCATCTTCCAGTGGGCGGATTTTGCTGGTTAACGAACTTGACCTTTCAAATCGGACGACGGATTTTTGTACCAAATTTGATCACAATCGGACCATTAGAGAAGCCAGAAATGAACGAATAGACAAATATATATATATATATATATATATATATATATATATATATATATATATAAATATATACATACATATATATATATATATATATATATATATATATATACAAATTTGAACCACCGTTATTTTCGGTTTCTAGGGGTTCTGAAACGCGAAATTTTCTAGTCGGCACTTCCGGATTGTTTCATTGTATCAACCTTATAAGCGGGGTTCCTCCCTATGGGGGAGGGAGGAACCGCGCTAAAACAATTGTATTAACAGACATGAAACATTTTCGGGTCTTCGTATATTTTCTAAAATATCTCGAAAACGGATGGGAGTTCGCGGTAAGTGGAAAGTGACCATCGAAAATTTAATAAATTCTCCACAAAAAAGGTTATTAAGTAATTTTCGATAGGGCGATGTCAAAGAAATGCTTAAAACTTACAAATTCTCAGTTTTGTTCTTTTGACTTTGTCTCTGTTTACCTCACTTTTAGTTACTCCTTCCCTCTAATGGGAAAAACCCACTTATGAGGTTGACCTTAGACTAAAATATTTTTTTTAAGGTACACCGGCATCTAGGCTATTTTACGCCTCCCGTTCATAAAGACCAAATTATAGTAAATTCTTCTCCTACTTCTCGGCGTATATCACCAGTTCGGCCAAGATTTATGTCGATGCGCCACGAAGAAACCGTGCTAATAAATGGCGTCTTCAGCGAATAGAATGATTAATCGTTGATATAAAGACTTGTCTGTGATAAGACTTATCATTCAATTGATGACAGCCACATCCTAGATGACAGATTGAAAGCATGAATGAATCTATCTTAGCGATAACTGATTCAATGGCAACTATATTCAGCTGAAGACCGCGTTGCGTAGCCTTCACCCTCCTAGACTCTGTGTGGTATTTTTAGGTTCCATTCACTTCCTAGCTCAATCTTTTTTTCTTCTCCCGAAATAGTTTATCAAACGACAAGTTCAAAGGTCTTCTTATCTCTTTATTATTGCATTCAATCATTTATATTATAGGTATGTTCTCTTTTTATCCAGCCACATAGTTCCAAGCATTCAAGAATTTAAAATAATGCTGCAAAGGTCGTTTTTCGAAATACAGCCTTCTAAGCGCGTTTCCCCTTCTCTTTTTATAGAGAGGAAACAAGGTAATTCTACTTTCAAGCGTTTACAAGATATAGGCGATGGAAGGTCGGAATTTATACGACTCATTCACTCACTTATCAAAAGTATTAGGCACTTCCCAAAAAGCTAGAGACTTGAAAATTTGCAGGATTATAGACATTAGGGAGTTATTAAAGGAAAAGCCCGGAAAAGTTGTGTTTGACTCCGCACCCACAGGGGGGGGGGGTGCTCGTTGTTCCTTCGAAACCCCATTATTCCTTCCGAGACCCGTCATGTGGGGGATCAAAAGAATCGTCTCGGTAAGGGGAACCTTAAACTATAGGGAAAAATCCAAAAATACAGAACAGTTGAGTTGGGGCCTTTCCCCTGGGCTTTTATACGAAAAATATCCCATAAACAGCTCCATCCTCGTCAAGCAGTGCCAACTCAAAATTCGCTTACAAAAAGTATTGATATCCCCCCACCCCAAACAAAACTAACGTTGAAAAAAAGAGGCTAAGTTCCAGGCTCCTCCCAAATACGGTTTGCCTATGAATGTTAGGATATTGTAGTAATGACAAGTTATTAAGGGCCTAAAACTTGGCTCAATACTAGGCATAACTTTCTTAGGCAAACTGTTTTTGGGAGGGACCTGGGAATGGCCTCTTTTTTTCAACGTTAGTTTCTGAACCACGAACTGGGGGGGGGGGGAGTTAAAGGTTACCTCCCTTCTCTTGCCAGGAAAGGGCTGATGCCTTGCCTTTTTTCTAAACAATAGCCATCGCACCTTGTTGAAATCGTACCCACGACCTTAGCCGCGCATTAGCAATTACGACCTACGGACCTCCTGTACACGCATAAAGGAATAAAATAATGAAAGCTAATTTATTTTACATTGGGGGAAATCCCTTCTTCAATGTATTTTTAATAAATGAAAATATTATTTATTTAAATTTTAACGTCGATTATTATTATCTAAGAATTTTAAGACGGGTTATCTATAGGTTACCACCCTTTTCTAGCCAGGATAGGGCTGATGCCTTTTCTTTTTTCTAAAGAAAAGCCACCACCCCATTGTGGGAATCGAACCCACGGCCCTTGGCACGGAGTGCCTAACAGTCACGGCCACCGGGCCTCCTTATTATTGGAAGGTCCGGAGTGCCCTAGTGTCATAAAACCAAGAAATGTATTATTTATTAAATTTAAACGTCCATTTATTAATAACTAAGAATTTTAGGACGGGTTATCTATAGGTTACCACCCTTTTCTTTCCATTTTCCTCAAGAAAAGCAACCACCCCATAGTGGGAATCGAACCCACGGCCCTTAGCACGGAGTGTCAAGTGCTCACGCCTTAACATTCACGGCCACCGGGCCTCCATAAAAGTATTAAAATTAATAAGTATGCTATTTTATTAAACACGTGATGAATTTGATTAGTATATAAGTTATTTCAGATAAAAATATTCATGGTTTCGTAATTTAACTTTGCAACAAAAGTATAAAATGTATGTTGACTCATTCTGTTGAAGCTTCTAGAAAGCATTGAGATTTTTAAAGGATCAGAAACCAACATTATGTCAAGGAGAGGTGAGTATCATGAGTGAAAATGGATATGTTTGTACAATATGTTGTGGAAGAAGTCTTCTTGAGGTCACAACATTGCTTTCTCTGCAAATAATCTTTTAATTCTAAAACTTCATGTCTTGATATGTTGAAAGATTATGATTACATATTCAAACTTCTGTTGATCGGTGACAGTGGCGTAGGAAAGAGCTCATTGTTACTCCGTTTTGCTGACGACCTCTTCACCGAGAGCCACATATCAACAATTGGCGTCGACTTCAAGATCCGAACGGTTGAAATTGACGGCAAAAAGATTAAACTCCACATATGGGACACCGCAGGCCAGGAAAGGTTCCGCACCATAACCTCTACGTATTATCGGGGATCACATGGAGTAATAATAGTCTATGACGTCAACGATAGTGAATCGTTCGGGAACGTCAAGAAATGGCTCTCTGAAGTGGAAAGGAATTGTGAGCAGGTGTGCCGAGTGCTTGTAGGCAACAAGAACGACACGCCAGAGAGCAAGGTAGTGTTGCGGGAAGATGCACAGAGGTATGCGGATCAGAAGTCTGTGGAATTATTCGAGACCAGCGCGAAGGAAGATATCAACGTTGAAGAAATGTTTATGGCAGTTGCTAGGAAAGTACTTAATATGAAAATGGAAATGCAGAAAGAAATGCTCAAAGAGAGTAGAAATACCGTAGTTTTAAGGAAAACTAGAAGAAAAAAGAACATGGGCAAGTGTTGAGTTTTTCTTCTTGAAAACATATTAATTTTTACTTATAAATAAAAGATTCTGACAAAATACTTTTAAAATAAATAGTGTTAACAAGAGAATTCTTCTATAATTTTTGGAGGACCCTTTGGCACTGAGTGTTAAGGGATGAGCACCCGTCTCTAAAGTCGTATGTGTGATTCCCACTAGGAGTTGTGGCATCAGCTACCTGTAGATAGTCTATCACAAAAATCTGTGTGATGTATAAGTGGGCATAAGAATTTAAATAAATAAATATGATTATGGTTCTCAAACAAGAAATTGAATGGATGTTATGATACCCTGAAAGCTACATTTTTATTATGCTTAAGAACCTTTAATGAAGTGGCACTAGGCTCAATTCCTACTAAGGGTGCACCTACATTGGACCCGTATTTCTCCCGATCTGATCCGATCCGATGCAATCCGATTTCGTTTGACCGACAGCGGCCGACGCGATTCCCTACATTGGTCCCGACCCGATCCGATCTGAGCCAATCCGATTTCGTTTGACCGAAAGCGGCCGACGCGATTGCCTACATTGGTCCTGACCCAATCCGATCTGAGCCATTCCGATTTCGTTTGACCTACAGCGGCCGACGCGATTGCCTACATTGGTCGCGACCCGATCCGATCTGAGCCAATCCGATTTCGTTTGACCGACAGCGGCCTACGCGATTACCTACATTGGTCCCGACCCAATCCGATCTGAGCCAATCCGATTTCGTTGGACCGACAGCGGCCGACTTGAGTGCCTACATTCGACCCGACCCAATCCGATCCGATTTAGACACACCTCGTCAGTAATGACCTTATAGTGAAGTGAAAATGAGTGATTATCACCTAATAAGCATAGAAACCTTCGATTGGGTTGAATGTTGGAGAAGTCTAAACGAAATAAGTTGAAGCCGAAAATCGGCCATTTTAGTGTGACCAGTGGCGCGCGAAAAGTTGAATTTTTGAATATGATTGTAAACAAACAATGAAATTAAATGAATATAAATGTCGTATTAATTTATTATTTAAATTTTAATGTCCATTATTATTAACTAACAATTTTAGGACGGGGTAACTTGTAAGTTTCAACCCTTTTCTAGCCAGGATAAGGCTGATGCCTTTTCTTTTTTCTAAAGAAAATCCACCATTTTATAGTGGGAATCAAACCCACGGCCGTATTAATTTATATTTATATGCATTTAAAAATATAAATCAATATGAATATGATATGTATATAGTCGTTTAGGTTCATTGTTTGTTTACAATCGTATTAAGATTTAAATTTCGCGCGTCACTTGTCATACTGACATGGTCGATTTTAGACCGACACTTTTTAGCACTTTCCTCCGAAGGAAAGTTGCTATTGTGGTTGCACTCATTACGGAATTTTGAAAAATTTCTTCAAATCGTTATCTATCCTACCTAGTAGACACCGAAAATGACGCCCGTTAAAATTTATATATATATATATATATATATATATATATATATATATATATATATATATATATATATATATATGTATGTATGTCTGTTAACACAATAGCGGCCAGAGTTTTTGCTTTTTCTTCGCGAAACGTGATATATAGCGTTCAATTAGCAAACGATTGAACGAGTTCGTTAACCACCAAAATAGGTCCACCGGGAGGGGGGGGGGGGGTTACCCCGGACTCAAAACACTAATTTGACCATGCCAGCCGCAGTTTTTGTTTTATTTCAACGAAACTCGGTATTCGATATGTTGATCTAAAGAGAGAAATACGTTGTAAAAATAAACTAAATCAGTTCATTATGAGGGGGGTTTACTCCGGACCCCCATTACCAATTTGCCACTACCAGCCGTAATTTTTGTTACATTTCAACGAAACTCGGTATTCGTGGTGGTAATCAACAGAGAAAAATGGGTTGTAAAAATAAACTAAATCGGTTTATTAGGGGGGGGGGGGGGGTTACTCCGGACCTAAATTACTAATATACTCATACCGGTCGTAATTTCTACTGTATTGTAACGAAACGCGGCATACGTCGTGGGTATCTCATGAGAAAGAAGTGTTGTAAAAATGAAGTAAATTGGTCAATTGGAAAGGAGGGTTTACTTAAAACTGTTTCATTACAATTAGCCAGCCAGACGTAGGTTCGCAAAGGCGTTACAAGGAGCGCTATCTCCCACTATGGGGACTGTATCCTGTTCCTGCGTCAGATCAAAAGACGGAATGTGAAGTTTTTGTGTATTTATTAAGTAGTACAGTATCATGTATTAACATAACTCTGGAAGCAAATTATTTACAAAATTAATAATTGAACAGGCCTCATAAGAAATGTAAATGAGCAGAACTATTCACGTTTTTATTTTATTTATATAGGTTATTTACAGCAAATTATTCAGTAATGTAGTCTACACTTAAAAAATTCTGAGGAAAGTGCTTAGTTATGCAGCTCCTGCGTGACGGACTTTTGCCAATATGGCGACGGGATTATCAACGATTTGCGTTAACTAGAGTTATGATATAACCTTTAGCTAGCGAAAACGCGTAGCACTTATATTAATAGCATAGTTGCTATGCGTTTCCGCTCGCTCCGCTCGCTCAAGGTTATATCGAAACTCTAGTCAATCCAACTCGTTGATAATATAGATCAAGGATGGTTTTTTGATGGATAATGGACTGGTATACAATTTAGCATCGCTTCGAAACAGTAGCTTTCATCCTAGCTATTCTGTTGTAGCTCGCACAAAAACTGAAATCGCGTAACAAAAAAAAAAAACAATTGCGTGGGTAAATAAAGCACAAATGAATTGCGTTCAAAATACAAAGGGAACAAGATAACCATCTTGTTCCCTTTGTATAAATAACTATAAATATAACTATAAACACAATAGATAATAATAAATATAACTATAAACACAATAGATGATGATATCTCTGATAGTGATTGACCAATAGAAATGCGTTATCTATGATCCAGATCTCTGAACGAGACCCGCCTCTTTAACCTGCTTTGATGCTAATACGTAAGTACCATTGGTTCTTTTATAAACATTGTAATTTCTCATCATTATGAATTTATAATGTAAATACAATTAACTTACCAGCATTACTATATCGCACTAGTATTTCTAAAGTGACACAACTCATAATTAAACTCAACTGAAAATGAGTCACTCTTGCCTATGTAGGGGGCATAGCATTAAGACAGGAAGAGTGATACAAGTGCCCTCTGGTGTACAAGCTCTGAAGCTAGGTACATACAGCTTTGATGGTTGATAAAGAGATATTTACCATGTCTTTCACAGTCATAACTATGACGGTGTGAATAAAACCGATTTTCGAGTTGTGTCACTTTAGAAATACTAGTGCGATATTTATTTTATTACTGTTTGCTTCAAACAAAGTACAGAACTTATTTCTTCTTACTCCCGAAAGATAGAAAACCCAGCTAGAGGTGGTACAAAAATACCAGCCATTCAACTTCCAAAGTTGGACCACAAGTTGGATCGTGATTGGGGTGTTGCATTGTTAGAAGGCTAGTTGGACGAGTCGGAACATTTAGACAGACGACGCGAAGGTCCGACATCCGACTGGCGACGGAGTTGGAGCGTGAGTAGGGGAGTCGGATCAAAGTCGTCCAACTTTGCTCAGTCAGTGCTTGTCCTTCGGGCATCTTCTTCTTCTAGGGGGGGGGGGGGGGGGGGGTAATCTTCTTCTTTGTGCACTCGATACATTTTTCGGCTCGTGAGCGACGTACACTGTCCTGAAAGCAGACTAAAGTTGGAAAGTAAGTCGGAGCGTGAGTGGAGTCAACTATCCAACTAGTAGTCCTACTAAGTCGTACTGCAAATCGGAACCTGAATTGCCTCCTTTACCGACGAAATCAAAATTTCGGTCGGGCTGCATCCCCCCCCCCTATATTGGCCCATTGCGCGGTTGCGATCGTATTCCTAGAGCCATTAGTAATGGAATAGAAGCAGTTATTGGTAGGTTTTGATGTTTCGTTGATAACAAATAAAATAAAACCTCAAAGAGAAGGAAGTTTAAGATACCACAACGGGAAATTGACAGTGCCCCCCAATGACTCCCCCGCCTACTCAACGTTCGCTCTAGGAAAACACTGTTACCAATACGTTTCTCATTTTCTTGCCTTCTTTTACTATAATACTAATTTTACTATTAAATGCAATTGAATGAAAACAATAAGTAATTAAAAAGTGAGTTAAACAAACACAAAACCCCGTTCAACAAAACAAAACAAACACTTTTAAAGTTTTAAACAGTTATTTCGCCGATTGTCATTGCCCCATCGAAAATTGCTTCAGAACCTTTTTTGAAGAAAATTTAGTAGGCTTTCGAATGGTTCAGTTGCAGTAATCACATTTTCCCAATCACTTTCAAAATATTAAGGAAACTACAGGGAGTTCCCTAAAATTTTAATGTAAATGTCAGTTCATAAATTTTTTTTTTCGACTACTTCCTTAACTCCAGTAACCCTGTAAGACGATGAAATGTTACATGGCGCCGATCGAAACTCACTGCTAGTAACTAACCACAATTTTTCTCTGATAATATTGTTCACAAAGAAGCTATATTTTTCGTTCTAGGAGGGCATTGTCCTCAAAATGTGAATCTCGATTAAAGATTTCTTATCTGTCGAATCGAGAACTGATAAAACATCTTATCGCTATGTAAAAAGTAAACGAAAAAAACATATACAGTCATTTAGTTAGTTAATAGTGGAGGGAGTGTTATCTGTCTTCCAATGCTAAAAAGTCCGTCACGCAGGAGCTGCATAACTAAGCACTTTCCTCAGACTTTTTGTAGTGTAGACTACATTACTGAATAATTTGCTGTAAATAACCTTGATAAATAAAATAAAAAGGTGAAGTGTTCTGCTCATTTACATTTGTTATGAGAACTGTTCAATTATTAATTTTGTAAATAATTGGCTTCCAGAGTTATGTTTATACATGATACTACAGTACTTAATAAATACACAAAAACTTCATATTCCGTCTTTTGATCTGACGCAGGAACAGGATACAGGGTCCCTCGTGGGAGATAGCGCTCCTCGCGGCCTCTATCTCCTGCGTGACGGACTTTTTAGCATTGGAAGACAGATAACACTCCCTCCACTATTAACTAACTAAATGACTGTATATATTTTTTTCGTTTACTCACTTACTTAATACGTAAGTACCGAACCAACCAAAAATATTGAAAGGAATCATTGTACGTAGTAAGGTCCATAAGTTTCCGGCCTGTCCTGCTTCCCCTCCTTCAAACGTGCCGGGACCTGCACGCCTATGCAGGTCCATGGCTTCTCACTCCATACCCAACGCCCGCACTTCCTCAGTCTTGTCAGTCAGTGTCCAGCCTTGAAGGAAACTCCCCATTTTTACAATTTTCAAACTCGAGTACCGTGCGGTAATTAAATTCTTTTGTAAAGAGGGTCTTACTCCTGCGCAAATTAAAGAGCGCTTGGATTGTGTATACGGGCAGTCCTCCCCCTCGTATTCCACAGTGAAAGAATGGGCAAAATTATTTAAATTAGGGAGAGAAAGTCTAGAAGATGACCCACGACCCGGTCGCCCATTGGAGCTGTCACTTCTGAAACAATCGAACTTGTGGAATCTGAATTGCTGTCTGGCCGGCGACTAAAAACCAAGGAAATAGCAGCGAGGTTAGGGCTTTCAAAAACAAGTGTTTTGAGGATCATCAAAGAACATTTGCATATGAACAAGGTTAGTGCAAGATGGGTTCCAAAAATTCTTCAGCTGCTCAAAAACAGGAACGAGTTCACTGCTGCAATGAATTTTTACGCGAGTATAATGCCGACCCAAGGAATTTTTTGGACTCAATTGTAACTGGGGATGAGACAACTGGGGGTTCTATATTATGAGCCCTTCAGCAAAAGAGAGACCATGAAATGGAGAAGACCAGGAGAACCGCCTCCTTTAAAGGCAAAAGTCACGCAGTCAACAAAAAAAGGTAATGGCCACAATTTTTTGGGACTGTAAAGGAATACTACTGATAGATTTTAAAGAAAGGAATACCACAATGAATGGTGAGTATTATGCAGCCCTACTTCACCGGTTACGAGACGCCATTAAAGAGAAGAGGCGAGGGAAGTTAAGCAGAGGTGTCCGCCTCCTTCACGACAATGCCTCTGTCCACACAGCATTGATTTCCAAGGCCGCTGTGAAGGACTGTGGATTCCAAGAAATCTCTCATCCACCCTACAGCCCAGACTTGGCCCCTAGCGATTTCTACCTTTTCTCAAAATTAAAATCTGACCTTCGTGGAAGGCGATTTAACACCGACGAAGAGCTCCAAGCAGCAGTGGAAGAACATTTTTTTCAACAAAGAAGAAAATTATTTTTTTCATGGTATAGAAATGTTGCCAAAGCGTTGTATTAAGTGTGTTGAACTTCGAGGAGAATATATTGAAAAACAGTAAAACCAATTTTTTTCTTTCACCTTTCCTTCTATCCCAGGCTGTAAACTTTTGGACCTTACTACGTATATACTTTATAAAAGAAAGTTCTGTTATCGGTTTGACCTCGAACCTTTTTATTGGAATAGTTTAAGATGAAGGAATCGATAAAGAGGATTGATTCGGTGACTCAACTTCCGGGATAGGTAGATGACTCACCTCGTGGAATCGGTGATTTACCTGCTACTGTGAATAAAGAAACCGCTTCATAGTGGTCCTAAATGACAAAAGAGCGAAGAAAATTGATTATTTCCAACACGAAAGGACCATTTGTGTACACTCAAATTCAAATATTTGTAGCTCTTGTAGCAATTTCTACATTTAACTCTTCAAAATGAAACTTAAATTATTTTATTTAAATTTTAACGTCCATTTATAGGTTACCACCCTTTTCTAGCCAGGATAGAGGTTATGCCTTTTCTTTTTTCGAAAGAAAAGCCACCACCCCTAGTGGGAATCGAACCCACGACCCTTTGGCACGGAGTGGTAAGTGCTCACGCCTTAACGCTCATGGCCACCGGGCCTCTAAAAACTTAAATTAAAAGAAACCAGGTTTTATTTGTCGAAGATAAACATAAAAAAAAAGCCTATAACACCGAAAAATGTCTTCTACATTCACCTTGGTCTACTAGTTGTCCAGAGGACCTTATACGCTAGTGACCGGCCGTAATTTTTGTTGTATTACAACGGAACTCGGTATTCGTTGTGTTCATCTAAATAGAAAAATGTCTTGTATAAATAAACTAAATCGGTTCATTAGGAGGGGGTTAAATAAAATCCAAATCCTGATTAGACATGGAAAAAATAAAAATCTATTTTCAAATAATTTAAAAAACATATTATTTTAATTAATCACATTCTTGAATTAAGATAAATTTACTTATTCTTGAATTATGATAAATTTACATTTTGAAGATGTTTCAGTCTGATTTTGATGAATGAATGAATGAATGAATGAATGAAAAAAAAAACTTTATTCTGGGACTTCGTCCCATAAGAATAAAAATAAGTACAAAATAAACAATAAACAAATTTAACCTAAAAATATAAATATGAATAAAGAAAAACAAAAGTATAAAAGAACAAAACAAAAAAAGCAACTAATACAAATATTATATGTGAAGCCTTAAATAATAAAAAACGATTTGAACGTTACGTTTCCATATAGACTTACTAATTTGCTAGTCGCCTCCGTTGCGATCAAGCAGTAAATAAATAAATAAATAAATGATTTGCTTGTTAATTTCAACGATATCAGTGTTGATATTGTTAGATGAAAAATAAAATATTATTTCATGTTCAATTGTAAAAGTTTGTGAATTATTTACACGTAATTTAATAAACAAGGGAAACAAAAAACAAAAATCTGTCTAGACAAAGTTGATCTAAATTTTATTAACTTTCATTTAAAAAAAAAAAGTGCATTGAAATCGGTTAAGATTTGGGGGCTGTAGCCTTTTTTGGAACACGAAATCTTCCTTAAACACAAAGAAACAATTGAACTTCTCTCTGGCAAATTTCTTCAATTATTATCTTCTCTAAAATCAGAATGTTTTCAGTATTTAATAAATGTATTATATAAAAAAAAATTACATAGGAAATTTCTGCCTTTATACACAAGTATGTATCTTTCTCTTTGATTGTGAGATCCTGAATACCAGCTGTTATAATCATAAGCTCTGGTAAATAATGATTGAGCCCAATTTATCTCAGTCATAGAGCCCAATTTACGCCTCGGCCTCTGTTAGAGAAAACGAGGGGAAAATACTTGATATTTCACTGTTAAATTGATCACTGCTATTCGAGAACTGCTACCGCGATGCGGTAGTGGGGGAACAGGGTATATATACCCCCACTCCTGGCGTGGTCCTCCATTCTAGCCTTGTCCGCTGCTGAGTCCACATCGTAGGAACTCGTCTTGCTGCGGTTTTACCCACCTATTAAACTTCTAAGTCAACTTTTGTTAACCACACTTTGAAAAATGGTGAGTAATTGTTCATTTTAGTGTTTTATTTTCGTTGTTTAATCAATACTTTATGTAGGAATGCCTTATGAAAATAAATCAACCGACGCCTTGACCCCACCCGAGCCGGCCATGTCTGCGATCAATAATTCGAATTTTTCCCGAATTGACTAATATTTAATAGAAAGAACATTGGTTTGATCTTATCGTTAATCGATAGAACATTTAAATCAGAAAATTGTTGAAACCACTAAAGTATTTCTTATATTATTGACGATAATATGCGGTTATCCATGTTGCACTAAATGAAGTAATTGATTATTCGTTGGTTCAATTGCAACCATTTTAGAAGATAATTTTACACATGTGAATCATCAAATATTCTTAGTAATTAATGAATCTTTATCTTATTGAGTTCTGATATCTAAGACATGTAGACATTCATATCTTGTGAGGGGAAATACATTTTATTGATCGCAATTAATGTTTCATTGTATAAAATGTAACATTCTCTTGTAAAGTTTAGTTAGTGTTAGATATGGTGCAACTTTTTATGCAATGTTGCATCCTACTTTATATGCAAAATCATTTTGTAATAAGGAGTGATGGACTCATGCCTGATACTGCATGCATACTTTTGATAACCTAACCTTGAATATTTTCAAATGACAAAATCCCTATTAATATTAGGGGTTTGACCCTCGCAGCTCCACTATGTTTTGCCAAGTGTAAATACATAAATTATTTTCAACCCTCTCAGCTACCCTCTACCCTCGCCGCTCCACTATGTTTTCACCCTTATACAATGTCACCTTCCAGTCGACATTATTTGCTCACCAAGCCCCACAATTATGTCATGTTAACAAATAAAAAAATGTGGAACATGGGCTCCTGATTATTTTCAATATGTACTTAATGTTTGTTTCGATTAGGTTTTTAATGAAAAATGTTCCGAATTGAACAAAACATATTGTTCAAACGTGGGGAATATTGAAAATTTAGAGATGCATTGATATTTTAGTTTAATAAAAAAAAAAATAAATAAATAAGAGAGGGACCTTCTTACTTAGACTCAAATTGCATCTAAAACTCAACATATGTTTTTATAATTCTGCAATTTTTTTTCTAGAATACCCTTAGAACGTTGGGGGACTACCTTATAATATTGTTTGTACTTCAATTTATTTTAAGAAAATAATGTGTGTGATAATTATCTTCTTTGTTAAATATAATAGTGATTGCTATTTTATGAGCAGCGTAAAATTTTAAGCTGGTACTTCTGGCTCCTACTATGTTCTTAATAGTCTCGTTTTTTATTACGTTGCTGTCCTAATTACTTTGCAAGTTTTTCATCTTCTTTTCACGATATAATAATAATTTTAATTCTTGAACTATAACATTTTGTTTCTGATCATTGGAGGCTATTTTTTTTTTTTTTTTTTTTTTTTTTTTTTTTTTTTTTTTTTTTTTTTTTTTTTTAAATTCGAATGCACATATCAAGAATCAAGCCATCTCAACAGATAAGATTTTTCATGAGCTCCATGGTTCAGACTAGTGACAATATCAATACTTGATTAAAGTTTGATTCACGCTAGACCGTGCCGGGCCATGGTGAAACAATCACACCATCATTTTCAATTGACTCGTTCACGCTTCACTGTGCCAAGCCTGTATTTTGTGCGTGCTTGATTGTATCACATTGTCCCGGCCGGGACACGGTCTAGCGTGAATCAACCTTTAGAGCTGCTATTGAAAAATGAAATTTATTTAATTAAGTAGTAATATTATATTGATTTAAGATACATACTTAAGTGCAAATACTACATTGTCTAATGCTTATTTACTGATGATTCTTTCCTTCTTCCAGCGTGAGTGTATCTCTATCCACGTTGGACAGGCCGGAGTCCAGATTGGTAACGCCTGTTGGGAGTTGTACTGCCTTGAGCATGGTATCCAACCCGATGGACAGATGCCTTCCGACAAGACAGTCGGAGGTGGTGATGACAGCTTCAACACTTTCTTCTCAGAGACTGGCGCAGGAAAGCATGTACCTCGAGCTGTGTTTGTCGACTTGGAACCCACCGTAGTAGGTAAGTGTGACAGCATTTATAAAATATGTTCAAATCCAGAAAACAGGATACCCTATGAGTGCTTCTCCCACATTAGTGCTGGCTGACTTGAGACACTCTCCCCATGGTATTCCCACACTGGTGCAGACTGACAGATTATTTATGGAGAGAGAAAAATTACAAAATAATGTTTAAATTCAGGAGAAAAGGAATGAAAATAAATAAAAAATGAGCTCTGTATGGGTCATGCATCACTGGCCAAATTTTGTGTAACCTGCACAAAGCCTGTGTGTTGAATGTTTTCTATAAATTCATTTGTGTTACACATTTGCCTTATTTAGTGGTCGGAACTTACGTATTAGCTTCACCTCAGGTTAGAGAAATGGGTCTCGTTCAGTGATCTGGGTCTTCAGCACACGCACGGAAGTCAATTGAAGTAGTGCCAATATGGTGACAGAAAGACCATTTATTAATATTATCAAGTTTAGACTAGAGTTTCGATATAACCTTGAAGAAACGCATAGCACTTAAGTTAATGGCTTAATTGAAATGCGTTTTCGCTCAACAATCTCGCTCAGTTATCTTGAAACTCTAGTCAATCCAACTTGTTGATAATATAGATCACTGGGTAATATAGATCAATGAGGTTCAACTGTCATGAAATTAGGACAAAGCACGAGGGACTTAACATCTTTTAGGAATTATTTGTAACTTACATTTATTTATGCATTTCATACATAGCAGTAAGATTCATTTAATAAACCTCTGAATTCCATTGAAAAACCAGTGATTTATATTATCAACAAGTTGGATTGACTAGAGTTTCGATATAATCATGAACGAGTATAGCAAGTGGAAACGCATGCTTAACGCGTTCACTGCCCTCGCCCCGGCTACCGGGGCCTCCTTTTACCTCCCGTTTTACTGCTCTAGCACAGGCTGTGCACCTCGCAGAGGGGTTTAGATTGCTTCTGGGCATTGCTAAGTAAATAAGTATTGAGGGTACGTCATTGGTTCCTGAAGAAATTACTTTTTTTCGACAATTTCTTCAAAAGTTACGTGAGTATCCAATAACAATAAATTAAGTGTGTAAAACCTTTTTATAATTATTCAGTACAGTTAATTATTGTGGAACGTTGTTCTATAGAACCTAGAATGTCTGGACGTAGTGGAATAAAACAACAGCGGTCATGGATTTTATTTAAGGTTGTAATTTTTTTTAATATGTTTATAACAAAACATTCTCGCCATAACAGTTATAACAGATCCCATTGCTTTAATTCTGATTTAATTAAATGAATAATTATTCGTTTTAATGTCATGTTTTGCATCTTTATAATATATTTCTCAGTTTACTAAAAATCGATTTAGGGAAAGTGAGCTATGTTGACTTCGGGAAGACAAGTCAACATAGCAGAAAGTAGTATCTCCTCTCCTGTTCCTTCAGGTACGAAATTATGAGTATTTGTGTCATTAAACTATAAAAATGGAGGAAAGAATTTAGAAAAATACTTATAAAATATTCTGATACGATTTTCTGGCATCACCCTAAAAAGGAAAAGTTCAGAAAAAGGTATTTTACTTTTTTTTTATTGAATGTTCAGGAGTCATTTTATATTTTTAGAGTAATAAAAACTGCTTTATTTTCACAGTAGAGGAAATCCATGACATAATTTGCAATGCCTCTGATGACGAATTATAAATCGATTCGTAAATTAGAAATAGAAAAAATTGGGATTGCTCATTTTTCAAGTAATGCTGCTAAAATCACATTTTTTGTACAAGGTATTAGAGGGCCTGCCAAATCTATGACCCTCTAAGACTTCAAGCTGGCGATAATAGAAACACTAGTCGGCGGATTACATCGAATTTGCCGGAAACTTTTCTGAAAGGTTACAAAGGGTAAACAATTAGGAAGGGATGCAAAAACGGATCTAAAAAACAGAAAATTAGCGAAAACACGTTGTATTGCTGTACTCGTTGCTCAAATCAACCAGGACTTAGTTTAGGTTTCTGCTTTAGGGAATTTCTAAGTAAGAATTGTTAGTATAAATATAGGGATCAATAATTAGAATAGTATGTCAGTTAGTAAGATATTAGGAGCAGAAGGTAGATAATGAAATGAGGTGAATAATAGTTATAGGTTTTACTAATAAATTAGGAAAATTGAAAATAAAGTAATAATGCAAAATAACTTACACCTACATTGCGTGTTTATTTATACAATAAAAGCATGTTATATTAACTTTGGCATAAGTATAATATCACTCTATTGGTATTTCTACATTAGATTGCCCAACAAAGACAATGATACGAACCATTTCAGGTAACTGTGTGAGACTAGAGTTGGTGACCACGCCCCGGCAACCGGGGTGAGACTGCAAGGTGCCCTCGCCCCGGCTCCCGGGGCATGCTTCAAACCGGATGTTAGCGTCATTAAAAATGCATTTCAACTCATTATACTTTATACTATTAGGTATTTATTAATGAAAATAAGAAAAAAAGTAGTTGGCTCCTGAGGAAGTTTTAAAATTTTGAGGGGCAGTGAATGTGTTAAGAGCGTTTCCATAGGGTTATATCAAAACTCATTAATAATTGGTCTTTCCGTCCGTTAATAACTTGCTCTGATATATGAAAAATTTTCAATTTATTAAAGGTTAGGATTATTACTTACAAAAAAGAACTTCATCACTATCTGAATTGTGAATATTTTTGTTTTTAACGATTCAATTAGTAACCCAACTCCGATTTTCGTAAACTTTCACATTATGATTAATTTCAACCAAAAAATTGTTCTGATATATAAGAAATTGTACCTGAGTATACTTTCAGGACCGATTTATTCAAAAAGAATTTCCATCAGGGCCCAAGTCTTCTTTTTGTATAGTTATTTTGGCAAACATTAAAAAAAAAAATGAATAAGTGAAGAGACTTTTAAAAAGAAGTAGTTTTAGTGGATTAATTACAATTTAATAAAATTTCAAATACGCCACGATAGCCCGCTGAAGGATGTTTTCGGGCGGATTCAGTATTATACGATACCAGACCCGCAAACCTAACCGGGAATACGTAATGAGGTCCAAAATCAAATACAAAGTGTATAGAACAAGGCCCGGAGTAGCGGGGTCGAACGAAAACCAAGCTATCTGCTGACGCTGGGCCCACAGAGCACATCTCTGTGACGCATATGCCACGACGCTGGGCCCCCTCACCCTATGAGTTTCCGGTCCCTCAAGAACATGTCTCAACAACAGTAGAAACTGTTTGAGAATTCTTTGAATTATTTTCTTGATTTTTTTCATAGATTAAATTTATTACGACCTAAAGATTTTTGGAAAGGTTTGTCCATTTGGGATTATTTCCTCTAATGATTTGAAGCACTTTTCTAATTACTATTGCTGTTGCAAATGCTCTTTTATTTACAGAAAAGTGATGTGGCTAAGAAATCTGCTAATAGTGATTTCTTACAGACCGCTAAATAAGGTTACACCCAATAATATAGCTTCTAATAGTTTAACACTATACTAGTCATACTAAAATTAGAGCCATTATTTGTGGAGACAAATGTAATGTCGAATAATATGAACAACTTAATTTTTATTTTTCAATTTCTTTTTATGTCCAACAATGAATTATCTTTCTCTAATATTATTTCCTGAATTTGCTATAAACTTTTGTCTAAAATTAATACAATAATGTCCCGGTTATTGGTTCATTGTTTAAACACTATATTCATTAGTGAGTTCGGATAATATTTGATAGGTATTATTTAAAAAATATGATATTGTTTTATTATGGTTACTTCTATGATTTTCTCAAAATTCCAGACGAGGTTCGAACTGGCACATACCGACAACTCTTCCATCCCGAACAGCTGATTACTGGAAAGGAGGATGCTGCTAACAACTACGCCCGAGGTCACTACACCATTGGAAAGGAGATCGTAGACTTGGTTTTGGATAGGATCCGCAAGCTAGCCGACCAATGCACAGGCCTCCAAGGTTTCCTCATCTTCCACTCCTTCGGTGGCGGTACTGGCTCAGGATTTACATCTCTTCTTATGGAGCGTCTCTCTGTTGATTATGGCAAGAAGTCAAAACTCGAGTTCGCCATCTACCCAGCTCCTCAGGTAATTATTCTTTTTTGTGGTATTAATATTGCCCAAAATTCTTTCCACGGCTGCTGTAATACAGGGTGTCTACTGCACAGAAGTCATGAAAATGTCACGAAATTGAAAGTAGGGCAATAAAATGTCACATTTTGAAACCAAGTCACAAAATTTCAGTTTTTATCGGAGTGTAACAATTGTCGCCATTTTGTATGCATTTACAAATCAATTATTCATTTATTAAATATATGCAGACTTAAATATTGAGGTTCTATACTCAGGGCCAATTTTAAACCAATAGTTAAGGCTTTTTCATTTTGATTGAAATTATTTTCTTTTTAATGAGCACGAAATTTGCTTTTCAAATCATTAAAATGTCACGAAAAAGTCCCGAAATTGGCTTTCACAAAAGTAGTAGAGACCCTGTAATAGCATAAGGAAAAAACTGTTTTTTTAACTACAAATTTGTTTCTAACAAGTAATTTTTTTTTATTTTGAATCTCTTAAAAGGATATTATAAATCATTTGATTTTTCTTCACGATAACTGAATTAATTTGATAAGATTTATAGAATATAATAAATGCCACCATCTAGCTCCATGTAGGGTAGCCCAAAATCATTCAAAGGGAAAAATTCAATTTGTTTTCACCATTTGTTAAATCCAAGAATTTTCTTAGCTATGCAAAAATAAGTTCTTCCAAGGGAAGCAAACTTTTTGTTTGCTAAACGATTTAGGCCATCTGAACTTCTAAATTTATCCTCTTTCAGGATGTGTTTTTAGTAGTTTATTATAATTAGTTGGGCTACTATCATACTCTTTGCATGTTCTGGCGTGCAAAGACGATAGCGTCGAAAAAGAAAAACAGTATTGAAAACAATGAGAAACCGTTTTGAACTAATGTTCACAGACTTGCAGGGTGGACAGACATGGGGAAAAGGAATTATGATTCTTTTGTGTACATATGACTTAAAAACGAGAACTGTAGAATACATTTCTTGAAGAGATCTAGGCGCACGGTAGTGCGCCAGGCCAAGTTCCGGCCTAAGCATACTGTGTGTATATTACAGGCGGTATTAGAGCCGATTTTTACCTTCTCATAACTTTCAACCAGGTAAAGATAAAGTTATGAAATTTTACACAGGTATTATACTACTAGATGTGAGTAAAACTGGAAATTTTCATAATTCTACATAGAATAGTTTCTGAGATATAGGCGATCGAAAATCGGGATTTATAGGACTCACTCACTCACTGACTCATCAAAATTATTAGGCACTTCCCATGATGCTAGAGACTTGAAATTTTGCATGAAGATAGATATGAAGACGTTATTAAAGGAAAAAATCGAAAAATCGCGAAAAGTTATGTTTGACTCCGCTTCCGGGGCGGGGGCGTGCCAGTTTTGTACTTCCTTCGGAAACCCATCATTCCGTCCGAAACCCATGATGTGGGGTATCAAATGAATTGTCTCGGTATGAAGAACCTATATTTGATGTTTTAAGAAACAATTAGACGCATATAGGCTCGGTAAAAATCGTATACCAGCTGTCTGTCTGTATGTTTGTTCCTCTTACAAATCCGTACCGTTTGACCGATTTTGACCAAACTTGGGACACAGATGGGTCTTGATACGGGGAGAATCTTAGGCTAGGTTAAATTGTCTATCATATGTCTGTCTGTGTGTTCCTTATACAAATACACACCGTTTGACCGATTTTGACAAAATTTGACACATATGTCGGTCTTTATCCGGGTAGTGTCATAGGCTAGTCAAAATCGTCTATCAGTTCTCTGTCTGCATGTTTGTTCCTTACACAAATTCACACCATTTGACCGATTTTGACCAAACTTGGCACACAGGTAGGCCTTGGTCCGGGGAATGCACTAGGCTAGGTAAAAAAGGCCTGTCAGCTGTCTGTCTGTATGTTTCTTCCGTATACAAATTCACACCGTTTGGCCTATTTTGACCAAACTTGGCATGCAGGTAGGTCTTGATACGGGAGTGTCATATTACCTATGACGTTTTGTACTTTTTGTTCCATCGAAATGCCATCATTTCTTCTGAAACCCATCATGTGGGGTATCAAATGAATCGTCTTGGTAAGGAGAACCTATATTTGATGTTTTAAAAAACGTTTCGACGCATCTTAACGAAAACAGTTGTGACTTCTTTCTTAAATGTAGTAAATAAAGTCGTAGGGGTTCACTGCATAATATACTTCAAAGCAGATACTAAGTTTTTCAAAGTCGAGCCATCTAAATTACAAAGTTTAGGATCACAAACCCAAAATGTATCGTCTTTGTTCCCATATTTTTCTTGAAGGCCTTCTGCACTTTCCCTATTGTGATCTTTATCCTCGGGATAAGGTTCCTGTGTTTTACAGTGTAATAGTTTAGTTAAGAGAGCAATCAATTTGTCCTCAAGAGTAATGTCATCTGGAAAAGCTTCTAACTTTTCTCTAGTCTTCTTGATTAGAGAAAAGTTAGAAGCTTGAAACCGTTTTGGGGTCTTGGTTCTTTTTTCTAGTCTAGTGATTAGATGTATGTAGTTTGATTATTGGTATCAAATATCAAGCAGTAAGGAGAACCTTATGCAGAATCCAAAGACCCTGGTTTTATATGAAGTACAAAAGCCAGTAGGTATACGGCAACTAAATTCTATTTAATACTTAGAAAAAAGTAATGAGATCCCCAAAAAAACATAAATGTGAAATAGAGGCCAAGTTCCTGCCCCCACAAAGAAACACTCCCTTCCTCAAAAATATCCCCTCCTAAACCCCCCCCCCCCCCCAAAAAACGCCTTACCATTCTACACTCCAAAAAAGTAGTATGAGTTGGTGTATTAATTCAACCAAAAATATTTGCCAATACAAGAGATGATACAAGAAAGAAATGTCCAAGTTCATTACTTGGAAGACCTCATAGTTACTTACTAAGAACAGTAAAGACACTTCAACTGACCTTTAAAAACAACAATAAAAATACTTATATCCAGTTACTAAAATATCACTTTCCTCAACCAGGTATATTCTTAAACTTGGCAATGTTTTTTGTGCCGAAATTATCTTTAGAGAAAAAATAAACAATGCCAAGTTTAAGAATATACCTGGTTGAGGAAAGTGATATTTTAGTAACTGGATATAAGTATTTTTATTGTTGTTTTTAAAGGTCAGTTGAAGTGTCTTTACTGTTCTTAGTAAGTAACTATGAGGTCTTCCAAGTAATGAACTTGGACATTTCTTTCTTTTATCATCTCTTGTATTGGCAAATATTTTTGGTTGAATTAATACACCAACTCATACTACTTTTTTGGAGTGTAGAATGGTAAGGCGTTTTTGGGGGGGGGGTTAGGAGGGGATATTTTTGAGGAAGGGAGTGTTTCTTTGTGGGGGCAGGAACTTGGCCTCTATTTCACATTTATGTTTTTTTGGGGTAAACAATTAATTGTTCTCACATTTGAATAGAAACCTCTGTAGGGCGTAATATAAAGTCTTATCACAATAGGATTTTTTTTTTTCTATGGGGCTTAATTCAATCCAGCGAAGAAAAAAAATGTGCCAGATTTCATTTGGAAATAATTAAAACATTTTTTTGGTAGTTGGATTAGATATTCTATGGAACTCCCCAAACTCTTCCCTCTCTTGATATGTCTTAATCTATTTACTTCTCACATCACTGCCTGATGGGAGATTCTTGAATTTGAATCGATCTTTTGAGTTGATTCAAATCAAAATTAAAAGATTGATCCACAGAAAAGATCCGTGAGTTCAGATAAATTCAAAAGATCGATCTTCGATATAGTTATGTACTTACAATTACCTAAGAAATGCGTATTTCATTTCGGTTCAAATGGATTCACATTCGAGAATCGCCCATCACTACTACGAATCGTCCTAAATGAGTCTATTTAAATAAAAATATAACTGTAACCTCAAAGTAAAAATGTAAGACTATTATTCAAGACTGTAACTTTTTTTGAATGTGTTCTTGTACAGTTGGTACATCCAAATGCCAAACAGGTAGCCATTATGCATAAGCCGCCATTGTAACAGTTTTTTTTTTTTTTTTTTTTTTTTTTTCAAAAAATTCCCTCCCATCCTTTCATAACTTCATGATGATAAAAGTCTCTATGACTTGGAAACAATTAGTTTTGACATTCAAGGTGCAGACGGGAATTTTCTCAACACACCCTGAAATGAGAAAACTCCCTACTGCAGTTAGGGCTCGAACCCCCATCTCTTAATGAGAATCCAAGGCATTAGCCACTAGACCACAGGAGAGACCCTACCAATTTTATTATTTAATTTTTTTTTTTTATAATTTTTTCCAGGTCTCTACTGCTGTTGTAGAACCCTACAACTCCATTCTGACTACTCACACCACTCTGGAACATTCTGACTGTGCATTTATGGTTGACAATGAAGCCATTTACGATATTTGCAGAAGGAATTTGGATATCGAACGACCAACGTATACCAACCTCAATCGACTCATTGGTCAGATTGTCTCCTCTATCACTGCATCTTTGAGGTATATTTTTTTGCCTTTATTTTTATTACAAATTTTATACAAATAATCAATTTACGAGGTAAGGTCCATAAGTTTCCGGCCTGTCCTGCTTCTCCTCCTTCAAACGTGCCGGGACCTGCACGCCTATGCAGGTCCATGGCTGCTCACTCCATACCCATTGCCCACACTTTCTCAGTCTTATCAGTCAGTGTCCAGCCTTGAAGGAAACCACATTTTTACAATGTTCAAACTCGAGTACCGTGCGGTAATTAAATTCTTTTGTAAAGAGGGCCTTACTCCTGCGCAAATTAAAGAGCGCTTGGATTGTGTATACGGGCAGTCCTCCCCCTCGTACTCCACAGTGAAAGAATGGGCAAAATTATTTAAGTTAGGGAGAGAAAGTCTAGAAGATGACCCACGTCCCGGTCGCCCATTGGAAGCTGTCACTTCTGAAACAATCCAACTTGTGGAATCTGAATTGCTGTCTGACCGGCGACTAAAAACCAAGGAAATAGCAGCGAGGTTAGGGCTTTCAAAAACAAGTGTTTTGAGTATCATCAAAGAACATTTCCATATGAACAAGGTTAGTTCAAGATGGGTTCCAAAAATTCTTTCAGCTGCTCAAAAACAGGAACGAGTTCACTGCTGCAATGAATTTTTACGCGAGTATGCCGACCCAAGGAATTTTTTGGACTCAATTGTAACTGGGGATGAGACAATGGTTCTATATTATGACCCACTCAGCAAAAGAGAGTCCATGGAATGAAGAAGACCAGGAGAAGCGCTTCCTTTAAAGGCAAAAATCTCTCATCCACCCTACAGCCCAGACTTGGCCCCTAGCGATTTCTACCTTTTCTCAAAGTTAAAATCTGACCTTCGTGGAAGGTGATTTAACACCGACAAAGAGCTCCCAGCAGCAGTGGAAGAACATTTTTTTAACAAAGAAAAAAATTATTTTTTTCATGGTATAGGAATGTTGCCAAAGCGTTGTATTAAGTGTATTGATGAACTTAGAGGAGAATATATTGAAAAACAGTAAAACCAGTTTTTTTTTCTTTCACCTTTCCTTCTATCCCAGGCCAGAAACTTATGGACCTTACTACGTATAAGATTTAACCATACTAAATTTTAAGTTTACATAGTTTCAGGGTATCATTCCATTTCATGCTTCATGGATTTAAAATCCACCCTTAACTCTTTGTTGTTCTCAAAATTTTAGTGTCTTCAATCAGTTGCAATGTGTCAAATAAAAAACAGTATTAAAAATTAAAAAAATTATGACTCCCGTACTCCTGATCTCTAGTGGATGTCTATTAAACATACCTTTTTTATACCTTAATACTGTTGTTACTTAATTTTTAAGATATGAAAGATGCTCACTTTGTGGCCCACCATACCGTGAGGCCAATTTTACTTTTTTGTCGAATTAAAATTCTTAAAAATCCAACAAAATAAGGCGATAAACTGTCGAAGTATATTAATTTTAGACAAATGAAATCATTATTTGAAAATACATGCCTTTGAGAGTGTGATGAGAACAGTTTCAATGTGTTTCTTTTTCGCAGACTGTCTACTGCCCCAAAAAAAAGTCACGGAAATCACAAAAATGTCTTGAAATTGACCATAGGGCACAAAAATTACGAAAAAGTCATAAATTATGAACCCATGTCAAGTATTTCAGTTTTATTGGACTTTTAACGTAATCCCGGGACTTCTGTGCATTTGTAATTTGTTCCTTTGTTGTTACATTTACATCAATTATCAATTATTTACATATATTTATACAATCTGTTATCCTTTATCTACATATATTTTTATTTTTTTTATCCTTATTCAGAGTTTTTTATGCAGACTTAAATATTGAGGTTGTATTCATATTTAGTTTGTTCAATATTTTTGAGGTTGCTAATTTCCTAGTCCTTTCTAAAATGTTTAGTATCATCGTTTCTTTACTTATAAAATTAATTTAACTATCCTCTTTAACATATGATATACATTTTATACAGTTTTATTAATTGTTTTAAATGTACGTGAATGTTTAACAGTATGTGGTAATCCATTTATCATTAAAAATAATTTGAAGTTTAAGGTTAAGGCCTTGTTTTTTAAGTAAAATTTATTTATTTAACAACAGGTTGATCTAATATAAAAAATATATAAAAATAAACAGAACAAAAATGCACAAGTGAAATTAATTTTTTTTTTCTTTAATGGGCATGAAATTTGCACTTCACGTCATAAAATTGGCTTTCACAAAAGTAGTTGACACCCAGTTGTAACAACCTTTTTGCAAAGTTTATGACTTACTGCACCTATGTACTACACATTGTGTTACCTAATTGTTATAAGATTCATTAATGTGTATAAGGAGACCCTTATTTTTAAAGATTTTTTATCTTTTGTTTAGATTTGATGGTGCACTGAACGTAGATCTTACTGAGTTCCAGACTAACCTTGTCCCATATCCCCGAATCCACTTCCCACTTGTCACCTACGCTCCAGTAATCTCTGCTGAGAAGGCATACCACGAGCAGCTCTCTGTTATGGAAATAACAAACGCTTGTTTCGAGCCTGCTAATCAGATGGTCAAGTGTGATCCACGACACGGAAAATACATGGCTTGCTGCATGTTGTACAGGTAGGTTTCTTTTTTAATTGTTACGCTAACCATTTACGGGAGGTACTTATCTGAAATAAGACGTTGTATTCATAATTTCAAGATTTAACTTCATTCAGTTCACCTTCTGTCCATAATATTGTTTTTTTTCTAAAGTAAGAAGTAACAACATCCCAAATATTCTGTTTCTGTTCATCTGCAATTTTTTGCCTTAACTCTTTCAAGACCGAGGGCTGCAAAAAAATTGTCCACCGGGCTCAAGTCTTCCTTTTGTATGACTATTTTGGCAAACATATAAAAAAATAAATAAGTCGAGAAACTTTTGAAATGATGTACTTTTAGTGGATTAATTACAATGTAGTGTCAAAAACGCCATGAAAATGGGTCTGCTGAAGGAATTGTTCTGGCGGATTCAATATCATACGATACTAAATCTGCAAACCCAACCGGGAGTAACATAATGAGGCCCCAAACCAAATACGAAGGATATAGGACAAGGCCCGGAGTAGTGGGGATAGACAGAAAGCCAAGCAGTCTGCTGGCACTCAACACATCTCCCTGACTCATATCCCACAACGCCTGGCCCGAACAATTCAATTCTGCAAACGTTCTTGTTTATTCCAAGAGATGGATACCCTTACTTTTTGTAGTTCCTAAAGTCCATGTCTCCTATAGGTCTTTCTATCTTCATTTATTCAGTGTATCCTGATAACAGCAACTTCACATAAGACAGTCATTCTGAATTTTGTTTTTGCTGGAACAAAATCATCTGGAAAAGATGATTTTGTTACGGCAATATGTAACCTAACAAATTCCAAACGTTTTAAAACAATTAAAGAAAAAGGTTTCAAAATATATTGTAAATAAGAGGAAAATACATATTTGTAAGGTGTGTCATGTCAATGCTGGTTTGCACGAGAACCTAGGCTCATAGTCTCCCCGTTGTCCATTGGCTAATGCCGCCTTGGATTCTTGTTTGAGCCCTGAAATAGGTTAAGTATTTTCATTTCAGGACCCGTTAAAAAGTGCTCTGCTGCACCATCCATGGTTAGGAAGGGTTGCAACCTATAAATAGCCTACGCTAATGGTCTGGACATTTAGGCACCGTGAAAAAAATTCTATATAAATACTAGTTTTCAGTATTTATATAAATAATTATTTAAGAAAGATAAATGAAAACACTAGCCTCCTGAGATGTGAGATTCTAAAGCCATTACACTTAGACATGTGTGTGAATTAAGGACTTTGTTCCAATGATAGTATGACTCCTTTAAACAGTGAATTTCTATCAAGCCTATGTTGGACAGATATTGAAAAATAGAAAGAATAACAGTCCAAACGTTGAGAATGCAACATTATGTGAGGAAGTTTCATCCATGCAACTGATGCTAGTTTGCTGTGTGGTTTAGACATAGAAGTTGAGATCAGCAGTACAACCTGCCTTCCAACATGTTTTTGTTAAGAAAATCAAATAAATTGTTATATGTGCTTTAATATTCTTTTTTTTTTTTTTTTAATGTCAATAAATCCTAATGCTAACTATTTTATTTTTACAGAGGTGATGTTGTCCCGAAAGACGTAAATGCAGCTATTGCAACTATTAAGACCAAGAGGACTATCCAGTTTGTCGACTGGTGTCCAACTGGATTCAAGGTAAGATTTATTTTATAGTTTTTTATTTCAGAGCACCTTCTTTTTCAATATCCCTATTGAATCAATAGCAATTTGTGTCTTTATTTTGCCTCTTCTCCTAAACTGTTGAAACAGTTTCAATGTTTTATTTTATTCCTTGCTCTAACAATTGACCTAACATTCATTGTAAATGATATATCTGCTCTAAGAACTGATTAAAGAACAAATGTAAACCTACAAAAAATCAGTTTACCCTGATTGATATGTCTATATTTTGTAACATGTTTCATAGAGTTCCTATTATTTATTTTAATTTTAGCGTACATTTATTATTAACTGAGAATTTTAGGATGGTTTATCTATAGGTTACCACCCTTTGCTAGCCAGGATAGGGCTGATGCCATTTATTTTTTCTAAAGAACAGACACCACCCTTGTGGGAATCGAACCCATGACCTTTGGCAGGAAGTGCTAACCCTTTCCATACCGTGGACTGCTCCAGCAGTCGAGAGCGGTCGGGACCCACATACCGTGGACTTGTGTAGAAGTCGAAGGAAGACGGGACCCACGTACCGTGGACTTGTACAGCAGTCGAGAGCTCGGTGTATCTCTCGCATTCTTTATCTTCTCATGTCTCGACTTTAGAGCTATCTAGCATTACCGTATTGTACTTCTAGTATTCCTGCCTATTACTAGATGGCATTTGAATGAAGTTTTTGGTCGTTTTCAGTCGAATTAGAACTCGTTACCTTCTCCGCCCAGTTACCCGGTGAACCGACGTCAAATTACCGTTTGTTTTTATACTTCTGTACATTCCTAACAGCATTTATTTGCAAAATCAGTTAACTTTTAGTCCTGAAGTTAAGATCTTATATTCGTTTTTTGTTAAATTTAGAAAAACTGTTTTTTTTTTGTTTTTTTTTATTGCGTGTCCTCCATTTTGAAAAAAAATATTTAATTAAAATGTTTAATATATTACATATTTAATTAAATAATGCATTAAATTAACTGTAAATCTTTCTAATTATGCTTTTGTTTTTGTAACTGAATTTTATACATAAAAAAAAAAAAATTAACTCCGCCGGTGTACAAAGTCACAGATCAAAAATGAAGATGGAAAATTTATTTGCCGTAGTTATTGAGTATTTAATTCCCTTGCTTATTATTCACAAAAGAAAGGGCAAATGGTAACTGAACAAAAACCTTCTTTTTTTTACTCGTATATATAATATAGCTTTTTTATTTCTTATTTTTAAAGAAAGTTGTTCAACTTAAAATAATTATTTAAATGCCAAACTAATTCAGCATAAATAAAAATTAATAATTATTGTAAGCAAAATAAAAATAAAAATGATAAAAGATGAGTTTAAGTACGGCGCGGAGATCGCTGAAAGTCGAGGCGCTGTGACCGAGAGTGGAAAATGTATCCCGTACAGGGAGACCGAAGCCGGGTGCTAGGATCCCGTACAGGAGAACACATCTCCTCGCGGCTCTTTGCGTACGGAAAGGGTTAAGTGCTCACGCCTTAACACTCATGGCCACCGGCCCTGAGTTTTCCTATTAATTCTACCTTATTTTTCTTTATTTGTTTTTTATTTAAAACTTTTCTACAGTTTTTTTTTTCATTCCCCATGGTGGCTTTACATCATTCTCTTTATGAAACATCTTAGATGAGATATTTTGATCCTTTTTTTTTTTACTCGTCCTGAAAACTAGGGTTGGTTAGGATCTAATAATTTCCAAACAATGAATGAGCTATTTTATTCTAATGTGCTGGTTTGTTTCAATTTCCCTTTGCTAAATATAAGTATTATTTGTTTTAATTAACCAAAACATGTGCAATGTTAACCCTCAAGCGTTTTGTAACATGAGTAGTCGCGTGGATGACGATGGTCATCCATTCTTTTTCCCTATGTTTATGATTAATTTTGACTTTATTTTAATTATAGTAATTATCACACTACAAATCATTATCATAATCATATCGCTCTAGTATTTCTAAAGTAACACAACTAAAAATGTCACTCGTGCATAGGGGAAATAAAATTAAGGCAGGAAGAGTGACACGAGTGCCCTCAGGTGTACAAGCTCTGAAGCTAGGTGCATACAGTTTTGATTGGTGATAAAGATATATTTATCAATGCCTTTCAGGGTGATATCTGAAAAACACCGATTTTTGAGTTGTGACACTTTGGAAATCCTAGTGCGATATATTGAATTTTAACTTAAGACATAAAATTTGTAAATTAGGATAAAAAGAAAAATACTAAAAAACTTATACTACATGAATAGTCGTGTGGCGGACAAGTATCACCCAGAACAAAAAAAAAAAGCATCTCTCTTCCCAGTAGGTAAACACTTAATTCTGTTTAGTCTGTGGTTCCCCCCACTCCTCCTGCAAAGGCTCCTGGCTCCGCACCCTCGTCAGTTCCGAAACATATACACAGGAGCAGATCAAAGCGTTAAACAGAAGTAATTATTATTCTTTTAAGATTGTGTCCATTTGTTATCAATAATTTATTTTAAAAAGGGCAGTCATATATTTAAAAAAATCAATTTCCATTAGGTGCTCTACTTATTTCATGTCATCATGCACAACATATATTATTTGAACTATAACCTAGGATGATTTTCCTTGGTTTATGGTTTAAATGTCTACTCGAGTCTCCGAAATACAGTGATAAATCATGTATTAGTAATCTGTTTTATACAGGCCCATTTATTTTGTTTCCCTTGAAGATTTCGAGTTATTTTATATTACTGAAGTTTCTTTATAATATATTCAACCGTGTTTTTTTTTTCAGGTTGGTATCAACTACCAGCCACCAACTGTTGTCCCCGGCGGTGATTTGGCCAAAGTCCAGCGAGCCGTCTGCATGTTATCCAACACGACTGCTATTGCTGAAGCATGGGCACGTCTTGACCACAAGTTCGACTTGATGTATGCCAAGAGGGCTTTCGTCCACTGGTACGTAGGAGAAGGTATGGAAGAAGGTGAATTCTCAGAGGCTCGGGAAGATCTTGCTGCTCTCGAGAAGGATTACGAAGAAGTCGGGATGGATTCCGTCGAGGGAGAAGGGGAAGGTGCTGAGGAGTACTAAGTAAATCAGCAAACATTACCATCATTCAACAGCTGATGCTAAAATGAAAAATTAATTTGTCTTTTCTTTCACTTTTTTTTATACAAGTGCTGTTTATATTTATTTTTCACTTTTTTTCAACTTTGCTTTACTCATTTTCTTATATCATTTATTTAATTTAAAAAGAAATAAAAGCAAAATGTGAAAACTTACATTGTTTCCTTATTTAACCTTTTTATAATCTTGTGAACCTTTGGTGTAAAAATGCTAATTTTGTTTGATCTTAAACCTTTCTCTACTGTCGACTTCTCCAGCAGTCGAGTGCGGTTGGGACCTGAGTACGAGTCGAAGAAAGATGGGTTCCACCTACCGTTGACTTCTGACCTTGTCAAATTACCGTTAGTTTTTATACCTCTGTATATTCCCAACAGCGTGTTTCAGCAAAATTAGTTCTCTTTTAACCCCTGAAGTGTTAAAATCTTATTTTTGTGTTTTGTTAAATTTAGAAAAAGTATTTTTTTTAATAAGGGTCCTATGTTTTTTTAGGGTTTAAAAAGAGATTCAATTGTAATTAAATATTTAATTAATTTAACTGTATAATCCTTTCGTTTTTGTAAATAAGTTTTAAATGCATAAAAAATAAAAGTTTTTAATTTCGCCGGTTTCTTGTTCAAAGTCACGGATTATAAAGGAGGACGGGAAATTTACTGTCCGTAGTTATTGAGTATATATTTCACTTGTTTATAATTAAAAAATGTGGCAAATGACAAAGGAAAACCGTTTTTACACTCATGTAATATAACTTATTTTTAAGCAAAGTTGTTCAACTTAAAAATAGTTCGAACTCAAAATTAATTCGACATAAATTGAAACTAATAAGCATTGTAAACAAAGCAAAATTATAAAAGACAGCGAGGAGATCGTTGAAAGTCAATTAGCTATGAGCGAGAGTGGCAAAGGAATCTTGTACAGGAGGCCCGAGGCTGGATGTGAGTATCCCGTACAGGAGATTCCTTCTCCTTTCAAATCTTTGTGTACGGAAAGGGTTAACAAATCGAATATCAGCAAGAACACTGTTACAATTTTATAGAACTTATTACTCACAGAAAATGCTTGGACTCATCTTTTCCCTTCTTGAAATTATTTAAAACTTTCGCTTTTCAGCTCAAGCAAGAACATTAGGTGAACCACAAACATTGTTCTGATTCGTTACAAATATAGGATTGCTCCACTCACAGGAAAACAGGACATTTTCCAGAAGTAAACTGTAATTTTGTGGCTCAAACAGGAAACTTCTACTATTTGGAGTGTGCAAATAAAAGTCCGTCGTGCAGGAGCTGCATAACTTAAAACATCTCATAGAATTTGGGTAGTTAAAAGACTGCATGCCTGAATAATTTGTTTAAAATAACCTATATAAATGAAGCCAAAAATAAATAGTTCTGATCTTTTACATTTGTAATGAGAAGCTGTTTCTACTATTAATTTTTTAATTCATTTCCTTCCTGTCTTGTGTTTGCCTGGTACTAAACATTTTCTCTATGGGCCTTGATAAATAATAAAAGTTTCCCCATGTAAAAAGAGATCATACCTGCAATAATAACAGGAGCTGGATAAAACTCTCCTAGTGGTAGGAGTCAGAAGAAAACTAACCATATAAACAAAGCATAACAAGGTGGTTTTCCACAACCATTGGTAATGTTAAAGAAACAGAAAAATACCGGATTTGTTGTACTGTACACCCTACACCTAATCCCACGATTACTATCAATTATCACTATTTCCAAAACTCTGAGAGAACCCAGCAAGGGGAGCTGAGTTTAGAATTTACTTGCATACACACACTCAAACACCATGCACTATCATACTGAGTATTAAATTATTCATATGTTTTTAGATTTTTTTTTGTATGAAATTTATTAGCCTCAGCTCCAAGGATTTCAACAATAATGTCTGGTAGCTTTAATTTTGTCTACTAATTGTAAGTTTATTCTTATTGATTTGTTATAAAAAAAGTTACACCCAATTTGTAGACAAGACCTATTAACGTTAATCCCTCAATGAATAAATGTTTTTTGGCAAAGAAAACTCCAACCAGCAGGCACTAAAACGCACAAGTAATGAATCACTTTGGTGTACAAGAATTCAATATGTTGATGACATAAAAAGCTATATCCGGTCATCCCATGTCAAATCAACCACGGACCTTGGATTTTGATTTTATTTTGTATGTTGGTTACTCTAACAAAAAATAACCAAAAACAATTTTTAAAAAATTTTCATCTTTTTCCGTTTTTTACTATTAATTTTCAAGATATTGAAAAAATGCCTTTTTTTGGCAACCGGAAAATGTTAATTCCTTGGTAGATTGAGTTCTATTCTAGCTAGAGCAGTCAGTATACTCTCATTATTCAGCTAATTAAATGGACTTTAATTTGATATTCAACAAGACCAACTTATTGCAAAGTTTACTTTTCAAAAACTTGTACATAATGGTTTTTGAAAAAAAAAAAATATTTGAATCTTCAGTTCATTGACTACATATGCTGTTAGTTTCATTATGGGATGGCAATGGGATCATTTTATAACATAATTTTGACTTTATAATTGTCACTGCAAAGTTAATAAACATTTGGTGAGTGATGGATATTAGTATTGTAAATTCAGCAATTAGCATCCCTGATCAAAATTTGAAATTTGTTCAGGCAGGACTAAAATTAAAGGGGAGATTTAATAGATATTGCACATTTGCCGGTACCCAGAAATTGCACACTTTCATTCCTTTAACTAAGAAAAGAAATTAAGACCCAACTTAACTCAAACTTCAATCAAAGTGAAGTTGAACTGGTAACTGATTTAAAAAAAATTGAAATTAGAAAAATAAAATTTGTAATAATTGGGACTTATTGTATATTAAATTCTAATTCATCCATCTCCTCATTTTTGTTGAGTACACATGCCAGCCACCACTGGTCGTCATATTCACAGGCAATTAAACCACCACATGTTTTTTCATTGAAGGCTACTGGGATCTGTGTCTAAATCAGTTACCAGTTCAACTTCGCTTATAAAAAGCAAATTTAAATTATTATTCATGATTTAAATAAAACAATTAAAAAACCTAACATGGTAAAGGTAGTAAATGAATATTCAATTAAAATGTCATTTTTTATAAATGGCCAAAAATGTAACTTACTATAAAGCCACCACAAATGAGTTTATATTTTTTAGAAGGAACAGTGATATCCCTTACCTTCCTGTACAGATCAGGTATTTTATCAATCATCTTTATCACTTTGGAGGCCCGCTGGCTGTGAGTGCTAAGGTGTGAGCCAAGGGTTGTGCGTTTGATTCCCACTAGGAGAGGTGGCTTTTCTTTAGAAAAAAGAAAATGCATCAGCCCTATCCAGGCTAGAAAAGTTTGTTAACCTGTAGATAACCCATTCTAAAATTCTTAGTTAATTATAAATGGACGTTAAAATTTAAATACTTAAAATAACAAAAACAGAAATTTGAGACTAATGGGAAAACTGTAATACTTCTCAAAAATCACAAACCACCTGAACGTTTTAGAGCTTTATAGATATTATTACAATTCTTGATATCTGAAAAGCCCAAATTCAGCTACAAAGTTTTAACAAAACCCTCTCTATGGTGCAGTGAGTTAAACAGTGCAATCAAATCTTCTCTCAAATGTCAATATTTTGGTAATATTATTTTTTATTTATTTATTGGAGCACTGCAACAAAGGCAATATGCTCTTACATTTCTGAAGAACTGCCAATAACAGTTACAAATAAAGTGTACATTAAAACATGGGTGTTGACAAACTACAGAGCTGTCTTTGAAAATAATACAAAAATGTAATAAGGAGGTTTTAAGATGAACATTGAGTGCTAAAATTTAAGCAGTTAAAATGATAGCCTAATATACTAATTTATAAAAATAGAATACGTTTTCATGTAGCTGTTTTTGGTAATAAAGTACCTTCTCAGTCGTATAAGTCTGCTGGCGGCCATCATGCTGAATACACTGGTTCCCGTAGATCACAGAACTTAAGCAGCTTTGGGCGTGGCCACCACTTGGATGGGTGACCGCCAAGGAAAACCTTGTGTCATTGAAATTATTACCTTTAGATAGCCCGGTGCAAATTATTCCGGAAGTTGTATTCTATTATCATCGCTCCTCATATGTCAAACCTTCGCACAAAAATTACATTGACACACAAAAAAGGGACTGATAAATGAAATGTTCAACTACAGTATTCTGAAGAACAAAAATTATTATTTTCAATGAAATTTCACGCATCGTCGAGTAGCTTCTGAGTATCAGCTAAGTTTCTTCGAAGTCTGTCTCTTCGTGATCTTATCCATTTCAGTTGTAATCCTTTAACTTTGTATCCAGCGAAGAACCCAACAAAAAATCCAACCAATATGATCGCCCAGAAAGAAATGCCACCATCAGATTCAGTACTCTCCATCTCTCAGATTGACGATTTTGAACACAGGACACTAGCCAGCTTCAGAGAAACCTCCTCAAAGTTCAAAACGCCTTGATAATTAGTTTTAATAAAATAAATTTCTTAAGAATAATGTATATTATTGTTCAACATAACATTTTTTTCCTTTTCTTTTTTCGCTAAGATGATGTGTAGTTGAGCTAAAAATATAGATTCATCCTTTACACATGGAATATTAATATCAAGTCTGGAGTTCGCTCAAAGAGGACACATTCCATTTTATCAAACACTGTTCACAAGGTCATCCCGCGATAGCCACGTCGAGTAATACACTGGTGCGCACTGGAGCGATACAACATGAGCGATCTTTCATCACACGATTCCACTACTATCAGCGCAGAGATCCGTCCACACTGGAGCGATACGGGGGCCATTTTCGGTATCTAATTGGTAGGATTGATGGATTTGAAAAAAATTTATATATATATATATATATATATATATATATATATATATAGAGAGAGAGAGAGAGAGAGAGAGAGAGAGAGAGAGAGTATGTAGTAAAGCATGGGCGTATATAAGGGGGGGGGGCTGAGGGGGCTACAGCTCCCCCCCCCCCGAAATTTTGAGTTGATCGGTAAAAATTTCATAAAATCCTTAAAAATAAATTAAATAAGATCATTTAGTTCATAAAAAAATATTCCATTTTGGGTGTAATAGCGTTTTAGCTGGCTAAAACTCTTTCAAGATCTAAGTTGTTAGTATTCCATACACCGGAAATGGGCTCAGCCCACTCCCAAAATTTTCCCAGCCCCTCCGAAATTATTTTCTATATGCGCCCATGTAGTAAAATCGATGGTTCTAATCAAATATAGCGTAATCGCTAGTATATATTAAAAAATAAATAAATAAGATATAACAAATAAATAAATAAAAATATATACATATACAAAAAAAGAATAAACAAAAAAAAGTGGGGAAAAAAGAAGTATCAATTACTAAACATGTCAAAAGTAATAAAAAAAAATATCAAAGAGAAAATAAATAAATAATAAAATTAATATATACATTTTTTATTTGTGGTTTTCTAAATATGTTTTGAATCTGGTTCTTATATCTATGCAATAATAATTTTTTCCAAAGGAAGATTCTAACAAATTTCAGAAACACAACTCTCTCTTAAACAGACAATACTGAAAAGACTCTCCGTCCTAACATTAAACTCGCACAATTTAACTGTACTCCCTCGCGGAGATGACCAAGCAGTTTTCTATCCTTAAACTACCAACCTAACCTAACCCCCCCCCTTCAGAAAGAGCAAAAAGGTTGAAAATGAACAATTAAAAATTAATGAAGCTTTTCCTTCCCTGTGCCCTTCATCTATTTTTTCCCCCGCAACACCTGTCAAATTTGTTCTGTAATAACTTTTCAACTCATAATTAATTCCAAAACCTCGCGTTCTGCTCAAACAATTTTACAAAGGAAATATTGAATGCTGAGCCGGCATCATTGATATCGGACATGTCAAACGATACAGCTAGAGGGGCCAAACGACATCGTGTTTCAGAAAGTCCGACTCGCAGGAGCTGCGTCATCTTAGCGCGGTTCCGTTCTTATCCCTAGTGCTATTAACAAAGGAATAGAAGCAGTTATTAGTAGCGTTTGATCTTTCGTTAAAATATAAATTAAATCTTAAAGAGAAGGAAGTTTAAGTCGCCACAACAGGAAACTGACAGTATCCTAAGCGGAAATGAATCGCCCGCGATCTCAACATTCGCTCTAGGAAACTACTATTGCCAATAAGTTTCTCATTGTCTTGCCTTCTTTTACTAAAATACTAATTTGACTAATAAATGCAATTCAAAACTAAAAAACAACGAATTAAAAAGTGATTAAACAAAAACAAACCCCCGTTCAAAAGAACAAAACAAACACTTAAAGTTTTAAGCTCTTATTTCTCCTATTGACATTGCCCCGTCGAAAATTGCTTCGGAACCTTTTTTTGTAGAGAATTTAGTGAGCATTCAAATGGCCACCTTCTACTTACCGCGGTTTTCCAACCGTTTTCGAGATATATACGAAGGGCCGAAAACTTTTCATGTCCGCTAATAATTTTTTTTTTTTTTTCAAATATTTCCTTAACTCCAAATGTAACCAGAAATTGAACATCTTAGTTTAGATGAATTTTTAAGACGTAGAAAATATTTCAATTGAATCCCACGATTCTTAATACACACCAAAAAAAAAAAAGTTACAAAAATATTTGATTCAATTTTCTCAAAAACTGTCAGATATTGCCTTAAAAATGGTTTCATTCGTTTTCCTATGTGAACACGAAAACGTAAGCGTTACGATTTTCTTTCACGCGAATTTCGCTCCAAAGACCTTCTTTCTGTGGACGGATTCTGCTGGTTAGCGAATTTGACCTTTCAAATTAGGCGAAACATGTTTGTACGAAATTTCATCAAAATCGGACCATTTTTGAGCCAGCTACAGAGCGAACAGGCATATATACATATATATATATACATATATATATATACATATATATTTATATATATATACATATATATTTATATATATATACATATATATATATATATATATATATATATACATATATATATATATGTATATACATATATATATATATATATATATATATATATATATATATATATATATATATATATATATACAAATTTGAACCACCGTTATTTTCGTGATCTATGGGATCTGAAACGGGAAGTCGGCACTTCCGGATTGCGTCATGAGGTCAACCTCATAAGCGGGTTTCCTCTTTATGGAAAGATGGAGGAACCGCGCTAAAAGATAAACAACAGCATTAACAATTGTCTCTCTTTTTTGCATTATGTAGATTTGTTGTCATATTTATTTAATTTTAGACAGGAATTTTTTTTATTTAATTTATTTTTGTTTTGATATCCTTCATTTTGATTGAACAACTATTATTTCTTTGAATTATATTAAATTCGTGTATGTTATTAGTTTACCTTGAAATGCTGAGAAGAGGGGGGGGGGGTTGGTTTGAAAGGTCATTTCCCTACAAATCAATAAAAACCTCTAGACTTTTTACAGCCTTTTGAATCCTCCAAGACATTTTATTGGAGAATATCTATAAATAATATAATATACGAGCAAAAAAATCCCAACAAAATTTCATGTAACTAAAAATAATATAAGAGAATATTAACTTTGGAAATGTAATGTTTATCAAGGAAACACCGAGCTGCTTGAATAAAGAGAATATTGATTGGTGAGCTGTGACCTTCGCTTATAGATTTGTTTAGCTGAAGAGGATTAAATTCGTTCCTACAAAAACACTTTAGTAGTTTGGGACATTAAATGTTTTTACTTAAATTTTTATTTTATTTTGAACTACACTAAGGGCCTGCTGAAAACATCGGATCATGGGCGTATATACAAAATAATTTGGGGGGGGGGGGGGCTGGGACCATTTCCGGGGTAAGGAATACTAACAATTTAATAGTAACTATTAATAGTTTTAGACAACAAAACCGTTATTACAATATAAATAAAATATTTTTTATGAACTAAGTGATCCTTTTAATTTATTTTTAAAGGTTTTATGACACATTTTTATCATCAAATCAAAATTTCGGGGGGGGGGGCTGCAACATCCTCAGCCCCCCCTTATATACGGCCATACATTGGATGCTTGGAATTTCTATCATATAACACTTCATGTTTTTAATTTCTTACCATTTCTAATCCGTGAGGGCATTATCGGTATAAATGAATTAATAACTACATATTAACCAGAATAATAATTATATTAAAATATCAATGATTATTTGTGGGGTCTCCCTGTGGTCTAGAGGCTAACGCTTCAGATTCTCATACGGGAGACGGTGGTTCGAGTCCCCCCGGTAGCAAGACTTTTTTTTATCTCAGGGCCTGTTGAGAAAATCCCCGGCAGCAGTGCTCACGCCTTAACCCTCACAGCCATCCGGCCTCCAATACGATATATATATATATATATATATATATATATATATATATATATATATATATATATTCTTTTTTATCCTAGTAGGCATGAGGTCGGGGGCGAGGTTAGCTCAGTGGTAGAGCACTTGACTAATGAACTGGAGGACCAGGTTCAAAACCCGAGCGCGCACTAAAGATTTTTTCTTCTAGTGCTGCCGTTCGAGGGTTGGATTTGGGGTCCCAGATCGTCCCTAGGCTCACCCAGCCTTTAATTAATTTAATTAATAATGGGTACCTTGGGTGCTAATGACTCTAGCAGTCGAAGCAGCCAAGGGGAAAATCAGGCGGCCGGAGCATAGTGCTGACCACACTATCTCCCTAGTGTGCCGTATGGTCAAGAATCAGATACCTCTACAGTATCTGCCCCTCTGGGCCCTTGTGGCCTGTTACGGGACTGGTTTTTTTTAGGCATGAGGTCATTAAAGCAGTCTTCCCTTTTTTCTTTTTTTTATACTACTTTATTTATTGGGCCCGACATGTTTCGTGCGTCTTTTCTTCGCACCTCTTCAGGGGCACTTCTGAAAAAAAGGGAAGACTGCTTTAATGACCTCATGCCTACTAGGATAAAACAGAATTTGGATATTTTGGGTCATCTATAAGAATAAATAATATATATATATATATATATAAATACATATATATTAGTTTAAGTTCATTGTTTGTTTACAATCATATTCAAAAATTCAAATTTTCGCGCGTCTCTAATCACACTAAAATGGCCGATTTTAGACTTCAACCGATTTCATTTGCACTCCCTCCTCAATGGAAAATAGAGTGAAGTTTTAGTTCTTGGAGATTGTGATGAACCAAAAGTGGAATATGATGTCTGTCCTGCTGATGGAGAGATATTTTTTCTGCTAGCCTTTCTTCGGGAGAGTAGTTCACGGTTGTTCGTTCTTGATAAGATAAGTGTTGTATAGTAGTACGTTGTATAAGCTCATACCTCTTTGTAACGAGCTTTCCCGCCAAGAGAGCAGGATATGTTCAGTCAGTGTTTGTTAACTGGTCTTTGCATAAACTCATGTGTATTGTGATTGATCCAATAAATATGTATTTATGATACAGTGTTCTATTTCTATGAACTTATAGCATGGTGGCAGCGGTATCATACCTATTAGGTAAATAGATTCTTTTGGAAATTTGGATTTTTTTGAAAATTTGTAATCTTTGGAAACATGGCTTCTTCATTGCTAAAGTTTGATGGATTTCTTAGTTTTGAGGGCGACGTCGCAAGGAATTGGAAGTCGTTTCGAAATGCATTTAATCATTATATTGATGGATATTTTTCCAGTGCCACAGGTAAGCAAAAAGTTGCTATGTTGTTATACCACATGGGGACAGAAGCGAACGATATTTTTGATACTCTAAAAGTGACAAATAAGGAGAAGTTAGAAGACGTTATTAAGGCTTTTGATGACCATTTTCTACCTAGAATTAATGTGACGTATGAAAGATTTATGTTTTTTACTAGACGTCAGGCAGATGGTGAATCTTATGAGGCATATTCAGCATCTTTAAAGGTCTTGAGAAAAAATTGTGAATTCGGTGAATTAAGTGACAGCCTGATTAAGGATATTTTCATATGTGGAGTGCGAGACAAAGCTGTTCAAGAGGCTTTATTGAGGTTAGGAGATTTGGAAATTGAGAAAGCCTTAAATTTTTGTAAAACTAAGGCAACAGTCGCAGCTCAAGTGGACAAAATGATGGCAGAATCAGTGGATAGGACTATAAAGGAGGAGCCTCTTGATTTTATACGGAGGACTGGACAAAGCAGAGACATAGGGAGTCGGAGGACTCGTGACGCTAAACCCATAGTTCGTGAGGTAGAGGATTGTGCTTTTTGTGGTTACAATCACTTGTATGGAAAATGCCCTGCTTACGGAAAACAATGTACAAAATGCAATCGAAAGAATCATTTTAAAAAAAAAATGTAAGGCTAATCAGAAACCGGCTGAGAAAGTGGATAACTTAGACTTTGACATTTTGGACTCTGGCGTGGAGTATTTTGTCGACGCTCTGGAGACACCTAGAACTGGACCTGCATCGCAGACTGCTGGAAACTGGTATACAGCTACTCTACAGGTTAGCAGTGGGGTCGACAGTGGGGCTCAGTGCAACGTCATTGGCCTTCAACGGTATCTTGATTTAGGTTTGGACCCTAATGAGGTAAAACAAACTCATGTATCAATTAAATCTTTTACAGATAATAAGTTAAATGTTTTTGGAAAATGTCAGTTAACTTGTATGTTTAAGTCAAAAACTTACCGAATTGATTTCTTTGTTGTTGACATGGATTGTGTTAATATATTAGGCTTACAGACTTCTGAACTGTTAGGACTCGTTAATAGAGTAGATTATATTTATAATGATGTTGAAAGTATTGCAGTGAATTTGTTGATCTTTTTAATGGTGAGGTAGGTTTGATGTCGGGCCCTTTGGAAATTGATGTGGATGAAAATATTAGGCCGGTTATTCAGCCACCTCGTAAGATTCCTTATTCGCTAATGCACAAGGTAAAGGGTGAGTTAGATAGTATCGTTCGAAAAGGTATCATTAGGCCAGTCGAGGAACCGACAGATTGGGTCAGTCAATTAGTGGTGGTTCAGAAAAAAGACGGTTCGTTGAGGTTGTGCTTAGACCCCCACCCATTAAATAAGGCCATTAAAAGAGCTCATTATCCCATGTTGTCTGTTGAAGACATTACCGCAAAGTTGGTAGGGGCAAAGTATTTTTGTAAGTTAGATGCCTTGTCCGGATTTTGGATGGTTCCCTTGACGGAGAAAAGTGCAAAGTTGTGCACATTCCAAACACCCTGGGGGAGATATAGTTTTTTACGATTGCCTTTTGGGTTGTCGGTTGCTCCTGAGATATTTCATAAGCGTATTAGGGAAACTTTTATGCATATAGAAAATGTTGATTCGGTGCAGAATGACGTTTTTATTTGGGCGAGAACTAAAGAAGAACTATTTCAAAGTCTTGTAAAGGTCTTAGCTGCCGCTAAGGCTGCCGGAATAAAATTCAATAGGAAAAAATTCGTATATGGCTCGGAGAGTATTACATTTTTGGGGCATACGTTTAGCTCGCAGGGAGTGTCGTTAGAAATTGATAAAATTAAAGCGATTAGGGATCTAAAACGTCCTGTAGATAAAAAATCGCTACAACGGGTGTTAGGGATGTTTAATTATTTGTCAAAGTTCATTCCCAAGTTTTCAGATATGTCAGCTCCCCTGAGGGATTTGCTACGTGAGGATGTCGAATTTGTTTGGGAGTGTCATCACTCTGAGTCGTTAGATAAATTAAAGAGTGCTGTTATTAAGGCACCAGTTTTGGGGTTTTACAACCCGGAAAAAGAGTTAACGCTTAGCGTGGACGCCAGTTCGTACGGTCTTGGGGCTGTACTCTTGCAGGAAGGACGTCCATTGGCCTATGCGTCCAGAGCTCTTACGGACACCCAAAAAAGATATTCACAGATAGAAAGGGAACTTTTGGCGTTGGTTTTCGGGGCAGATAAGTTTCGTCAATTCATTATTGGAAGGCCCAGAGTCAAGGTTCAAACGGATCACAAGCCCATATTAGGACTGTTCAACAAGCCGCTATCTAAGATAACCACAAGGCTTCAGAGAATGATGTTACGGTTACAGCCCTTTCGAATTGAGATCACTTATGTCCCGGGAAAGTATTTATATTTGGCCGATGTTTTGAGTAGGGATTTTATGCCTTCTGGTTGTGATATTACAACTAACTTAGGTGATGTGGACCAACAGGTGTCTCTCCTGATAAAACATTTACCGGTGACCTTGGAAAATTGGAAACTCATTGCTTCTCCCTCTACTAATGATGCTGTGTTCTCCCAGTTAAAGAAATATATTATAGGAGGTTGGCCCAGGTACTATAAAGATATTGTAGATGTAGTGAGGCCGTATTTTGAGTTTCGGGATGAGCTTACAGTTGTTAAGGGTTTGATTTTTAGGGGAGACAGAATTCTTGTTCCTCAATCTTTGAAAAAAGAGATGTTACATAAATTGCATACTGGGCATCCGGGTATTTCCAGAATGACTAACAGGGCTGAAATGACCCTTTTTTGGATTGGAATTAATAGGGACATAAAATTGTATGTTACGTCATGTAATAGTTGTCAGAAATACCAAGACAGAAATGTTAAACAAGCCTTGAAGCAGAAAGAAACTCCACTGCTTCCGTGGTCGGAGTTAGGTTGCGATGTATTTGAATTAAATCAAAAATATTATTTGGTAGTAGTGGACGCTCTGTCAAATTATATTGAAGTGGCGGACCTACCAAATCTACGTTCCAGTACTGTAGTATTACAGTTGAAAAATATTTTCTCTCGGCATGGTATACCACTGATTTTGTATTCTGATGGTGCTCTTTATTTTGACTGTGACTATTTTCGGAAATTTGCTAAGGAATGGGGATTTACCCATGTCTTGTCTACTCCGCATTATCCTCAATCCAATGGACTGGCCGAGGCTGCTTTAAAGTCGGTTAAGAAAATATTGAAAAAATGTTTAGACTCTGGTGAGGATCCATACCTAGCTTTGCTTAATTTTAGAGCTACACCCAGGGGTGATATCAGTTCGCCGGCTGCTTGCCTCATGAGTAGGAATTTGAGGACGAATGTTCCATGTTCATTTAAATCACTGGTCCCTAAAGTTACTGTATGGATGGATCGGAAAAAGATTTTGCGTCAGAAAGAGATAACTAAAGGATATTATGATAGGTCTATCCGTTCTCGTGAACCCTTTCGTAAAGACCAACAAATTCTTTTTAAAAAACTTCCTAATTCTGCCTGGATACCCGGTACAATTTTATGCAAGAACAGCGAACCAAGGTCATATACTGTAGTCAGTGATGCTGGTCATAAATATATTAGGAATGAAATTTATATTAAGAAAAGGGAGGGGCGTCGCTTGTTTCCCCGGGATTCCGCGGCTCCACTGACTTTTCCGGAGGAGTGGGGTGGTTTGGTTAAAGTGAAGACGGTACCACCGGTGAAATCTGTTCCTACTTCTCAAGATGCGCCTGACTCGAATATGTATAGTACTACTAAGGCAGGGCGCGTGATTAATCGACCCATTCGCTACAAAGATTATATAACCTGACCTATAGATGTGTATATATGAATGTACCTAATCTTATGTATTATGTTCTACCTAATCTTATGTATTATGTTGTATCTAATCTTAAGTAGTTAATTAATTAGTTTTTAAGGGGAAGATGTTGTATAGTAGTACGTTGTATAAGCTCATACCTCTTTGTAACGAGCTCTCCCGCCAAGGGAGCAGGATATGTTCAGTCAGTGTTTGTTTACTGGTCTTTGCATAAACTCATGTGTATTGTGATTGATCCAATAAATATGTATTTATGATACAGTGTTCTATTTCTAGTTTGCTTGGGTTTTTGTATAATTTTTCCCAAACTTTCAACAATACTCATTGTGTATTTAGTTAGTCAATAAACAAAATAACATGTAAATATATAATAACATGTAAAACTCAATGTACATATTGTATATTCAATTTGTAAATAAAAATCTCTTCTTCTTCTTCTTCTATTTCTATGAACTTATAACAATAAGGTTTTTTGACATTATAAACAAAAACACCAAAAGATGTCCGATTCTTTATTGAAAATTCTTCAATACTACTGTCTCTTCAGTACCTTGAAAGGGCACAAAAATATGGTAAAAATCATTGTCTATATCATTGTTACAAATAAATGGTTAAAACATTATAAATACACTTTATGAAAAAATACAACATAATTGTTAAATAAATTTCATACATTTAAAATTCAAACCACTAAACAAGAGAGATTGCACAAAAATTCGTGGGAAAAATAACAAAACAAACCCTATGATGTGGTCACAGCCAAAAAACAAAACAAACAAATATAAATAAATAAAAAGTATTCATAAACCACTTACAAAAATTCAGTCCTCATGCGAATTGGTCGATTTTTGAATCCCATATCAGCTAGAGTGTATGTTGAAAGGTTGCCAAGACTTCAAAGTTAGGCCATATAGTTTTATTTCAAAGTATCTTTTTTTTTTTATATAGTCAGCAATCGTCCTTTCTTGGAATTATGTAGCGACTGGAAATCCTAGTCTCCATTTGGTTTGAAATCTCTATGGCATGCTTATAAAACTCCGAGGTTCTCTATTCTCATTATTCTTTCAGTCTGGCCGACGAAAGCACGTCACGGTTAGTTGTCCAAAGTCTAGAAAGTTTTGTTTTGAAAAGCAACTTTATTCAAATTACATGAATTAAAAGAAGTCTCACGGTATAACTAAGCTAGGGATAAAAGAATTATTGGGGTTATACATCGAAATGTCCAGGAGACTTGGGAAAGGCCGAATATACGCATTAAGCGTAGAGTGGTAACCTATACGAAACCACCCAAAAAAATCCGTATTTTGTATAGGGGAAACTTAACCTTTATTTATTTATTAGTTGTACACACCGCGTCTTTGGAGAATTTCATTTTTTCCGATACGTTTCAATAGAGGGAGTAGTGAAGGTGGCCATATATGTTCAATTCAAATTTCAAGGCCGGGACTGCATAGATTGGCTTAAATATTTGGACTGTACGGGTCTAGCACACACAGGACAAGTTAATGAACCTCAAGGCCGGGACTCCACAGTCCAGTTATAGTAAAACCACTGAATGTGAAGTAAACATCCTCTTGTCTACACACATCAGGCCTGGCCTGCACAGTTTCGGCCTCATTGGACTGTGCAGTTAATCTATTGTTGGCTTCATTCTACTTCGATAGACTGTACAGATCAACTCTGGTCTCAAGGCAGTTTCATACACGGTGAGGAATACCTCAAGATTTGGATTGCTCAGTCAAATGTGGTGACTGTCATCCCCAAGGAGTTCTGTCAAGTCAATGGGGACATCAAGCTTCTCTCTTAAATGGCATTCCGTCAGTCTATGTTTTATTGTGTTTTAAGCTACATGTACGGCACATGGTTTGACCATATTAGTCAAGACACTCGTGAGTCACACGACTGTGGCCGATGTATAGTCTGGCTAATATGACTTCTTCAAGTCATGATCTTCTGTATGACTAAGGCCAGTCTTAGTTCGAGTTTGGCGTATCGGTCAGCAATTGTATTTAGTCCTAAGTTTCCGTGTTCTGGGAGCCGCCATAGTGTTACTGGTTTGCCCAATTCGTGTAGGTTGCGTATTTCTTCCTTTATTTCTGTAAATGTAGGATGCGTCGTGTACACATTTTGTGAACATTGCAGAGAGCACAAAAAAAACGAAGTGTACCGTCAACTCAACGAAAACACATCATCGTGTTTATGTTACACTCTTCAACGGAGTGCCGGGAGAACGGCTTGCAGTTCTGCTCCAAGTACGCTGAAGTCTGGTGGGAGTTTTTCGCTGTACGCATCATCGTGCAAGATTTCAGCTGCTCCTATGCCGTTTTTTTTCTTATTGGACCATCAGTGTATGGAATTAAGCAGTGCTCTTGTTCTGATGAGTTGAGAAAAATTAAAATAGAATGTGTAATGCTATCTACTTCATTGCTTTGTAAAGCAAACAACTAAGTAGCTCGAGGATATATTTTAATGCACTTTATCCAAAAAGATATTGGTGAGAAGCTTTAATGTTTCGATGATGTTGGTGGTCCAAATTTAAAGTTATATTAAGAGCAGTTATTGTTTTCTCTACCCTACTTCTGATCCTGACGTAAAATATGGACCCACTGGTAATATCCAAATGAATTTCTTATCAATCAAGTATTCATTTTACCATTATGCTCATTCATATTAAAAATAATTTGGTAGTCTCAAAGTGGCCTGCGTAATATTAAAGAGGCCCAAAAATGTATCCATCATCAAACCATTTCTGTTTGAATCTATTGAAATAACAATATTATATAGGTAAATTTGGAAGGAATGCCTAAGCAAATTACAAATGAAGTATCATTCTGGAGATCAAGGTCACTTGGGATCCTCTCCACAATAAACAGATTGAAAAAGCAAAGTAGTCTATCCTGTGAGTGGGCTCAACCCACTTCTGTCGAGTCCAATGACACTGTACGTGGCCCTGGTTTGCTGGAGGAAGGAAGAGGTATTAACTCCTGCCATCATAAACAAATGTTAATATGGAACGGCAATCTAAATGTGCTCCATTCCTGTCCTCATCGAGTTAACAGCTCTTCCGCTCAATCGGGCGAGATCACCCAAACATTCGCCTTCGATGGTATGGGTATTCCAAGCCAAATTCAGGGCGGCCACACCAAGCCAAGCTTGAACCAAGAGAGGAGAAATTCCAGCAGTATGGTGGCCCACTAGTATGATGTACATGTTGCTTTCTTAAAGATGAAAGAGCTCTTGGGTTATATGCAACTGTTTTTCTGTTTCAAAAACATGAAAATGACATTGAGAGGCAATGAGAACCTCAAAGTATGAAAGGATAAAGAATTTTGTTGTTCTGACTGTCAAAATAGAGTCAAGACAAAGAATCTATTTTGACAGTCAATCTGCACTGGTCTTAAACTACTCTCCTTAATTAGACATGGAATGCCACAATGCTCTAAATGAGCCAGGAGGACACAATAAGGTTACACTTAGGTGGGTAGCAGGTCACAAGGGCATCACAGACAAATTAAAAAGCCAATTTGTGTAAAACTCAAACTATTACTTCCAGATCAAATCTCGAAGAAGAGTTAATTTTATCTAAGGGAATCTGAAACAAAATGAAAATTAATGAAAACTTAGTCCCAAGAGCTGCTGAAAAAACAAATTTATCCAGCAGGAATACCTAAAACAAATATATATATATATATATATATATATATATATATATATATATACACACACACATATATACATATATATAACCATGGCCACCTAAATGTTATTTTGGTCTTCCTTCCTCCCCTAGGAAATGTCCAATACAGATTTTTCCTTGAAGATCTGACATTTTTTTCTCCTAGCTGAATCCCAACCACTCCTTGACTTTGCATCACCTCAACGACTCTTCATCTCATTAAAAATATATGATATTAATATAATAGCCTGATGATGAACAAATCCTTAACAATTTAATTAAAATGATTTAATCTGGAGAATGATATTCGTGATAAAATATAAAACTTCATTAAAAAACAACCACTTTCCAAGCTGCTTCATCATAAGAAAAGTTTTTTTTTTTTTTTTTTTTTTTTTTTTTTTTTTTTTTTTTTTTTTTTGGGAGCTTCGACTGCCAGGGTCATTAACACCATAGTTATAGATTTTTCACAAATCAAAACTTTTGTGTTATTCCTTCTATCATTTTAATTCCCAAAAACGTTGAGTAATGAATATTTTTCATGCTAATTAAAATTCATTAGCCACACACAACCCAAAAACTAATAATATTAGCCATTTAGTATGAAAAAAAAAATAAATAAAATAAAATAAACAGTGTAAGAGAATACAAGCGTAATATAAATGTTTCGCATACAAGGATTATTGCCCAAATGCAAAATATGTTGAGTCTCAGTGGCACATTTTTATTAATAAAAAATTAACAGTAGATTTTCAAACAGAAAATAAATATTTCAATAAATACTAATTGGATTTATACATTTCACTAGCCATAAACCAATTTTTGAGCAAAAATTTTCTAAATTGATAACAAATATATTTGAGAAAAAATTCATTATCACAAAAAAATCAGTCACATTACTGAGATGAAAGAAAAAGAGCTAATTGCAATAGATGTAGGACTGCCAGAGAAGCTTACTAACTCATCTCCATAAGAAAAAAAAAAAAAATAAAAAATAATCTAGCAATCAAAAGAAATTAAACTAAATTTAATTAGCTACGTATTTATGCACCAACTAAAGAGAAGCACAAGAGGAAAAAAAATTGTGCACCTGTCTGATTTAGAACATAAAACATACAATAGGAAATTTTACTACTTGATTCAACCTTCTAAGAGCAAATATCACACATTCAGCATAAAAGTGAGAAAAATAAAAGAGAACGGTAAAAAATTATATCAATACATTTATATAAAACGAAGGGAAATAATTATAATATACCTGCTCAAAATGTTGTCGCTTTTCATGTTTCATGCTCTTCTCGTGCCTCATCAGGAGGTTAAAACTCAGCTGGGCCAGTGGAAGGTTAGCTTTTAGGGCTGTTTGTAGTTTTTAATGATAACAAGTAATAATTTCAGTTTTTAGCTCCTGAAGAGGCGTGAGAACGAGAAACATGTAGAGTAACAATAAACGTTTTGGAGCAGATATAATTTTTTTTTTAACTACTGACCTTACATCTTATATAACTGTATTGAAGGATATAAATGGTCACTATATACATCACGAAAAATTATTGGTAAGTTGAAGATCAAAACTGCTGCATTTTATCTGACAATTTAAGGAATAATTGTCTTTCGCCCATTGAATTGCTTACAAAAGGTTTTGACCATTTTTTTTTTTGTCTAAATATTACATATTTGCATAAGAACAGAAGGGGATTAGTCATGATATCACATAAAACACTAGTTGGAAAATAATTTCTTATTTGCTGACATTTAACCACTTCACTGCTACTCCCTGCGCGGACTGGATACAAGGCTGCATGTTCTCTCTTCAAATATAATTCTCGTGCTATTCTTACTGATTCATCTCTTCATCATATGGATATATAAAAGAAAAGTGTGTTCCGACGCGGAGATTCTGTAGCTTATTATAGGTGTACTGCAAAGAAAAGAACCAGGTAGTGCACATGCGCTGCCTCCAGCCCATGTGGGGCCAAATAACCTTGGTTATCCCATATGACACCCATGAATTTCTTTGTATGGGGAACCTAATGAAGCAGGAAGTTTATTCGGACTCAATCAACTCAGAGCGCAATTAAGATATAGAATCATAGATGAAGTACACCAAATTTCATCAGAAAAGTGTTTAGATGCAATTTATCTAGTCAATGCTAGATGTAATGATTGCGTTCCTGCAAGAGGGCAACATTTTAAGCAATAACTAAATTAAATAGATGATAACATAAAAAAAATTGTAAATAAATAAAATGAGCCAGTCTCTCGTTGTCTATTAAAAGTTAACAAAAAGAATCGTAGATTAGGAACTCTTCTATTTGTGAATCGGTGCGTATACTCGCGCACCGCTTCTAGAGCATTATCGTTGCAGAAACCGTACATGTAAACTAGATCAGGATCAAGAGATTGAATTTTAGTAATTGGTTTCTTGAAACAATTCGCAATGACAATTTTTTTCAATTGAAAAAAGTAAGTACAAATTTTGTAACATTTTTTTTCCAGTTTAGTCATCGCTGAAGCATATTTATGCTAAAAAAAATGAAAACTGGTTTTGTGATTTTCTCCAAAACTAAGCAAAAACAAGCAAATCTCTTAAGGACTTTTCGTCTTAGATTTACGGTCCACTACACGCTTTTGAAGTTTGCCATTTTAATTTGGGACACCCTCTATATATATATTCTCTCTCTCTCTCTCTCTCTCTCTCTCTATATATATATATATATATATATATATATATATATATATATATATATATATATATATATGTAGGGAGATGGAGATAAATACCAAAGAAAATAAGGCTTAAAGCCAGGAGAAAAGGGGCGTAAAGAAGTGCGAAAGAATTCAGTGTGACCCACACAACACCGTGTATTCAATTCAGCAGTCAAGCAATTAAGCTTGAATTACAAGCCTCCATAGGGTTAAGAAAAAAAATCAGTCACTTAAAAGGCTGATAGGGGCTTATGCTGTACGGGTAAACACCCATACAGGACAGCATATTGACACATGATCTGCATGGTTCACTGAGGAGGTAGTTAGTCAGTCAGTCAAGTACATGCTCTGATCGCTTGCTTTTCCCTTTTGGAACTTCTCATTAGCATATTGACTGCCACAGAATTTGTCAGCAATCCACATTGCTGGTTTGAGTCGAGCTGAAGAATTGGCAGCAGTTGTCTCAAAGCCCGCAGAGCATAAATAATGAAAGTTTATGAACTAGGGAATAGCGCAAACTATGAGTTATAGTTGGCAATCAACGTTTCAGAGGGAGGTTGGGGCCATTGGATGACCTTGAATCCCATCCCAGCATCCAAAAAATTATAATAAAAGATAAAATCTTTCACTGTGCGCTTGGGGTTTGAAATCAGGTCCTCCAGTGTGCTGACCTATGTTACCCAAGTCTCATCAGGGCTATAACAACAAAAAAATGTACAAGTTGTGTAAAGGCAACAGTTTCGAATACAAATAATAATACTTAAAAAACAGAATATATATATAAAATAATTAAACATATATAATAATAAAAAAAGAAACATTAAAATAAAGTGAGCAGACCTAAAATTTGAGTTTGCAAAACCAGTCCACATAGTGAACTGATCTAATCTATTAGAAACCTCACTTCTAATCCTCTCCTGATTTTTTTTTTTTTTTTTTTTTTTTTTTTTTTTTTTTTTTTTTTTTTTTTGTGGGCTTTACAGAAAATGACGACTGAAGCAGAAAGTCATAAAAACAGAAGATGTTGTTCGAAAGGATGGTTAAAATAAGAAGATGATTGAACTCATATATCTTCTGTTATCGCAAATATCAATCAATTAAACTGATGAGATTAATTTTCTACAAATAAATACTGGACTACAGCCTGTTCAGATAGAAAGAAAAGTTCAATTCCGCTTGCGCGAAATTTTGAGGGAAATATTCCCGACGGTTCCACCACTTGCTAACTCCCATTTCAAGGAACAATACGATACATGAATCATTATGAAATCTGATTGTCTTGTTTAAGACAAGGGAAGGCTTTGAGAGGTCAGACAAAGGAAATAGTGTCTAATATTTATGAATACTTAGCCAAAGCTAAGACAAAAAACGTTTTTTATCTCCTAGTGATAAGGTTATTACAGAGAGAATTTTTACCGCCAATTTCTTGCACGGGGAATATAGGCCACGCCCTTTTCCCTCCAACTAAACCATCTATTTGAACAGGTTAAAGCTTCAATTGTTTATAGCCTTAACTGTGGCTAAGTATTGATAAATATTAAACACTATCTCCCTCTCAAAGCATTTCCTGGTCCTAAATGAGACATAATCAGTTTTTATTGAGTTTAAAGTAGCGTGTTGTCATTGTAATGGAAATGCAAATAATTACGGACATAATAATAATGACGGAAACGTCGGGAACTTCGCACATGTGGGATTCGAATGATTCCATCTAACTGAAAAGGCTATAGAACACAACATACGTGAAGATATTAGAGAAAACAGATTTTAGATAGATAGACACAGTTTTTTATAACAGATTTGGTCCCAAGGTCTTTTATAAAAAATGAAAAAAAAAAATCAACAAAAGCATAAGATACCTTAATTTAAACCTGTAGACCTTGCTTTTCTCTTCCTCAGCATTTTAGAAAAATTGAGAGCGAATCACCATAGCTGCAGATGCTCATAAATAAATAAATAAAAAATAAAAAATAGAGTTGCACCTTTTCCCTCTTCTGTGTTAATGAAATGAAGGTCATGACACGGCTTGGGTTTTTTTTTTTTGCAAATCAAAAATTTCATAATTTTATGATTAATAGAGCAGAAAATTATTATGATAATATGTATTGAATATAATTTTGAAAATTTGTATTGCCAAATTCTATGAGTATTAATATCCCTATACACATAAGTTATTTGTCAAAACTTTTTTGGCCTAAAACTTTTGTAAGCAAGATGTTAAATATTTCCATTACAAAATAGCAGAATAACCGGGGAAAAGTATGTTTTGGATGGATAAAAAGTTTCTTTCTACTGAAAGTGCAATATCAGCTTTAGAATCAAAAATAAAAACCTCCATTTTGCATTAATATATTATATTCTAAATATTATGGAATAAGAAAGCTAAAGTGTAGCAAGAAATTAATTTTCACTTTTAAATTGTGTTTAACCCCTGGTTTGTATAAAGTGTCTGACAGACAAAAGGGAAATTTCAGTGAAGTATGTTGGCAGAAGTGGCCATCTACATTCTAGATACTGGCTGCTGCCAACATACTACTACTCTGAAATTTCCTTTTTGTCTGTCAGACACCATATACAAGGGATTGATAAAAAGTGGTACAAATGATATACAAGAGCTTTGATTGAGCAGATTTCCTCTCTTGCTGATTAATTGAAGAAGAATTGTAATATCTAATTGTTCTGTAATTACTTCTAGTTTGTCTCCATTTAGCTATAAACTCAATGCAAAATGGTTTAACAGTTACAAAATATAAGCAGGAAAGAGACATGCTCAATATTTGTTTTATTTATATAGATTAACAATCTTTACTTTTCAAATAAATTTTTACCAGAATTATTTACTTATCTAAACAAATAACCAGTGAATTCTAATGTTCGCAATTTTGATTGAAACACAGCGCACGAAATAATGATAACTTCCATGCATGAAGAAATCAGTAAAGTAAAGAGACCTGATGGAGTGAGCTGGAAGAATGGTACTCAGTAATTCCAAGGTAAGCCTGTCACGTCCCAATTTATCTATCTACAAGATAAGAATATAGTCCAAGAGCTGGTAACGCACGTTTCATGAAGTGTTTTATGCACCTTGAAATTTTGCTCCAGTGCATCTTTTGGGTAGATAAGAAGGTATATATGTGTTAGCTAGACTTACCGTGGAAACAATATTGCCCAAAAATAGAGTTTTATTCAGAAGCCAACTATCTTTAATGTAAAATTAAGGCAATCTTACAATGAATAATAAATAAGGCAGACAATTTTAAAGTGGGTAACATGTAAAAAAAACAAAGTTTTTTTTCTAATATTAAATGAATGTTTTATTCACGCTGCCATTTAAACCAATACAGCTGTACAAGATCTAGTGAGCAAGAACGAATATAACCACAGAGAACGAGCACAACTGCCCAGATGATCGGTGCTCTCACTCACTCTTACAATTACACACGACATATTGCAGTCTATCAGAGGCAACATTTATTTTCATGTTTCCTGATAATTAAAAAAAAAAAAAAAAAAAAATCAGTCCCGTAACAGGCCACAAGGGCCCAGGGGTGCAGATACTGTAGAGGTATCTGATTCTTGACCGTACGGCATACTAGGGAGATAGTGTGGTCAACACTATGCTCCGGCCGCCTGATTTTCCCCTTGGCTGCTTCGACTGCTAGAGTCATTAGCACCCAAGGTACCCATTATTAATTAAATTAATTAAAGGCTGGGTGAGCCTAGGGACGATCTGGGACCCCAAATCCAACCCTCGAACGGCAGCACTAGAAGAAAAAATCTTTAGTGCGCGCTCGGGTTTTGCACCTGGTCCTCCAGTTCATTAGTCGAGTGCTCAACCACTGAGCTAACCTCGCCCCTTCCTGATAATTATTTTATTTAAATTTTAACGTCAATTATTATTAAATAAGAATTTAAGGACGGGTTATCTATAGGTTACCACCTTTTTCTAGCCAGAATAGGGCTGATGCCTTTTCTTTTTTCTAAAGAAAAGCCACCACCCCATAGTGGGAATCGAACCGCGACTCTTGGCACGGAGTGTTATGTGCTCAGGCCTTAAGACTCATGGCGACCAGGCTGGTAATTAAACTTCACAAAAAAGTTTCTGCGCTTTTCTAATTATTTTCAATTATGTTTATTGAAGACGCGGTTTAAATTGCAGCATGAATAAAGCACTTCATTTAATATTAAAAAAACTAGGTACTTCGGCTTTTTTATTTACATTTTAACCCCCTTAAAAGAGTTTGCCTTAATTTTACATTAAAGATTCTGAATAAAACTCTATTTTTGGGAAATATTTTTTTGCACTTTCCTTTGACTTGAGCATAGACCAGCCCGGAAAGCCATTAAAATCGCAAAAATACCATATGATATGGGCTGTAGTAGCCAGTTCTAAATAGAATCGCAGGGAAAAAGAAAAAATACAAGACCATCCACCATCATAAGGATTTGGGAGTTCTCCATCAACAAACAGAAAATTATAACATCAACAACTCCCAAAAAATTAGGCATAATATATATCCAGGAAGGAGGAAGAAATCTGTTGGAATAAAAATAGAAACTAACGTAACAACACGAGACCTGCTGGTGATAGAAGCTGAACAAACAGCATACGACAAGAATAGGATTATGGGGGAAAAAAACTTTCTCAGAAATCCAATTTTACATTTCACTAACTGAAGCTCTTCATAAAATAACAAAATACCTCACTTCAGTGTTTTTTCCTAAAATATAACAATGTTAATTTGAAATGGTCACAAAATCTGCGAAATTGTCCTGATAGAGGAACAATATTTGGGGAAGTTTTCATCATTTATTATAATAGAATAACTAAGAGAATCATGGAGTAAAAAAATTATTAATTTCATCTGTTTCTCCAAGAATTGGATTTTTTACATTTCATCGAGACCAATATTTTTTTTTCTTTTAATTTTTCCCTAAATATAATTTATTTGGTGCAACAGTGACATAATTCTAAAGCAGATATTTTCCAAGATCATCAATTTTACTTTTATAACATGTAATAACTTGTGTTACGTTTCATGCAACACTTTCTTAAAATGAAAATGCAGTTCTCGAAGAAATTCATGAACCACTAATTAATCGAGAGGCAAAACTCAAATGACCTATAACTTAACTGCAATAAATAAAGACACAAAGATATAACTTGTATTAAAAATCAGCCTCTAGCTGAAAGGCCAGACGTCACATTTTACCACATAAAACAATGTGATTTTCCTAAGCTGATGATCTTTTACTAATGGATTTACATTAGCAAATGAGTGATAAGAAAAAAGAAAGAAGGGTTTTACTCAGTTATTAGTAAACAATTTTTCAGTTCTATTAATTATAGATATTACTTCTAAAGTGGTTGGACTAATTGACAAATGCTAAATATTTCTTAATCCGCATCCAATTTCTATTTAGTCATGAAGTGTTTTATGCAATTTGAAATTTTTCTATAGTGCATCTCTTGGGTAGATAAGAAGGTAAGTATGTGTCGGCTAGACCTACCTTGGGACACCAGGTACTGTGCATAGGGGAAAAGTTAAAAAAAAAAAATATGGCCCAAAAAAAGTGTAACCTTTAGATAACTTGTCCTAAAATTTGTTATCAATAATAAATAGACATTAATATAAAATGTCTTCTTATCAACTCAAGAGATGCACTACAACAAAATTTCAAGGTGCATAGAACACTTCATGAGACGTGCGTTACTAGCTTCCGACTAATTGTTTTTTTCTACCTAGCCACTCCCGTGGGTCCTACACAGGGGGATGTGATGCACGCCAGAGGTCTCTTTAACTTACTGAGAAGGTATAGAAGTCAAAACCAGTAATTAAAAAAATAAAATAGAAAATAGTTATCCATATCCATCCATATCAAAATATATTTCCAACAACCCTGCTCATTATATATTGAAAAAAATAATTAAAATATGCAAATTCGGATAATCAAATGAAAGAGTAAAAGATTAAACTTTTATCTTTCGACTAATCTATGATAGGGTTAGCACATGGAGGAGTTTATAAAAAAGAAAAGACGAAAAATATCTGTCTTCAGTCCATTATCTTTTAGATTATCAGTTCAGAATTTAACTAACTTTTTGCAAATGTGCCCACATTTTTGGAACTACAATAGACTCTCCCTCATCCGGAGTTATCTTATCCTTTGCTCTCTCTAATCCGGCGGTCTCTGAGAGGAATGAGTGACGGATCTCGGAACTCATCAGAACTAGACCTGCACGAGGGTCCCTAGAAAATCTTCCCTTCCAAAGATTTGTCCTGTGGTATTTCATTGAATGGAAATCAAAGAAGGCGTATATGTTTCGTTTTAGAGGTATGAACTTCTGATAAGAAAATAAATGTTTCTACTAAGGCAGCTGTGGCTGGTACACCTGATTTTCCACGTAAATAGTTTTGATATTCTAATAATATATGCATACATATGTGATTTCGTTAGTAATTAAATATTTTTTATTTGGTATAACTGTCACATATTTTTATTCCTTAAAACTTTACATGTGTATGCTCTTGTAAATAATACACCAGCAAGGATTTAAATATTTTGAATTAATTTTATAATTCGGTACCTAAATTTTATTTAAATTTGCAATATTAAAAATAGTACGTATTACTATATCCTAAAATAATAAGGTTTTTCAAATATATAAGTGATCGCTTCTAATTCAATGTTTTCTCTAATCCGACTGTACCCCGGTCCCGACGACGCCGGATTAGGGAGAGTCTACTGTACTAGAATTTTGGATAAAGAGAAAAAGAAAAGAATAACCACACATAAAAGTAACAATAATAAATATAATTAATTATAACAATAAATAATGAGAAAAAAACCTTCAATACATAAAATCAAATAATTCAGAATTAATTAGAAAAGGATTTAACTGAAAATAAACAAATCTATACAATTAAAAACTATATTTATAATTTATACATTAACTTTATTACAAAATTGAACTTTTATAATTATGTGATTGAGGTTGGTGATTTACATGCAGGTAAAATAAAAAAAGGGAAAGAACAAAAAAATAATATGACACTTTGATTTTTAAATTACAGAATTCCTTTTTTTTTTTTTGTTTTGTTTTCTGAAGAGGCACATGTTATTGAAAAAAGATTTAGACAATTTATATTGAACTTTCATTAAAATCTACTAATATATGATTATTTACATATGAATCTACACATAAAATCGATCACGACGAATATATAAGCGGGGTTTCGAAACTAGATACTTTACACTTTCCTCATAGACATTTAAACTTTAATATAATATAATAAACAACTCAAAATTTCCTAAACATTATATATAAATGGATGTTCAAGCCCTTTGACTTGTTTACTTTTTTTTTTTTTTTAAGTTTAAGCTCACTCTATGAGTGCCTTAAATCGAATGACATTTGATAATAATGAATCTACGCTCGTTCAATCAACAAATGACAAAGTAACATTCCTTGGTTACGAACACACACATTTAGCTAGTTAGTGTTTCAAGCCAAGCGCACAGATTATACGCTCCCCTGTTGGGGGAGCATAACACAAAACAGAAATTAACAAAATAAACATAAGTCAGCGTAATACAGTACTACAGTTAACAAAAGGGGCAAGAGCCGGCGTCTTCCTTTAAAGTCCCAGAGATTTTTCATTATCTATAAATAGTATTTTGGTAATTTTGAGTTTTCATGAATCAATATAATTTTTCGTTATCGGAAGAGCCCGGCTCCTGTTAATTCATACAGGTAGGCAAAATCTGTTAAATAGTGACACCAACTTTTTCTAAAACATATTTTGAAATAACTGTATAAAAAACAAAAAAATAATAAAATAAAGTAAATAATATTTGTTTCCAGAAATAAACAAAGGCAATAAATAAATGGTAATCAAATAATATTGATTAATTTTTTACAAAATAAAGATATTAAAATAATGATACAGATTCTACAACGCCAGACAATCGTTTTACCATTTAACTATCAGATGTGAGAAGAGATTAATTTGGCCCCCATTACTAAATTATTTAGAAACAAATGAGTTGATATACGAGGCTAGCTAGCTCCTCCCCCCTCCCTCCCGCCCGCCCTCGGCGTTCAGCGACGGCACGCACCGTAATTATTCCCGAGCAGTCAGCTCTTTTCCTTCAAACGTTGTACATTGTCGACATTCTCTCCTGAAGCTGTGCGGGGAACTGGTCAACAAATCTCTTCCAGTTTTCTTCTCCCACTTGGTTTTTGAATCCGTGTAAGATCTTTGTGAACATTTCCTTCAAGTCTTCTTTAGGTGCCGCCCAAGAGGCGACTGCATCGCAGAAGAAAATGAAATCTTGCACGATTCCAGCGGGATTTACAGCAATCATTTGACACATCCCACGAAAAGCCGAGTCCTTTTCCTCATTGTCACGTATATTCCTTAAAGATGTACACCACTGACGTACAAACTGTTGAAGCATTGGAGCAACGTCATGAGGACAGACGTAACCTAAACGTCCTATTGTAATAGCAGTATTTTCCAATAAAGTCTTTGGAGCACTCGTCTTGTTAATGATTATCATCAATTGGTTCAAAACCAAGGGTATGTAAGGTCGCATCTCATCCCCTTCTAGTTTGATAGAAATCTCTCCGATCGCCCAAGTTGCATTATTGCATACAGATATCAATTCGGGATTGAGATTTTGTCCTAGAATTGGTAGGAAGTCTGATATACAAGGGTGAACATGCTGAAAACAAGCTTTAGTCAAATCACCAAGGAGAGCGAAACTGCTCTGCCTCACTTCCGGCATGGGATCTTGCATACATTGGTATAACAATTGCATCATGTTGGAATTACTTACCAATTTTTCTATATGACCATTTAAGCCTTCTGCTAGTCCCGAGAGCAAATCGAGGGCCACAATCATGAAATCTTTATCAGGAGCATCAAATTCGTTTGGGTTTTGCGTATTAGCAATATGTTGATTAAGTGTTTGTTCGACAAGAGACACACACCTCTTGTAAACCGGTTCGCAATAGGGAAGGAATCCACTTTGGAGTGCAGTAGCTACGCTCGATAAGCATTCGAGCAGTGGAAACAAGTCCTTGTCTTCATCTTTCAAAATATTCCATTTCTCGATTAGAGGTGGCATTAATAAATTAATGTAATCTGGCTTGTTTAGATGGTGACCAACCGAATCGGCTAATGTCCCAACAGCATCATATAAGATTAATAAGTTTTTATGTTGATATTTACTGAAAGCGAATACTAGGGTTTCTAGGATATATCCCAAATATGGAACAAGTTCTGTACAAGCTTCTTCTTCTAATGTAGCAAACGCAGAACAAGCTGCTTCTTGAACTCTCTTGTTTGGGTCAAGGACACATTTTAATAGTTCTGTCATAAGAGGTTTTAAATAATGCTCATGTGGCTGTGCTACCACCCAATGTGCGTAACGAGACAATGTCCAGCACGTGATTGCCCTAACTAGAGCCTTCTTGTCTGCTAGACAGCTTATTAAATATGGAATAAGTTCACTGAGATGAGGTATCATACCTGACATACACCCTTCTGCTATTGCACCAAGAGCTAAAATTCCTGATTCCTTTACGTCCCAGTCTTGATGAAAAAGAGTCTCTTTCAAAATTGGAACTAAAACAGGTAGAAGTTCGTCTCTGAAAATGTTTGCTAAGACGTCTAACGCAGCAGCGCTACATTTCCTTAAATTCCAATCGGATTGTGCAGATTCATCGTCTAAGCAGTCATCGTCATCATCTCCTGGTTCGCCTCCACTTCCGTTGTCAGGCGGGTGCTGTTTAATAGTGTGCGTTTTTGACCTGTGAAATCTCGGTCTAATATCTTCATCTTTGTCAGGAATCATTTCATCTTCTTCTATGTCACCTTTCAGTAATATAATATCTATTTCAGAATATTTCATTCCATTGACTAAAATAGGAACTAATGTTGACAGGTGAGGTGTCAAGACGTCTCTACAAATTTGTTGGTCTGCAAGGGACAACCAAAATTCACAAGCTTCTAGAGCAACACTTTCATCAGAATCTTGGGTTCTTGTAAGCATATATTCGATTATGTGATGCAGATGTGGTATTAACCTGTCCATTCGAACTTCTAAAAGCATAACTAGAGCTTTACACACATTTTTACGTACTTCTGGTTCACTATCATTAGCTAAACTAAACAGACCTTCTATAAAGGTATCTACGTGCAGCATTAATGACTGTGTTCGTTTAATAATAAAGGGATTAACACAAGCGACAGCGTGAGATCTAATTTTAGAACTAGAGTGGCCGAAAAATTGGATAAATTTAGGAATCAATATATTTAAAGGCCTATTAAGTGCATCACTGTCCAAAACTTCTGTTGAATCTTCACATATTTTTTGTAAAGCTCCAAAAGCACCTTCACATACATTATAATCTTGCGAGTCCAGCATGTTGCAAAGTGCGGGAAGTAATTCCGGCCATGTAGTCAGCTCACATTTTGAGGCGATCGTTGTGATCAGAATGCCTACTGTAGCTCTGATAAGCGGAGAAGGGTCTCCAACATCTGTCAAACAGGCTTCTTTAATAAAATTCAAAACTTCAGGTCTAATTCTAGAATAGTTAGCCTTAACATTGTTCTTTAATATCAAACCGCTCAGTGATCGAGTCGGTTCATCTTCAGTTGTAACTTTTGTTAGAACAAATATCAAGTAATTATTGAAATCTGGATACTTATTTAACTCCTCGAGTTTCTGTTGAACTGTGAGCTGAGTCGCAGTATCTGGTGATTGAGACTCTTTGAGAAGCAAAAGTATTTGCCTTAGACCTTCTTCTTGTGGTTGCCAAGCCATTTTCATGACTGCAGTAACTGATAATGTTCAAAGCTTTTATCACTCCTAAACTGTAGCACTGGATGTAAATGGCGAGAGAATATAGATTTGTTTATTGCGAGAACGATATCAACTCATTACTCGTAGAAAAACAGAAAGAGCTAAACAAGATAGTAACTGAGTAAGTGAGGTTATGAATGTTGCCGCCTAGGAAAAAAGCTTGAAGAACCTAATTGTATTTTCGGAACAGCCCTAAATATAGAAAACATTAAAAACACAAATATAAATTGTCCATTGTCTTCCATGTTCGACAGTTTTCCATGTAAACCGAAAACAAACGTCGTCTTGTCGAGTCCGTTCTCCGAGCACTCTCATACACCTAACAAAAAAAACGAAAATTTCCATACAAACAAACACAAAGATAAAAAAAATCAACAAAATATAAATAAAAACGGCACTCTATACCTGAATTGGCTTCTTTTCGACGATTAACAGAATTATAGACGATTTTACACGTGTTTAAGAAGTGAGAACTGTGCTGCCACTTTCGGCCAAGCTTTTAAACGGCGGTAGGTTACAGTGAAATGGCTTCACGAATTTTTTTTAGAAACTCTTATAATTATTTTTCGAAGTTGTGTTCAAATAATACTGCTGTCACTTTAATAAAAAACAGATTTGTTAATAATAACTTAAGGTGATTGTTGTTGTTTTAAATTTAAATGTATTAAATTATACGAGTAAAGTAATTTCAACTTCATTATCTGGCTTATCTTAGGTGCTACTCATCTGATGTTAAAAAATGTCTTATGGCATTTTTTGATACTGAAGAAAACTGGAGCGCAAGTGAAATAAGAGTTGGCAGATCGTGGAAGAAAGAAGAATTAAGAATCAAAAGTAATGAAGACCTCCATAAATTATGGTGAGTTGTACACCAGCGGCTTTTAGTTGGGTTAAGTGATATTTTTGACAGTCGTGTAATTTTATTATTTTAACTGTTAGGTTTGTTTTACTCAAAGAACGGAATATGCTACTTACTATGGAAGAAGAATACAAGAGAAATCTGGAGTTCTTTCCTTCTCCTGAGAGATTGCACAAGGTAAATTTTACATATTTGTTCTTTATGATCTAAGTGCAGGATTTAATTAGCTTTAACTCAATTATAGAAAAGCTTAGATATTTATTTGTTACTTGGTATAATCAGTATAAAAGATATGATTAACTCTTGTCAAAATTCACCAATTCAGATTTTACAAAAATGTAGACCTCTGAGGAACAAGACAATTGAAAATTAGCTCAATGAAATCTTCTAGTTTTTTTAATATTTAATAAGACAGATTTCCCAATGTCCTTAAAATGCTTAGATTGAACCATTATTGATCTTGCTTGGAATTTCAACACTTGGTACTAATGATCAAAGCAATCGACATACCTATATCATTAAATACAAATTTATGGTATGACAACTGCTGGTGTATTAATGACTTTAAATCAATATGGCTAATTATATTTATTGTTGTCCAGTTTGCAGCCCCCCCACATTTTGATTTGATATTCCATACCCCGGAAATGGTCCAGCCCCCCCCCCCCGAAATTATTTGCCATATACGCTGAAGATGAAGTCAGAAGTCACAAAAGTCTCTGCACACCTTATTTTTCAGAAGTTAAATCACATCAATTGATACCAAATTTTAATTCAATATCTTGTAGATGCTTTGTTATTTCTAATCACATCCCACAATCTATTTGACATTGAGTAAACTAGGTTTTTTATCGTTTTAAGAGTAATTTTCACCCACTCTTCTTTGAGCAGAATTTTTATTCTTTATTCTAAATTTTACTTTCTGCCAACCCAATTCATTCACCAGATGCTCTATTGGTTTAATTTTAGGGGACAGGGGAGGTTTTTTGGAGCATTGTAGAGCAACCAATCCTTAACTATTCATGCTGCATGTTTGGACTCGTTATCCTGTTGAATAACAAAAGCCCTTTGGAGATTAAACATTGCTGCAAATCTTCTTTTAAAATGTCTATACAAATGTGCTGATATATTACTCCATCTATAAATTGAAAGTTCCCAGCTCCTCAGCACAGTGCACCCCTAGACCAAGGCAACTCGACCTCCATAATGCTGTCCCAATTAGGTTCCTTCTCTAGCGGTCTTCTTTTTTTCTTTTTTTTAAAATATATTTATATGTGCCAGAAGTTCAGACATAAAAAACGCTCTCTTTCTTCGCTAAACCTTAATGCGCTCTACATGTTTCACGTCTCTATGACGCCACTTCAGGATCACTTAAACTAATAAAAAATATCATTACAGCCTACACCTCCAAGAGCCTTCTGCAGTTAGGGCCACGTCTAGACTGATAAGATCAATCATGTCTACTCAGCTGTTTAAAATCGATAGTTTTAGGGTAAATGGATCATGTGATACAAAATAGCCATACCTTTAATTTTGACACAGTAAAGATATTAGATAAAGTGAAAAACCCCATAAACTGTAAAATAAAGGAAAATATAAACATAATTAAAAATAGGAAAAAGGCCGTCAACAAAAAACAGATATTAAATACCTAGATAAAATATTTTTTAATTTAATAAACAAGACAACATAAAATGAATTAAGCATTAATCAATGAAGGATAATTTTTGAAAGCTACATTAACATTCACTCTTCTCAAAATAAGAGCTATTTTTTTGGACTTGGCCTAAATATGGTAAGTGAACCATTTATTTTCTAATTTTGCAGGTTTTAATAAATTTGGAAAATGGCCTAAGAGCATGTGTTTTTTTTCTTCTCTTGTAAATACGATTAATCATCTGAGCATCACAGATCCTGCTTCATATATGTTCTTTTCTGCTACATGATTTACAGTGGCGGAAAAAAGTATTTGCACTTCACGTTTTTTGAATAATTGAGTACAGGGAAGCAAAATCTTCACTTTACTGTACAAAAATAAGAAGTACATGTATCAAGAACTAAAATAAACCTCTTTATAAAAAATAATGATTCATAACTTAACAAAAAATGAAAACGTTAAAAGTGCTTGGAAACAAATATTTGCACATTTGGTTGACTATGACTCAGATTCTCAGTTTACCTTTTCATTAATCCTTCTGGGTCCACTCGTTTGCTCCTGAATTTATCACTAATCCTTTATTATCAATATTCTCTAGTGTTTGAATCAGTTTGCTTCAGTCAATAGACAATTATCATGCCGAAGACGTGTGAATTGAGTTCCTCGACGCGTGAAAAAATTGTTTTACTGAGGAATCAGCAAAAAACATATCGCAAAATCGCTGATTTCTTAGGGGTGAATTTTTCTACTGTCAGGTACGTCATAAAAAGGTATGAGGAACGTGGTACAACCGAATACCTTAAGCGTAAAGGGCGTCCAAAAAAATTAACTGACAGGTTCAAGAGGAAAATTAAAAATGAAGTCATTGCCATGGTCCAATCAACATCTGGAGTCCTGGTTAGTGAGAGCAATAACATATTCCCTGAATTCCGAAGGGCTTCATGGTAGAGTACCAAGAAAGAAGCCATACATCAGTGAAACTAACCGCTAAAAGCGGCTTGCTTTTGCTAGGGAATACGTACAGAAACCTTTAAGCTTTTGGGAAAATTTCGTGTTTTCTGACGAAAGCAAATTTAATTTGTTTGGTTCAGATGGTCGGAAGACGATTTGGAGATGTCGTAATGAAGACCTAAAGGAGCAAAATGTTTCAGTGACTGTAAAGCATGGTGGAGGCCATGTTATGGTTTGGGTGTGTGTGTCCTATCATGGAGTTGGAGAACTTATGAGTATCGAAGGTAATTTAAATGCACAAGGCTACGCGAACATTTTGTGTCATAATTTGAGTAGTAGTTTTGCAAAAAATGGGAATCCAGAATGAGTACGTATTCCAGCAGGACAATGATCCAAAACATACTGCGAGGATAACAAAGGAGTGGTTGATATTTAACATCCCCAAACAGCTCCACAGTCACCAGATGTAAACATAATCAAAAATTTATGGCACACCCTTGATCAAAATGTCAGAAAATTCCATATCACTGGAAGACATCATCATAAACAACTTCTGGTTCAAGAATCAGAAAAAAAATAGCCTAGATTTAATTAAAAACCTAGTTCATTCAATGCCCGGACGTCTAGAGGCAATTATTGGCGCAAATGGCCTCTTTATAAAATATTAAAGCTTCAGAGCTACAGTTTTCGATTGTAATTATCGAAGTGTGCAAATACTTTTTTCCAAACACTTTTAAAGTTTTCATTTTTTGTTGAGTTATGAATCATTATTATTTTTTATAAAGAGGTTTATTTTAGTTCTTGATAAATGTACTTTTTATTTTTGTACATTAAAGTGAAGTTTTTTGTTTCCCTGTACTCAATTATTCAAAAAAACGTTAAGTGCAACTACTTTTTTCCGCCACTGTATATGGAGAAGCTCACGGTGATGATTGCCCTCTGACATTGGTATTGACAGGAGTCAATATAATAGATGAATGGCATAATTTTTATCCTTGGCTGTTGAAAAGAAGTAGCATTTAGTAACTGTATTGGTTGTAATAGATTTTCTAGAACTCTTCTATCTTCTTTTTTATGAATAGGTAGATCTAAATAATTTATTGATCCCTCATCTTCCATTTCCTTAGTAAATTTGATATTTTTGAGCATCCTGTTAAGGAGTTTGTGAGAACGTCTAATTGAACTCTGAAATATGCATAGGTCCATATACCTAATCCAACATCAAATATGTTTTCTGAGTGGATTTAACCTATTCCTGACATACATATTCTCTAAACAGTCCATAAAGATATCAGCAGCCAATGGGCTTATCGGAGATCCCATAACCAGCCCATGGGTAGATTTTTCGTAGTTACCAAAACACAACGTAATTTTGTTCTAATGAGACTTTAAACATATCACAAATCTCATTAGATACTAAGGGGTTACATTGGCTTCGATTTATTATATGTTGGACCAATGGGATAATATTAGACAAAGGGGCACTCGTAAATAAATATACAATATCAAAGGAAACCAATATACATACATTCAGAAGGAACGTCCATTTGGCTTAGAATTTCTACAATCTCTTTGCTACTTTTAACCGTATACGAACGTTTGTACAATGTTGAAGTCTTAAATTCATCCACAGCTCTCCTAGCCAACTTCCCAGCGGGAGCCGAGATATAAGATACTATAGGGCGAAATGACAAGTCATCCTTATGAACTTTAGGTAAACAATGCAACCGTTCTGGTAAAAGATTCATTTCTGTGAGCCTCTCTCTATCAACCTTAGTAAACAAATATTGACAACTCCTTATTGTTGATTTTACAATATTATTGTATTCAGTGGTAGGATCAATTTTTAACAATACACACTCATTATCAGCTAACAATGATAGAGTTTTATCAATATAATAGTCTGATTTCTGAGTCCAATTATTAAGATTATCCTTATTATTAACTAGAGAATTAATATATTTATCTAAGGCAACGGCACATTCTTTCTTAACTATACTATTACTCGGAACTTTTCGAAGCACTCGGACTATTTCAAACCTTTCTCTAACATTATAATTTTGAAAGGATCAAAGTGAATATCAGTATGGTTAACAATTTGAGGATAACAATCACATAAAATATCAGATTTACTGTTAACTCTCTTAGTAAACAATGTAGTACTGTAAACAGTATGCTAATAAGCAGGGGCATTATTTTGAGTCACATGAGACTTACGAGTAGAGGTTTCATTCTTTAGCATGGCCTTTACCTTCTTATTAGAATTAGCAAAGGCTTTAGCTATAATGTGGCTACAACTCTATCAACTTTTTACCAGTCTATATCATTCATCATAGTTCGTAAACGATATGAAATTTTAATAAGATAAACACTAAGACTTTTTCTAATCTTGAACCACTTTTTCAATTTCAATGTAGTAAAAAAATGTGCCCACTGAAAATTTTCCATTGTGCACTTGCTTTGAAAAAGGTTGGCCACCTCTGATCTAACCCTTCTGTTTATTTTTTCTGTTCTGATAATTTGTTTCCATTTTTATTGTTTATTTCATTGTTAGTGTTTGTGCTACATATTAAGCATACTTCTTTAATTGCTTCATTATATTGCCTTGCTTTAGAATTTATTGAAATATGTTTTCAAAAATCTCTTTCATCTTTTTAATTATTGGCTTCTTGTTCCAAACGATTCGCCAGAATTATTTTTCCTCGGTATATGAATTTATGTAATATTTCTATTCTTTCATAATGTGTTGAGGCGTGATTTGGTGCCTCCCATTGATTTTTTCTGTCTTGTTCATAAGCTATCTATTCCTGCTTTCTTCGCTGTCAAGTAATATATGTAATTTTATTTATTTATTTAAGGAGCTCCACAACAGCAAGGTATTTTGCTCACATAATTAGTAAAGTTTAATATCAAGATAAAAGAAAAACAAATAGGTTCAAGTAAAGAAGTCACAATAAATAAAATAAACATACCAAATAAATTTAATGTGGAAATAAACTATATAAAATATTTATGTAATTTAACGATTCCAAATTTCGATATCCAACTTCTTTTATTTGTAGGTGAAAGAAAGCATGGTTAACTTGGAAGATGTCGTTCGAGAGAGGAATAAGGCTTACTACCTCCTAGAAACTGGAACTACTGGCGAACGACCAGGAAGAGTTGCTGTTAATCAGTTAGGTTTGTATATAGTATATAAACTCTATAAGCGAGTGTAGAGTTTATGTATTTTTTAAATTAATTTTTATGCATTCGTAGAGCCTAATTATTTACTATGCAGTAAATTTCAGTTACAACGTAACTTGATTATATTAAAAAGAAATAAACTAAATTGCCAATTACAGTGAATCAGATTGGATCAGCTGTGATTCAATTGATTATTCAGGAATTATTTGAATTGTCTTTCTGTAACATTATGAATTCTAAGGCCCGGTGCACTCTGAAGAAACTGATTTCATGAAACTGGTTTCGTGAAACATGAAACTCAAGTTGCTTGCAACGCATAGATAGAAAACCATAGGTTGGTGCACACAGAGCTTTATGAAACTTTAGTTTCACTGATTTCATGAAACCGGGTTTCAGGGAATCCGTTAAAGCGGTTTCCTGTTGCTTCAGTTCCATGTTTTATGAGTGGATCTACTAGCTCTAATAAGTGATCAAATAGTAGCTTTGACATCCTAAAAAAAAAAAATCTTAAATTCATCAGGATTTCTGTTTTAGTTCACGAGATACAGCAAAAAACAGCTGTTTTGCCGATGCCTAATCAACAGGTGAACCCAGTACTAGCATTTTTGCTCTTATTTTTTAGCCACGACCGCAACACAAGCGTATCGTTGCCAGAATCCATCACAAAACTGATGGAAAACCGTGTCTTCTGTGTGCACGTTTCAATGAAACTGATTTCATGAAACCCATTTGTTTTGCATTGTGAATTTTGCACCGGGCCTAAAACAAAATCTATCACTATAAAAGGTTATATTGTTTAAAGCCTCAACAAATATTTTTTGAATTTTTACTAGAATAAATGTTGTGTTCTCATTTCAGGAATGAGGTATTTTTACAAAGCAAGTGAGCATGTTCTACCTGAAGAAATGAATAGGCACTGGTGGAAGAACCGTAAGCTCTGGTACAATAGGAGAGAGTGTGAGAAGTTCCTTCTTTACTACAGGGAGAAGAAGTTTTTGGAAAAAAGAAAAGCTAGAATGTTAGTTTTTTTTATAGCAACACATGAGTACATATTTTTTATAGTTTTGAGAAAATATGTTTTATGTGATTATACTTGAATAATATTTATTATGTTGAGGCTCTGTGTCCTCTTGAATTCTGATACTCACTAGGGATGTTAGATCAGGGTGTCTACTGCACGAAAAAGTCATGAAAATGTCACAAAATTGAAAATAGGGCACGAAAATCACAAAAAAAGTCATGAATTTTGAAACCAAGTCACGAAATTTCAGTTCTTACAGGAGTCTAATGTAATCCCGGTACTTCCGCGCATTCGTAATTCTTGCCGTTTTTGTATGCACTTACACATCAATTATTCATTTTTTAAATATCTGCAGACTTAAATATTGAAATTCTGTACACAGGGCCGCCATATTTCAGAGCCGGCCTATATTTTTTAAATCCAATCTTTTTTTAAGCTCATAACCTAAATTTGTTTTCCAATTAGCGAGTCCCCCCCCCAAGTGGCGGCCATGTCCGTACACATTACTTAACTAAATTATGACCTTTGACAATAAATATTTAGTTAGTAATATTTTTAGAAATTTTGAATTCTGCTACCATTGTTCAATATGTTTGAGGCTGCTAATTCCATAGTCATTCTAAAATTGTTAGTATAATCTTTTTTAACTTTTAAAATAAATTTAACTATGCTCTCTAACAGATGATGTACATTTTATACAGTATTATTAATTTTTTTAATTTATGTAAAATAAAATTGTAAGTTTATAGATATCATGGTAATCCGTGTATGGTTACAAATAATTTTAAGCTAATAGTGAAGGCTTTTTCATTTTGATTGAAATTATTTTCATTTTAATGAGCATGAAATTTGCTTTTCAAATCATGAAAATATCACGAAAAAGTCCCGAAATAGGCTTTCAAAAAAGTAGTAGACGCCCTGTAGATTTTCTTCTGTAAAAATTAGAAAGCAACATTTCTCTTCTCCTGGATAAAAAAGTGTGGTGCTTGGTTTACACTGTAGCAGCAAGAGACTGACAGAAAGCATGGTTGCTAGGGACTTGCCTAAGTGAGCAGTATCTAGCAACCAGCTGTTCTAATTAAACTATTTCACACAGAGTACTATAACCTCAGTCTTGTTTCTTCTTCTCTTGTGAGTGCATCTATAAAAACAGACAATTTAAACTGCTCTGGACTGTTCGCGGTAGCTACCCTCTGCAAACACAGCAGCCTCCAGGAACCCATAACCAGCTCATAAAACTACAAGTAATCTACTCAATTTTTGGACTCTTTAATATTTATATTTTCGTTTCTGCTCTAGGCAATTTATGTAAATATGTTATTTTTATTTTACATTTAATTATATACTGTTGACGTTCTACATGTTTATTACCAGTTTCTTTTGTTTACTGTGTTATTAGTTAATTTAATTTCTGAACATGCAATAATATTCTTGTTGGGACCTTCTGATGTAAACAATCATGCACAAGCTTACATAACCCAACAACATCGAGGTAATATATGTATATACATACGCATACCTATTGTTTTGTGGCCAAACAATTGATCTGAGAGAAAGGTGTTGGGCATGATCTGAGCTTCCATAATATGGGTCTAGTATTTCTTAAGCGACACAATTCAAAAATTGGTGGTTTTCAGTTATGACTATGAAAGACATGGTAAATATCTCTTTATCAACCATCAAAACTGTATGTACCTAGCTTCAGAGCTTGTACACCAGAGCGCACTTGTGTCACTCTTCCTGTCTTATTGCTACGCCCCCTACAAAGGTAAGAGTGACACATTTTCAGTTGAGTTTTATTTTAAGTTGTGTCACATTAGAAATACTAGTGTGATGTGTCCATTGTTTGACTTTTCGACCACTCCTTTATGCCTAGTGCATGTAGAAAAGTTGCTGTTTACAGATGACTCTTAGGGGGCATCTACATTGGATCTGATCAGATAGCCACCGACTCTCGGTCGTTCAAACTTGTTTGTTTCTAGACCGATTTCAGGCCAACGAAGCAAAATGGCATCAAACCAAATATTGTGTTTCAAAAAGGTCTGCAGCCTCTATGTCTTAACCGATTTCAATGCATTTGTTTTGTTTTTTTAAATGAAAGCAAATAGAATTTAGAACAACTTTGTCAATTCACGTTTTTTTTTTTTTTTTTCCCCTTGTATATTAAATTAGATGGAAAGATGTTTATAACCTTCCAATGCTTCTAACCTTCTAGCTAGCTTATAAATAATTTTAAAATATGAACACCTCCAACATTCAACCTAATCGAAGGTTTCTGTGCTTATTAGGTGGTATTTCTTAAATTAATCACTCATTTTCACTTCACTACAAGGTCATTACTGATAAGCTGTGACTAAATCGGATCGGATCGGGTCAGGACCAATGTAGGCACTCGGCCATTGTCGGTCAAAGGAAATCTGATCGGATGTAGCTGGAGCCTTAGCATGTTGAGTGGCATGGAAGAAATGTTGAAATTTTGTACAGGGCCAAACATTTTTTTCTTCAAATACAATATTGTGACTATAAAATATTGTAAGAACTAAAGCAATCCACTTTTGACATAAAACTTTTTTGTTGTGGTGTCAAAAAGTCATTACATAAAAAATCGGGCCAATCACTTAAGCGAATGGCTTGGAGCCAGAGCGATCCCAAACTCCCTGAAATCAACTTTGGTGAGCCGTCCCGAGGCCCAGAACAGTATATTAGTTGATTTAGCTAGTGGGAGCAGGACCGGGGACATTGTCCCCAGTCAATAGACCATCGGCGGTACAGTCGTATTGCTTGGCACTCAACGTGATAGGTATTATTTATAATTAAAAAGCCTCAATAATAGCATACCAAATTGATGTTTTAATTAAAGTAATGAAATTTAGAGCCTTATAAATTGTTTAAGATTGTGATTTGTACTGTTTGTTTTTTTATATTTACATCCTTTAACATAATGTGCATAAACATAGACATGATCTGCAAACCCTAACTTTTAAATGTGCGAACTCGCTTAGTTGAAATGCTAAACAATTCACATATTCTCAAAGCTGAAATCAAGCTCTACATCTTGTTTCCCCAGCATTTTTTTTTCAGATCAACTTTTTAGATAGAAAACACATTTGAGTCATCTTAAATATAACACCCATTGTGTGTGGTTATGTATTATATTTATGTAATCATAGATTCCAATAAAAATATTTATACAAAGAGTGAAACTAAATTATGAAAATAGCTTTATAAAAATATATTTATTGAATGTAAATTATTATCTAAAAAGATCTAAATGTTTCAATGTATAATGGCTCACTGAAGCTAGAACTGGGAATACCTGTTCTCAAATTACTTATAAGACTGAAGTCTCAATATACGGAATTAATTTTGTTGTACCATAACATCTTACTAAAAATTATCTATCAGCTGAACTTGTGGGTCTTCTTGAATCATCTGAGTGGCCTCTTGGGATTGTATTGTGAGCCAACAGTCTTTCGAAACCCAATATCCAGATCTTTTGTGGAGTCAAAGGGGGGGGCATGGTTATAGGTGGGGTGGGAATTTATGCTTTAAAGCCTTAAGTTTAAGTTTGCACCTCGCATACGGCAAAAGTTTTGCGTGACACTTTAACCCATTCAATGCGACGCCGGAGAAAGATGTTTCTCAGAGGCGACGCGAGGAACTCAGAGGAAAAGGTTAAAGTGTCAGTCACACACCTCTGCTGTTTCCACCTTCTGCAATATACTAACATTTCTCTAGTGGGGTGCCAAAACTTAGTGGGGTTCTGACGAGTTTACTTTGTTTATTTTTAATTTGATATGATAATTTATTTTTTCATTGTAATGAATACACTTCTGTTATATATTATTTTATTGTTTTAGGCGAGACAAGAATCACGTCATTGGAATTCTGAAAAGGTTTCCTGATACTGACATTGAATTACTAAAAGAGGAATATCCTTCTGTTGATGTGGATCGACTAGTCAATCACCGAAAAACAGATGGGCATTATGTGCGATAATGCAATGAGTTTATCTGTACATATATTAGTGTTTGTAAATAAATTTTTATTTTTTCGCTAAAATTGTTTAATTTTTTCCTCATAATTTCTAAAATAATATTAGCCTTCCACTATGAATGCCTTATTTGTTACGCTCCTTCTTCAAGACACAAGATTAATATAAAATCATGAAATACTTTGGCAAAATAGGCAGGGTGTTAATGAAAATTCGATTCACAATTTACATACATGTGTTGTTCGTCGAAAAAGGTACTTAGTGTACGAAAACAAGTTTTGAGAAAAATTTGTTTTAAGTTTCGCAGTGTATTACTGCTATGTACACACCTTCAGTGGGTTATAAGGTCTTGATATCATAGGTCTGGGTATCAGTGACATTGCGAGCCACATACGTAGTACAGCAAACTCAAACTCTGGGAAAAAAGCATAAAAAAGCAAAAAATTAAAAGTTGTGACCTTAGTTTGCGATAATTTTGTTATTCTCGAAGGAAAGTCATTGTGTTTAAATAATTTATTATATTTTTTTGAATTTTGTTATTCTCAAGCAAGGTTGTAATTTTTTTATCATTAATTTTACAGGGTTTTTGCTATTAAATAAAACTTAATCAATGTTTTTTGAAGAATACATTACTTTTTGAAACATCTTCGTTGAAATTTTTTCTGAATTATGATAACATGCACCAAGAAAAATTATCCTGATTTTGAATTCAGTCATGTCTAAGCTGCTTTTCAATTTAAAGTAGTTGAAACTAATGGAAAAAAAAAAAAGAAAAAAAGTTTCCTGTTGTTAATTGTCGTGTATTTTTGAAATGACTCACTATTTACCTTTTTTTAGCGATTGGTTATGAACATAAATTATCAAATAAAGGTGTAAACATTTTTCTTTTGCAAATTTGACAAAGTTCATGTGAAAGAGCATGCTTTCAAGAGACCTAAACCATCGTTAAGTCAAAACTCATTTTTTGGACACACTATGTAACATTTTTCGGTAAATGCCACATATTTATTTGTTTTTCACCTCTTCAGTTTTTATTTATTTATTAAAGAAGAAAGATTTGAAAAATCTGTGAAATTGAAATAGGGGAATATGCTTTGTAATATGCAGACTGAATAAATACAATAAATAAGTTAGCTCATAGATAATCAAAATTTTATTTGTCAAAAGTTCATTTCCATAAGGAAAAAATCATAAATAATTTAAAGTTATGGGTATAAGCTGAGTCATGGCTGGTAGACCTTTGAAACATGGACAGTTTTTCTAAGTATCCTTAGATTCTTAGAAGTTAAAAAGAGAGATCTCTGAATATATATCTTTGGCTTTGGTTGGTAAAGATTACCCAACAGCCTTGCACAGAGTCGCACCGATTCCACATGGAGGCGAGAATAGAAAAAGAAAATTGTGTGTACCCTGCCACCAGAACCAAAAATGTAAAAACACCAAGTATTTTTGCCTAAGTTGTGAAAAGTACTTGTGTGTTGAGCCACTTAATAACTTTGCGCAACGAGTGTAACGCTAGTCAAAATATTGCTCTGGGCAACGATTAAGAGTCAGACAGATCCTAAAATTATTATTTTATATATATTATGTTATAGGTAGTTTCCTCAGCTCAATTTAAATGTTAATAAAGTTGTTTTTTTCACTTATTTTGATGTTTCCTACTATTTCTTTCAACTATCAATGTAATCACGTTGCTAAGAAAAATTGTTCTGCACGAAATAGGGTTAGCATCCGAAGGTTAAGGAAGCATTTAAGCCCATAAAAGAGAAAATGGTAAAAAAAAGTTTCCAGGTATTATTACCCCTTAAGAGGGTATATTGCCTACCTATAGTCCTCCCGCAAACAAAAGAACAAGGTAGTGAGCACACGCTGCCTTTCGCCCATGTAGGGGAAGGCCTAGCTCCCCTCCGATCACGCCCCTTCTTGTTCTTTTGTTTACAGTCGGACTATAGATATTGTTTTAAGCTAAAAAGGTTTATTGAAAGAAAAGATACATTTTGGAATAAAACATTTATTAAGCATTAATTTCTTAAGTACATAAATGCATTAATATGATACAGTAAAAATAGGCACAATGGAGTATGAAAGGAAGGACGTCCTGACATTTAATGGCGATATGATTTTTTCAAAAGCCTCTATCATTGTGCTGTCATATTAACCAACCATCATTGTGCTTTTTAGTATAAAAATTAGTTGATTTTCTTATTTAACTTCAAATAAATATATATTTAACAAGCTTTTTCTTAATTAATTTATACATACAAAAACAAAACAAAATAAATACTTTGTCATGTATCTTTACACTTTTTAACACTAATTAAGGATATGTACATAAAAATAACTTAAGTTTATTTTACTGTCACATTGAGCGTACATGTCTAACTTGATTGGACTTTCAGTACATGCAGTAGTTTGTGCTGATATAAATTAGTTGAATAATTATAACACCTGATTGTCATAAATTATTTTTCTGCACTTTATTTATATTTTTAATTTAAAGTAATTCACCTGTTTTCAAATGGATTGTCATTTCATTCTGTTCAGTTCTTTTTCTGTTGAGGTAATAAAGAAGATCTTAACCACAATATTATATCAATGAAATCACATAGACAAATACATACATCAAAATAATGTCTTTTATATATACATTTTAAACAGGAGACTTCTTTGAACATTGTGCTGTTGAAGATTAACCTAATTGCATCCCCTGAAAAAAAAAAAAAAAAATCAAATTAGTTTATTGTATTTTTTTCTGCTTAAGGTTTTTAAACTGGGAAGTATTTTTGTTACGGGTTCGGGTTTTGTCCCCTGCAGAAGTTTTTGTAGATTTATATTTTATGTGTCTATCCTTATGTTCCCAAACCCATCCAGACAATCCTCCCATGACGAATAAAGGAAATAATTTGGGGGGTATGGAATACTAACAATCTAGATCTTGGAATAGTTAGTTCACTAAAACGCTATTACACCCAAAACAATTTTTTTTTCTGAACTAAGTGATCTTATTTAATTTATTTTTAAGGTTTTATGATATATTTTTACTGATGTAATAAAAATTTTGCGGGGGCTGCAGCCCCCCCCCCTTATATACACCCATGAATCCATACAGACGGCTAGATAGACAGTGGCCCGAGTTTAACCGATCTTATCGTCATCGTTAAAATATTTGTTTACTCAGCTCTAGAAGTCTCAAAAATTGTTGGCTTTTTCAATATTTTGTATTATTTTTATTCTATTTTACTTTTCTTGTTTAGGTAAATTTGTACGTAACATATCTGTATGAACAAACTTAATCATTGTACAGTCTATATCTTGTACAGATATAAAAAAGAAAAAAAAAAAAAAAAAAAAAAAAAAAAAAAAAAAAAAAGAAAGGGAGGCCCGGTGGCCATGGCGTTAAGGCGTGAGCACTTAACACTCAGACTCAAGGGTCATGGGTTCAATTCCCACTAGGGGTGGTGGCTTTTTTTTTGGAAAAAAGATAAGGCATCAGCCCTATCCTGGCTAGAAAAGGGTGGTGGCCTATAGATAACCCATCCTGAAATTCTGAGTTAATTATAATGGACGTTAAACTTTAAATAAATAAATAAAAAATGCTGGTTCCACAGACTTGCGTCCATTAATTAAATAGTTTTTTTTAATAATAACCTGTTCTTAATAGATTTGTAATTCCTGTGAAATATAATTCTACAAAAACTACGGCTTCAGATGAAAGCCATATGAACAAGATAACATAAGACAAAAATTTACTTAAAAACTGTAAGTTAATAATTTGAAGACCAAGAGTAGAGAATTCAATTGCAATTGTGTTACTACATTTTATAGAATTCATAGAGTTTATTTCGGTAAGATAGGGTTCGGCCTAACGTTTTTAAAAGTAAATCCTCATATATCTAGAAGTATTATTTCAGCAATCATTTTGTCTAAATTTTAGCAATCATCATCGGGCTATGATGGAGGATAAGTGAGTTCTCAATCATCTGAAGATGAAATCCAAACTTGTATCTTAGTTCAAAAGAGATTGTTCCCCGTGACGATTATCAAGATGGAGACACTCATCATGTTTTAGTCATAATTGTTGAATTAATCTACTTTTGACTTAAATTAAAAATTGAGTTTGTCCATCAATCAAGGCTATGAGAACACATAAACTGATTGACTGGAAGTTGCTACATCAATAGACATGAACGTTATTCTGCGATTTGTATATTTTGTTAAATATCAGAAAAACGGCTGAGAAATTTTGGTTAGTGGAAGGTAATCATCCGAAAGCCTATTTAATTTCCTTTAAAAAAATATTTGGGGTCTAAATTTTGATAGGAAAACCTCAGTTGGAGAAAACGGTGCTTGAAGTATCCGAAGTGTTGATTTAGTTTCATTGAAAGCGAAAAATTAAAAGTTTCTATTTTAAACTTTCCATATGCAACTGCTTTTATTATATCAGGACCTTGGAAGAGCTAGGGTGAATATGAAAAATCAACTTTTTTTTTTTTTTTCTGAGTCAAAATAGTGTAGGTAAAACGATGCTTTGCCTTGTTTCTCTCATTCACCTTTAGTTCTCTCACAGTTTCAAGTTAAAGTGAATAGTACTATCATCTATGAAAAATTCAATGTCTGATTTCGAAGGCAAATCCCAGGTCTGAAACCCCTCCTAGCATTTTGTTACTCATAAATCACTTGTATAAATTAAAATTAAAACATTGAATTTCATTTGCATACTTTTTCAATCGTTCAAGGTCCTGATATTGTATTGCTAAATCCTTTTGTTTATAATTAGAAACTACAGTTAAACAATGATAAATTGGCTCTGTTAATTCTTATAGCACAAATCTAGCTGAAACATCGGCAAATGAAAAAAAAAAAACATTCCAAAATATTTGATGTAATCTCCTTCTAGACGTTAATCGGTTCCCTGGCAAAATCTATACTATCGAGTAGGACTGAGGATATTACCAGGACGAACCAACTTGTTAAAATTACTAACTAAGAATAATAAGCCCTTTTAGGAAACCTGGGTTTGGGATATAAGAGACTGACACCATTGGAGGGAAATGCTGGAACAACATAATTGCGGTTATGTATCCTATTCATTAATTTCCATTTAATTAATTATAAAAAATTTGATTTGGTAATTAGGAAAAATCTTACTGTGCAATAGGAGGAGGAAGAGGGGCATCTTCTTCGAACAGAATTACCATTTTGTCATATTCCATGTACCTTTTCTGCTTTTCTTTCATACTCTGTAACATTTAATGAGTAAATGTGTAAACTTGTGTACATAATATTTACTATACTTATGACACTGGGCAAATTTTAAGTAAACAATAGTATAAAAATGTTGTAGGAATTGCTGTTCAGAAGGATGAAAAAGTCCAAAATTTCCACAGGTATTTTATTTTTGTTTTTTGCGTAACGTTTTCAGGGACTAAGCCCCATTTTCAATACTCGTGCAAAGGTTCTTATTCTGTAGAGCAAGGTTCTACTGAGTCTAGGAGCAAGGCTCGACTGAATAAGAACCTACGCATGGGAATTGAAAATGTGGCTTAGTCCCAGAAAACGTTCCGCAAAAAACAAAACAAAAAATCAATAAAATAAATTACATGTGGAAATTTTGAACATTTTCATCCTTCTCAGTATATAAATGTGTTCTTTAATTTTATCTTCAAAGAGAAGTAATTTAATGAATTCATTAGATAATTGTATGAATACTTGGAGCAAAATACACTGTCAAGCTGGGATTCATTTATTCTGACAAACGTTCCGACAACTAAACCAAATGCTAATGACCCTGGCAGTCGGAGAACCTAAATTAGAATAATAATAAAAAAAAAAAAAAAAAAAAAAAAAAAAAAAAAAAAAAAAAACAAGAAAGACAGTAATATCTGGTTTCAAAAAATGAAACGATTTGTCGTCTTTTTGAATTTTGATTCCACAATAAAATTGATCTTGCCATGCTGTTATAAGAAATTAATTTGTTGAAGACAATAGAACACATTTCCCAAATACCTGGCTTCAAATCGCCCAAAACAAAGCTCAGGAAAGTTATCTTTTCTATAATAACTTTTTGGAAATTAGTTTCACAGATGGCATTTACATACTGTATAGTTGTACAGTGATTTAATAAATTAATTACTAGTAGTCATACTTTTAGCATTTTCCTCCGAAGGAAAGTAGCTATTGAGGTTGCACTCATGGCTGAATTTTTGAAAAATTTCATCAAATCTCCATCGATCCTACCTAGTAGACACCGAAATGATCCCCGTTAAAATTTATATATATATATGTATATATTGTAATGATATATTACATTCACGAAAATATTTTTAAATTCAAATAACCATCGATATTTTGAAAAGCCCGCGCAAATCAAAAACCATATATACAAATAACATCGTATTATATACGATCAAAATTAATAATATTTTTGGATAATACTGGTATACAATATATCCATATTAAATTTACATTCAGATAACAATAAATTAATTATTTGGTATTACAAAAAACATAATTATTATCTTTATATATAATCCAACAAACTGCGGAAGTTAGAAAGAAAGAAGCCAAAGTTTCCCCCTCGAATGGCGTTAGTTGATTCTCAGCGTTGGTCGAATGCAGAGCTCTCCTCCAAGGAATACAGAGTGTATTGAGGTTTTGTTGGAAGCGGATTGATTTAGAGGTAAAAATTGTTTTTTTTGTAGTTGTCGATTATTTTATTATTGTTTGTGTGTATTTTAATATTGTTTTGTATTTCGGAATTGTCTAAGAATTAATATTATATTCTTTATTCACTCGGAACTTTTATCCCTGAGATTAATTTAAATTCATATAATAAAAGTAATTACAATTGTTTCATTCTTTTTATTAAAATAATTAATCTTATCAGTTATTGGCGACCCAACGAGGTGCAATCATTTTTATAATAATTAATCATTACATTTAATGGCGCCCAACGTAGACGGCCGAGTGAATTGAAATTAAAAACAGTAAATAAATATTAAAAATAAAACTTAAAAATAATTTTTTTTTTTGTAATAAAAATGTCTGACGTGAATATTGAACAAATTCAAAATAACGGCGAGGAAAATAGTATAGAATCACCGGAATACGTATTTTTTACAACACCGGGAGAAATAAATATTATAGTCGAAACACGTGAAAACGAATTGCAGGAGGATGATGCAATAGCATTCAGAGAATCGGCGGGTTCCTTAGGAACGGAAATTATATCCAATGGCGGGAACCGTACTTCCGTGAGGGATAATGAGATGCATCCTCAAGGCCTAGGACATTTGATGAGGCTATTATTGGAACAAAATAAAAAATTAGAAAGTAAAATTGACGCAAATAGGATCGAACAAAAAAAAAGAACTAAAGTTCGAATTAAGTAAACAAAATAAAAAATTGGACGATTTATGTAATGCTTTAAATAATATGGGTAAAAATCAGAATGAAGAGACGATAGAGTTGGAAAAATCGAATAATAACCTTTTTAATAAAAATAATATAAGTAGTGAAGAGGTCATTGAGATTAATGAAAATAATAACGAAAATTTAATTAAAAATACCGGAAATGACGATACATTAATAAATAATGACAATTTAAATGAAACTATAAAATACAGTTTAAATATTAATGATAGTAGTAATGACCAAATATTAGAAGATAAAATATTGATTGAAGATAAAAATGACTATAATTGTTTAATAAATGAAGATAATACAATTCAAGAAAAAATATTAACTGAATTAAATAATGATAATGAGGGTACAAAAGAAATAATTAATAATAAGCTAATAAATGATAATTTCAAAAATAAAATAAGTACAAAATTTATAAACAAAATGATGAAACAAAAGAAAATTGAAAAATTATCTGATAACTATAAATTCAAAATAAATGAAAAGAGTTATAATAAAAGAAGTGGAAATATACCAATGAAGAAACTAAATAGAACTATTAATAATAATAATAATTTAAAGATTTTGAATGTCAAATTTGGTAATAAAATAAAAATTCTTTATAAATATAAAAGACAACTTGGAATAGAAAAAATTTCAAAGCTAAATCGGCCTCCAAGGAAAAGAATAAAACACTTTTATAGAAAGAAATTGGACTGCTGCAAAGAAAATATTAACGACCAGGAATAAATTCATGAAAAAATTTAAAATTAATATCTATTAGTTTAGTGTGTTTTTATAAAATTTATTAGTTTAGCATTTTTTTTTAAGAAAATAAGATTTATATTAATATAAGATTTAATTGATAATAATAATATTTAAAAATTTATCATAAATTTAATAATCATATTAGTTTAGGATAAGATAGTTTTGATAATGATAATGTTTAAAAATGAACAATGAAAAATGATAATTTAAATTAAGAAATGATAATGAATAAAAATTTTGTAACGAAATAAGTTTTTGAAAATTTGAATAAATAATAACAGGCTGACCAATAGATCTAATCTCGATAACCAAATTTAAATTTTGAATTCTATTTTTTATTTTGAAACCGAGCATAAATCATTTTTTTTTAAATTTTTTTTTTTAGACAGGAGTGCAAATGTAATGATATATTACATTCACGAAAATATTTTTAAATTCAAATAACCATCGATATTTTGAAAAGCCCGCGCAAATCACAAACCATATATACAAATAACATCGTATTATATACGATCAAAATTAATAATATTTTTGGACAATACTGGTATACAATATATCCATATTAAATTTACATTCAGATAACAATAAATTAATTATTTGGTATTACAAAAAACATAATTATTATCTTTATATATAATCCAACAAACTGCGGAAGTTAGAAAGAAAGAAGCCAAAGTTTCCCGCTCGAATGGCGTTAGTTGATTCTCAGCGTTGGTCGAATGCAGAGCTCTCCTCCAAGGAATACAGAGTGTATTGAGGTTTTGTTGGAAGCGGATTGATTTAGAGGTAAAAATTGTTTTTTTTGTAGTTGTCGATTATTTTATTATTGTTTGTGTGTATTTTAATATTGTTTTGTATTTCGGAATTGTCTAAGAATTAATATTATATTCTTTATTCACTCGGAACTTTTATCCCTGAGATTAATTTAAATTCATATAATAAAAGTAATTACAATTGTTTCATTCTTTTTATTAAAATAATTAATCTTATCAGTTATTGGCGACCCAACGTGGCGCAATCATTTTTTATAATAATTAATCATTACAATATATATATATATATATATATATATATATATATATATATATATATGTCTGTCAAACGTGGTATATAGCGTTCAATTAGCAAACGATTGAACGAGTTCGTTAACCACCAAAATCGGTCCACCGGGAGGGGGGGGGGGGGGTTTACCCCGGGCCCAAAACACTAATTTGACCGTGCCAGCCGTAGTTTTTGTTATATTACAACGAAACTCGATATTCGTTATGTTGATCTAAAGAGAGACATACGTTGTAAAAATAAACTAAATCGGTTGATTAGGAGGGGGGGATTACTCCGGACCCACATTACCAATTTGCCACTACCAGCCGTAATGTTTGTTACATTTCAACGAAACTCGGTATTCGTGGTGGTAATCAACAGAGAAAAATGGGTTGTAAAAATAAACTAAATCGGGTTATTTGGAGGGGGGGGGGGTTACTCCGGACCTAAAGTACTAATATACTCTTACCGGTCGTAATTTTTGCTGTATTGTAACGAAACGCGGTATACGTCGTGGGTATCTCATGAGAAAGAAGTGTTGTAAAAATGAAGTAAATTGGTCTATTGGAAAGGAGGGTTTACTTTAAACTGTTTCATTAGCCCGCCAGACGTAGGTTCCCAAAGCCGCCGCGAGGAGCGCTATCTCCCACTAGGGGGACTGTATCCTGTTCCTGCGTCAGATCAAAAGACGGAATATGAAGTTTTTGTGGATTTATTACGTAGTGTAGAATCATGTATAAACATAACTCTGGAAGCCAATTATTTACGAAATTAATAATTGAACAGTTCTCATAGCAAATGTAAATGAGCAGAACTATTCACGTTTTTATTTCATTTATGTACCTAGGTTATTTACAGCAAATTATTCAGTAATGTAGTCTTCACTACAAAAATTCTGAGGAAAGTGCTTAGTTATGCAGCTCCTGCGTGACAGACTTTTTTTTTTACTTCACTTAAAAAAAATAAATAAATAAAAATAAGCGAATTTGTGTACATACTTAAGAGGCTTTAAAAGACAGTTAAGTCTGGGTTCAAATAAATACAATGATTTGTTGTATATTTTAAGAAAAGATAAATTACTCTACTGTTAAGAGGGGTTAATTTATTTAAATGCGAGGAGTATATATTTAATGTCGCAAATATTATAATTTAATGCTTAAGAAAATAAATTGAATAATGTAGTAATATAAATTTTTGATCAAAATTTATTGTTTATATTTAAAAAAAAAAAAAAAATGTTAAAATCCGCAGTATTTCAGGCCCAATAAAGTAGTTTCACTTTTTCCCATTTTACATGGTGTGAGCCATTGAAATAAGTAGCGCCTCATTTTTCTTTTTGTTCCTCTTTATTTGAAAATAATTTTTGAGCGAGCTTCGATTGGTCGCTTTTTAATTGTTAACTTTTTGTTGGTCCTCCTTCAATATATTTCAAAATTAAAACCCATTTTTTTTTTTTTATCTTTATTACAAGAAAGTATGAAAAAAAAATTAAATAGGAAACGAATGAATGTTTCATAACATTAAACTTTAAAGACGTTTTCTCAAAACTAAATTTTTCAAATCGGACGACACTCTGGCGTCTTCAATTTTGCTCGATCAACTTCAAATTTTAACTGCAGCTTTCTAATGATATTTGCTTGTAAAGTACGTAGGATATTTTTGATTTATTAATTTACAACCATTTTATGACTGATTTTTGACGGATGTTTTAGTAGAAAATGAATAATTGTTCACCATTTTTGAAAAAATTAATATGTTTTAAAAATCCTATGTATTTTACTAGATTTAACCTACTTTCAAAATAATTATAGGCCTTTGTTTTCGATTAAAAATTGCCACCTGCAAACTATCGCCCGTGAAAAAAGTGGGTTTTGTTCAGCAGATACAGCGCCAACATTTTTTTTTTCTTCAAAGACTTGAAACTTTTTTTTTTGGATATTTTAACATCCCATATAAAACGTTTGATATAAAGAATTGAAAAATATGGATTTATTTGTTTTTTATAAATTCAATAAAATTACTTTGATCTTGATCGCACAAGGTGGTATTACCCCTTAGTACCCCCCTTCCCCCTATTTGACATGGTGAGTGTATCTTTATCATGAAATAATGCAATGTGAGTCCGTTCATAAATTAGCAAACACCATTTCAAACTATGGATTCTTCAAATTTGTGCTTTATTTTTAGATGAAAACCAACAGTAATGCACCTTCAAGTGTTAACTTATGATTGAATGTTAAAATGGCCAAACATATATATTCTTCAATACTTAATAAATTATAATGCGCATTTATGGCATGATATAGAAATGAGAATTTAAAAAAAAAAAAATTGATAACTTCAAATTATTTAAATCATACCTTTGATTCATCCTCACTGGACTCTGAAGAGGACGATCCAGCTTCCTCGAGCATTAGGTGGTTGGAAATGCCTTCTACTTCCAAATCAAGGTACATCTGGGAGAGCTGCTCTGAGACTAGTTCCGGCTGGAAAATGAAAATTATATTAGTACCTAATACTAAAATAAAAAAAAAAAAAAAAAAAATGTATTATTTATTTATTGGTAATGCTGGCCTGCACCAAAGGTGACTTGCATATTAGAAGGTCTTTAAAAAACCACCCATTAAACAATAAATTGAATTTACGAAAAATTAGTAATATACAAATAACTTTAAATTTAAAAAAAAGAAAAAAAACTGACTATTAATAAAAGAGTAATTTAGAAAAGTAAGCTGCATTTTTTAAAATACTGTAAATTTATAGTATGTACAGGTTAAAACATCACGTCAATGTAATGGCTACTGTAGTTAAAAATATAATATACATTTGCTGTTAAATATTAATAGAAATTAAAAAAAAATGTATTGGTATTTAAAAAAAATAAAGAAAAATAAAATAAATGTCACTCACTTGACTTATAGCTTCAAGCACCTGGAGATCTTGGGAGAGGACCTGCTCAAGAGGCCTTTCTCGCAATTGATATTTGAGAACGAGCTCTGGTGTTACATTAATGTCTTCAATCCAGGGAGGAACCTAAATCAATGAAGATGGTATAATAATTTGCATAAATAATTTTAATTTATACACAGATCTTAATTCTATTTGCTAATAAAAATCGTAAGAAGTTATAAGGATATATTATATCTCAATAAAATATAGTAATATTTTAACAATTAATATATTTATTTAAATTTTAACATCCACTTATACTTAAAACAGAGTTTCTACAGGTTATCACCCTTTTCTAGTCATGAAAGGGCTGATCCATTTATTTTTTGAAAGAAAAGCCATCACCCCCAGTGGGAATTGAATCCCCCTGACCTTAGTCAACATGCCTCCAATATTTCACATCAAAACCTATAAAATGTGTACCTGGAAGGCTATTAATGCAAAGTCATAAGTGTTACAATTTTTATGGGACTTGCACAAGAAGAAAAAAAAAAAAAAAGTTTTCCAATGGGCAGATTTTACTGGGTTATTTTAGACAAAGAATTTTTGTGCAAAATCAAAATCCAACCATCTAGAGACAAAGATATATATATGTATGTATACAGGGTCTCTTGGCATATGTCTCATTTTTTCATTGTTTCTGCAAAAAACTAAAAAAAGACAATTATGGAAAGGCAGTCTTTCATAATGCCTCTATAAAAATCACTAAAAGTATGTTTTGTATGTAGGGTGTGTTTGGTATGTACCCTGTATAAAAGCAATCAGTTTTTTTAACCTATGGATGTGCAAAGTTTATCAGTTCAACAGATGCGATTGGATGCCATAAAATCTTCTACTAAGAAAGGGGGAAACTTGCTAAAAAAAATGTTTGCTGCCTTAATAAAAAAACAAAAACACAAAAACAAAAACACAAAAACAACAACGACAGTAGTTTCTCTAAATTACTGTGGAAAAAGAAGAATTAAAATTTTTAAATGTTAAACAGTCTTAAAGTTTATTTTGTTTTATTTCTGAACCATTTATTTTAATTTTTTTTATGCGTAATTATAAGTCTGACTTTAGCTACCTTCTAACATTTGGAGCAGAATATCTAAAATCGTGGTAAAAAAAAATCACTACACGCTTATTTTTTTATAGATATGTACATAACATTTCACTTCAACATGTTTTTATTGGGCCCGTTTATGTCTCTGATGTTTTAGAGCCTTAAAGCTCTACATCGAAAGTTCTACAAGCTTAAAGCTTGTACTGTTTTCCTTCAGCAAAGACTATTTGAATTAACATTGATCTTCACAGCTACAATAGAGCTCAACAAAAATGGATTTGTAAAAACTATGAATATATGTAACGTGCATGAGCAATAACAATGAAATGAGCATTAAAATGGTCACAAAAGCCAGCAGTGCTGAAGTTACAAATAGCGGTTCAAGCATAGAAAATATACTAATGTACAGTTTATAAATATAAGTTTAAAGATTTATTTGAAAATGCCAAAGTTATCATGCAAAAAATTAAATTATGCTTTCATTATGAAGTAAATATAATTATAAATTTTTCACTTATTTTTTAATAATCATCAATTATTCTTGCCTGATGTAAATTTTTTACTGAAACTTCTCGAAAATTGGGTTAAATTGAATTTGAGTTATTTATTTTTGACAAGAAAAGAGCCATTCAAATTAAATACAGAAAGAAATAAAATTTAGAATTAGAACCAAGATATACATTTTTCATAGATTAAGCAGAAGGATTTATCTTAATTCTTTCAACTTGTAATGAATACAAAGGCTCTTTATGTTGATATATAATTAATCCAGTTAATAAATTGAGGATTAATGGTGTATAAACAAAAATAACATTTGTATTTATTAGAAATTGAAAGAATTAAGATAAACCTTGATTTCCAAATCTGTACAAATTTTTCCGACTACCCAATATTGGGATTATTAATTTATTTAAATTTTCATCATATACTCATTAATTTTATATCAGTATCCACGTTACCCATCTATGTCTTAAACCAGTATTGATCTATCTCTAATTTAAGCTCGAACTACAGCACACACTTACTGTATAATGTTCTTCTATTTTTTGAATGTTTTTTTCTGTGTAAATATATATATATGTATATGTATATATATATATATATATATATATATATATATATATATATATATATATATGCTAGTATTAACTCTGTCCTACTTGTTTTACAGACCTGATGAAGACTTAAATTTGACGTCGAAACGTCGGCTAACAATAAAACACATTTTGCTATAAAAAAGGTAGTTTTATTAGGGCACAACGACCCAACCCTGACAATTTCTACCTTCACATTACCAACGGCCAACGATCTCTTCTTAATAAAAATAAAAGTAGTCGCAAATATTAAAAAAAATGTTTTTACTTTCGATGAATACATTGCAATTAAATGTATTCATTAAATTGAACAGTAATATTTTAATAATTCATAATAGATTAAGTATCAGTAAGTTTAATAAGTCAGAATTGAAAATGTTAGTGAAGAAACTGCAAAGAGATAGCAATAGATATCAACATCAACACTAAATAAAACAGAAACAGATCACATAGCATTAAAAAAAAAAAAAAATATTAAAAGCAGACAAGAAAACATTTAAGACTGAAAGGTATCCCAATTTATTTACATAGATAGATGTGTTACATTCTACAGTACATAGATTCATAGAATTTGCACAGCATGCTTTTTAATTATGATTTATCTAAAAGAAGAAACTTTAGGAGACAGCACAAGCATGTTCTAAAATAGAGATTGTGGCTCTTTTAAAGGGGAAAGCTGGAGTCAGTATTGAATTTAGGGGTTTTTTTATTTGCTAAAAACAAACGACATTCGTTTTTAAATCAAAAATTGGTTTACATATTAGACATATAGAAGTCATTATTTTGCTTGAATATTCCATAAACGGATGTCAGATTTGTTTTTATCACATTAAAAAAACCCTAAATTCAAATGTTTGGAAGATTCTAAAAAAAAGAAAAAGTATTTTAAATTTCGCTAAGGCTCATATATTTTGTTAAGGATTCAAAAATCCGGCCATGTTTCAAAGACCAATTACCCGATTCGAACCAAATTTAGAGGGTCCACAAAGGCTTTAAAGCTACACATTTTATTCCAATCGAGGTGTTTCTACCTGTTGTGGAATTGACTTTATATACAAAAAAGTTTAAATTGTATTTTTATTTTGAGAAACAACAAGTACCTCCTGAGATAATACAATAGTTATTTATATGGTTAGAAAAAGGATGCTCTCTTCTTTTCAAAGAGCACAAGGACGAAAAAAACGGACTTTTCAATGCGGGATATTGAATTTCAAAATGTCACTTCATTTTTCGCTTGCAATTTTTGAGGCGGACACGAGTCGTTATTTTTCTATGCAGAATCACTAGAAAAGAAATAGACCAGATCGGTGATCCCACCACCGTATAAGCCCTTGTAAGTTTATTGAAAAGGCCATAATGCCCAGAAACAATAATTATTGGAGAAATTATATTTCAATTTATAATGGCCAGGAGGACAAAATCAAGTAAAAGGGAGGCTTTTAAGCATAATTACTCGTTTTCGGTTAAAGTAATTCTAGGGAAAGTGTGAAAATGATCTGGACATGCACTCACTACCTACATCAACACTGGATGTATGCAACAATTCAGCTTACTTAGATACCTTTTTTATAGGCTTCAGCTTAGTATCTCCACTCATTCCTGGTCGCCACACTGTTTCCTGGAAAATCATTTCCCAAAAACATGATTCCTTGGTATATTTCATTACAAAACATACGCTCTCAATTAAATTGCTATAACAAACTCTACCAAATCTCCGTTCTTAAAAAGCAATTTATTTTTTTTTTTTTTTTTTTGATTTTCTTTATAATTGGACCAAGCACAATTTATTGACAAATGAAATGTTGGTTTCTTTAAGCTATTTAGTACTTCAGAAATGTTATTCTATATTGAACTATAGTGAAAATATTGTAGTTTGAATGCAAGATATTTGAAAAAATATATTTTATTGAATAACAGTGTGACTGCCACTTAAAGGGTAGTGCTCTCTAATGTGCTACTTCCATACAGATTCAAGTACAATCTTCTTCTTTTATAAATACAACTAACGATAAATATATTCTTAGTTTGTTGGTTTGTGATAGTAAACATAAAGTGGAGATTTCAAAATTGAAAGATAGTTCTTGTGGCATTATTCTACTGACCTAAACACTATTTCATTATATAATTATTTCAATTACTAATTATTAATCAGATACCAACTTAAAATTTAACAGCTTAAATTAGTCTCAAGAGACGACAGGCTTAATATTTGACCAGTATTAGGATGCCCCATACACGGTGAGGAATATTTCAAGATTTTGACTGCGTAGTCCAAACCTTGAGATATTCGTCACCATATATGAGACAGCCTTGAGGCCAGAGTTGAACTGTACAGTCCATCGAAGTAGAATGAAAATACCAATACATTAACTGTACAGTCCAATAAGGCCGGGATTGTGCAGGCCAGACCTGACGTATGTAGACAAGAGGATATGTGCTAGACTCGTGCAGTCCAAACCTTGAGGCCAAACTGTGCAGACCTGGCCTTGAGATTTGATCTGAACTTGTATGGCCACCTTTAAACTAACAAGAAAACTACCTACCACAAGTACACCTCACCAATTAAAAAATATTACACAACTATTTTCTTAAGTGCTAATTAGTTAATGTAAGGGGTGAAAATCACCCTTAAAATTCGCCACCAAAACAGTTCGAAATATTTTTGGATTTTTTAAATTAAATCAATGGCAAATTTGTTCTTATAAAAAGGCGCTTCTAGGGGGAATAAAGTTTATGCCAAAGTGTTACAAACACTATGTTTTTAGGGGTAAAAGTGTCATTTTTTTGTGTAAAATTTATTGAAATAGCTGGGTTAGATAATAAACTGCATTATCATGCAGAAAAAAAAAAATGCTTATGAAAGAATGGAAATCATTCTGAAATATAAGAATGAAATAATTCTTATATATAAACGTAAATATTCTGTAAAAAAACGCACAGAAATATTTTTTTTTTAAATATTAAAGAAAAATTACCCGATATATTTCAGCACCTTTTTATAAGAGAAACTTTACCGATAATTTCATTTACAAAAAAAAAACTAAATCATTTTAAGATTTTTTAAAAAAAGTTTTAGTGTGTAATGGTGTGGATTTTCACCCCTTAAATTGAAAAGAAAAAAAAAATATGTACGTCTAATATTTTTTACTACACATCACAAAGTAGTACTACAACATATCACAAAAAAAAAAAAAAAAAAATCGATGAGGTATACTTAAGGCAGTTTCCTTGTAAGTTTAATCTGAAAAATTTAATTTGTAAATATCTTAAAGGAATTATTTCAAACGAACATTGATATCATTCCCAATAATAAAATCTTAGTTATTCATGATAAACTCACATCTTGCTTGGTATCGTTTTCTGATGAACTTCGCAAACTCTCATCAGATTTGTCAGTCTTCAGGAGTGAATAGAAGGATGAACTCGAATCATCAAAAGGTACGCTGAAACAAAAAACGTAAATTAATTATTGAATAATGAACTTCTTAATTGCAGATTAGCAAATTAACAATTTTTTTTAAAACTTTTTTTTATTTAATTATTCTCAGTCTAGTTATTCAACTTGTTGAATTTCCTAAAAATATCGTTCTTATGCAATTTTTGACAAAGCAATGAGAAATTGGTGCGTGAATGAAGTAGTTACCGCTAAGTTTCCTGTTTTGGCACTTAGGATCTTGTTTCGCTTTGAGATATCATTTTACATGTGTTTATATTTTGCACAAAATATTAACTGCTTTTATTCTAAGCTGTACAAGTGACACTAACAGGAAAAGAACAGAAAAGTCCCTGAGAGTCAGACTTTTTAATAAATATCAGAAAGATTAGATTGTTTAGAGAACAAAGAGCACACAAGTTTTTTTTCTTTAGTAATATTTTTTGATAAATATATTGATCCTTACCTTGTTTCATTACTTTCTGTTTTTTGGTCTTGGACTAGATTTTCATTCGACTCCTTGTTGAATGAACTCGTTGAAGGAGCAGTCTTAGGATCAGGCTGGGCCTAAAACATATTTTTATTTCTAAGTTATGATTTCTTAGTTTGTTTATGGCATGGGGAAAATCATTCAGCTATTCATGTAGCAACAACAGAAAAGTGAATTCCATAGTACGGGACGATGAACCAAAGTTTCTGGTTAAATAATCTAAATGACTATGCGAGAATATTATAAAATAAACAAGGTTTTACTGTGAGAAATTTTATAATTTTAAAATACATGAAAACATTTTATCTTTTTAATATTATATTTTTTTTGTTTATTCTAACTAAATAAAAATTTTTGTTTTATGGAATTAATAAGTATTTTTATGTTTAGTTTCATGAAAGAAGTGACCTTCTTAATTATTCTTTATTTGTAAACAAATTATTACTACAATAGTAACTGCAGATATAATAATAATATTAGGTAGTAAAGTTTGGGGTGAGTTCGGACACATTTTCGAGGTTTTTTCGTAATTACAAAAGACAGAATTTTTGTAAAAATCTGAAAAAATTCACGCATGAACCCTTAACATTCGTCTATCGAATAGTGTACTTTGTTTTTTAAATATCTCAAAAATTTTCAATTTTTTTTTAATGCTGAAATGTGTCCGAACTCAACCCCCTACGTGTGGGGTGAGTTCGGACAGCCTTTAATTTCTGTAGAAATCTTAACTTAAACTATAGTTGGAGTGAGCTCGGTCATAATTTACGATATTCCAAAGAGGAATATTTTCTAAAATATTTTTTAAATTTACAAAATATTCTTTAACTTTTTCCTTATCCACTTCTGCTCTACACCTTTTGATGCTTTGTGTAAGGCGTTCCATTAATGGCTGATTCCTTTTCATAAAGCCGTCAAACCATTCCAGTCTGGCTTGTTGTCTTAAAATCCTGCGATTTTTTTCCTGACCTATCCAAATATGTTTTTACGATTTGGCGAATATCTTAATCGAGTTAATGGAAAGACCCATTCAGCTGCAGTTAAAATTCCCTTTGATATTTGTTTTTCTTATTAACTGAATTTTGATTGGCCACCACTTTTTTTTGGTGTGGATTCCTCTAACTTTATCATCTAAAGTCGATGTAGGTATTTTGTTGTACAACAAAATACCTAAATCGATCCGCTTCCTCCCTCAAAGTCTTCTTCTTGGTTTTGACATGGTCAATCACATTTTTCAAAGCCTCTTTGGAATAAATACTGTTTTCCTTTAGGTCAAGAGGACGGGGGTATAATTGATGCATGTCCGAACTCACCCCACGGCATGCGAGTTTTTTACTTAAACGAGAAAAAAAGCTTTTGGACCAAAAAAAAAAAATAAGTATATTTATTTATGTATCATTAGCCAACATATAAACCTACTATACAATATGAAAAATTAGGGTTCAACTACTTCCAGAGCCTCTGCACAGATGTTTGTTTCTAGCATTTCGAAAATCATGGAAATTACAACTCACATTAAAATATTCGTCACTCACTTCAAAGTGTTCTCAGGACGATTTCGGCTTAACTATGTGAGAAAATGGAATATCGATAGTATTTGTCAAGCCAATTATGTCCCTAATGAAAAAGTTTGCTCAAGGTCACGTGATTTCCAGCGCCATGCACTGTTGTCCGAACTCGTACTACCTGTCCGAACTCACCCCAAACGACGGTACATAGGGCTTTTTCCATTCATTGAATTATTACAATTTCATGTCCAATTTTCGACAGATTTTTTAATAGAAAGTGAAGAACTGTTCATCATTATAGAAAAAAATAATATTGCTTAAAAATCCTAGGTACTATACTAGATTTTACCTTCTTCTTTCAAAATAATTTTAGTTTTTTGTCTAGATTAAAAATTGCAGCCTGCAGACTATCACTCGTGAAAAAAGAGGATTTCCGTTGCCAGACATAGCGCCGCCATTTTGTTTTCAAAAAGTTAAAACTTATTCTTTTTCGTTACGTTTACATCCCATATAAAACTTATGACATAAAGAATTGAAAAATATTGATTTATTTTTATTTTATTTTTTACGGCGCATCGACAATTCTTGGCCATTAGCGCCGACATCCAGGGTGCAGCCAGGAATTTTCTCAGCGAGCCCTGAGATGAGAAAATTTCTGCCGCCCGTGGGGATCGAACCCACCATCTCCCGCTTATGAATCTAATGCGCTAGCCACTAGACCACGGGAGACCCCTGATTTATTTGTTATTCATAAATTGGAGAAAATTATTTTGATTTTGACTACACAAGGGGTAGTATACCCCCCCCCCATTTATTTATTTATAACATCATTTATTTTTATTTACAACATTTATTTTTATTTATAACATCATAACATAATAATGATGTTAGAAAATAAAAATAATTTTTTAAAATATTAAATATAGTTATGACATTGCAGAAGTCAGTGGGTGCATGTTGTGAATGAAAAAGTGGAAGCATGTTAATCTTTGAGTATGGTTATTATAACTTAGTTGTTTTCATGTGTTTTATATAGATTGATGATGGCGTGAGCCAAAACATCTCAACAAAAAATATAATAAGATTTGAAGATGCTTAAGCTGGCAAAAGCTTATATAATAATATTTATATGTATAATAAACTAAAATAAATTAAAAATTTACCTGAGATTGAGGTAGATTGTCTACTTGCTGCTGCCTGGGAGGAGGTGGAGGAGGGCAGGTGATATCTGTCGATGGGATGACAGTAACTGGTGAATATACGACAGGTTGTGGGCTGAACATCATCGGATGATAAACCATACTTGGGACGTAAGGCACTGGAAAAATATATCTATTTGAAAGGTCTAATTATACAAAACCATAGATTTGTTTTAGATATTACAACCAAGGCTCTTCAAGATACGCTGACATCGTCGCCTTCCCACAAAGTAGTACAACAGCCTACGTACTTGACCCAACGATCCAATTCGAGATAAATGATCTCGAGCAAGCGGAATCAATAGATTGCAAAAAAAAAAAAAAGAAAAAAAAAAAAGAAAAAAGAAAAAAAAAAAAAAAAAAAAAAAAAAAAAAAAAAGAAAAAAAGAAAGAAAGGGATTTACTCCAAATGCATTGAGTATCTAGAAGATAAATTCCAGGAAAACTATGGGCCAAGGAACTATAATATTAGGGGTTTGTGGTTCGGCACGAGAGGAACTATTCCAAAAATTACGTCCACGTATCTTGAAGAACTTGGAATCCTTCCAGAATCGTACCCTTTTTTAGCCGAGTCAATACTTATTGACTAGCTTGGCATTATAAACCAACATATATATAGTCACCATTCCTTTCCTTTATTTTTTTATTTTTTAGTAATGTTGAAAATAATCGACTGACTTTTTTTTCTTCTCTGTAATCTGATACAGTTGGGCAGCTCCCTTTATTATTTGTTAATAAAGTTTTCTTCTTCTAGATATAATACTCAATATAGGGTCTCCCCGTTTTAATTCAATTAACACTCACTTTGCTGAGGAAAGAGTTGTATATCAGACCTCCTGTTAGCCAAGTAATACATTGGCATCAGTGTACTTGCAAAGGCTGCTGGTGCAAATTCACTGAAAAAAATAGTCAAAATTATTAATTTATAAATTAAAACATCATTAAGTTATTTTAATGCATTCGATATTAACAACTCTTTACAATTAGGAGAGAACTTAAAGGTCCCTACCGCCCTGAACATATCAGCTAAAATAGATAAACATGGAACACGCTTTTATTGTGTATTTTGATTCAAGTTACATGTAGAACTAATTGACATTGCAAATCTGTGATAATTATGAGATTAATTTAATAAAGTCATTTGATGTACCTATTCTATTCTATTGATCAAATCGATTCTTAATGGTCAGAATAACGATCTAATTTCGGGATGTGCCAAATGGTTACTACAAACTGCTGTAACAGATTTTCATAACATATTCTTTTTTTTTTTTTTTTTTTTTTTTTTTTTTTTTTTTTTTTTTTTTTTTTTACGGCGCATCTACATCTTGGCCATTAGCGCCGGGCTGTCTACAGGTTGCCGCCCTTTTATAATGCCAACAGCACGTGGTCGGTCACCCATTCAGGTACTAACCACGCCCGACCTTGCTTAACTTCGGTGATCTATGGGAACCGGTGTATTCAACGTGGCTATGGCCGTTGGCAACATATTCTTGTGACACTTTTTGTTAGTTCACCATCTATAACAGGAGCGTGTTCCATGCTAAAAAAATATGAGAATGGACATATTTTAAATTCCACTCCCTTCTTTAACTTTTGGTTGTTAAAAAATGATTTGCAGATTATGAACTGACATATTGGAAGATATCACTTTAAAATGGTGGAATAATTAAAATAAAGAACGACTTTTTTTTTTAATATATAGTACTTATTGTAATTATTGCTTTATTTTTAGCATTTAAGAATATTTTTGGGAGTCTGCATGGCTGTGAGTTTTTTAAAGCGTTAACTCTCCATGCCTAGGGTTGTGAATTTGATTCACACTGGAGGAAATGGCATTTCTTCTATTTACCAGTAGAATTTCCATCCCAAAAAATCTGAGTCATTATTAAAGTGATATTAAACAATTAAAATTAACCACTGGAGTGTATAAAGTGTCTGACAGACACAAAGGATATTTCAGTGAAGTATGTTGGCAGCAGTGAGCCAACATACTGAGCAGTGAGTGTAGAATCTAGAAGCTCACTGTTGCCAACATACTTCACTGAAATTTCCCTCGTTTCTGTCAGACACTTTATACACTTCAGGGGTTAAATTAATAATATTTCAGTTTGACTTGTCCTTCCTTTTCTGAATAATAGAAAATATTTGCCTTAATGAAAAATCATACATTCAATATACTATTGAATTTCGCTAATCATAAATATGTGAATTTTACTTACGGTCGAGGGGGAAAAGTTGGAAAGAGAGTCGGAGGTTTCTCAGATTCATGAGGCGGAGGCGCTGGAGGTGCAGTTTCATTGCTGTTATGAGCCGCTTTAATAGACTTGTATGGCTCACCTTCCCAAGAATGGGAACCACTTCTCTTGATTCCATGCGTGTTACTGCATTCATCCTGCTAAGGGGAAAAACACATATATATTATGAAGACACAGAACCTCCAAATATATACTTTATCTATAAAAGACAATTTCAATTTAAACGTTCACTTTTAATTTGAAAGTTCAAACAAGTTTGAAAGTTTCAAACAATATCCTCAACCTATGATATGACATATTCAAACTATTTATCTTGCCATTATCAATTCTACTGATATAGTTAATTTAAAAATAGTATCTTTCTTAAGCCAATAAGTACAATGTTACAAAAGATTACTTAATTTTGGCAGCATAACATACCACCACCTGTAATCTATAGCCTGTTTATATAGACGGAAAAGTTCAATTCCACATGCGTGAAATTTTGCGGGAAATATTCCCAACGGTTCAACCATTGGCAAACTCCCATTTCAAGGAACAACACAATACATTATAAAAATTGATTGTATCTCGTTTAAGACAGGAGAAGGCTTTGAGAGATCAGACAAAGGAAATAGTTTCTAATATTTATCAATACTTTATCTTCATTTATTCAACTTTTACTTCAAAATAAAAACTCGACTAACCTGTGATTTTTCTAGTGATGACTTCAATCTTTCCTTTATTTTGGTATCTCTGTCAGATTTTGCACGTGACTCTCTATGCTTTTGTACCATTTGTTTCTCCATATCTTCATTGTGCCTAAAGGTGGAAAAATTAAGGTGTTAGTGTCTAGAATAATGTGTATGTCCAGAACTTTTCCATTGTTTCAGGCGAGGACGTTAACTTTTAGTTGATCAGTTATTTTTATATTTTTATTAATATTAATAACTATATATATAAGCTTTTAATGATTTAAGTGAAGAGGCAAAAGTCAGTCCCGTAACAGGCCACAAGGGCCCAGAGGGGCAGATACTGTAGAGGTATCTGATTCTTGACCATACAGCACACGAGGGAGATAGTGTGGTCAACACTATGCTCCGGCCGCCTGATTTTCCCCTTGGCTGCTTCAACTGCTAGAGTCATTAGCACCCAAGGTACCCATTATTAATTAAATTAATTAAAGGCTGGATGAGCCTAGGGACGATCTGGGACCCCAAATCCAACCCTCGAACGGCAGCACTAGAAGAAAAAATCTTTATTGCGCGCTCGGGTTTTGAACCTGGTCCTCCAGTTCATTAGTCGAGTGCTCTACCACTGAGCTAACCTCGTCCCCGAAGAGGCAAAAAAAAAAAAAAAAAAAAAAAAATTGAAATTATATATTCTAGAAGATACCTAAAAGAAGCGATTATAAATTTTGGTATTCTTCTCATTGACTATACTTGTTTTGTAGTTTGGTTTTATTTGGAGAAAAGATTATCCAAGAATTTAACAGAAGAACCTTCTGTATTTGTCCTGAGTAATTTTTTATTTCTTAAGCCAATAAAACTTGAAGAAAAACAAATAAGAGATTTTTGTTTGATTGTGTTTAACGGTGTATCAACGATTGAGCTATTAATGCCAGGCTATCTACAGGTTGCCTCCCTTTTATAACGCCAATGGCACGTGGTCAGTCACCCATTCTGGTACTGGCCACGACCGACGTGGTCTTTACTTCTGTGATCAGCGAGAACCTGTGCATTTAACGTGGCTATGTCCCTTGGCTTTAATTTAATGTTATATTGAATGGAGAATTCACTTTTTCAAAATATTTGCAAAAATTATTAAACTATCTTCTATAAATATTTTTCTCTTGATCTAGGAAAACTAAATAAAGCAAGTAATAATCAAAATATTTCTTGAATTCAGTTAAAAGCTTTACCTGGATAATAATTGTTCAGTGAGAGTTGCAGGTTTGGAAGCTTTAGCAGAATTATTATTTGATCCATTGGTTGTTGTCTCTCCAGAACTTTCTGTACTTTGTGCGCCTGAACTTCCTCCACTTCCACCACTTAAACAAGACATTTATAAATCATTAGGCAAAACAAAGCTCTAAATTGTAAACAATATTATGGGGGAAAATTCTGTTCAAAGGCCAATTTAAAAGCAATTTCTTTTATTTTACATAATACAGTGTGTTGGGTCGTGGGGCTAGTAGCGTTGAACATTTAGGTACAAGGTGCATATTACCCCTACCTCTCTAGCCAAAAGGGCTTAATCCGTGTAGTTTGTCTCCAGGTCCCAGAAAGATTGTGTTTCTTCCCATTAGCTCAGGCCTGCCACCACCTCTTCTATGAACTCTGTTACTCCCCGTTACGCTTCCCAGTAGGCCCCCCTTTTTCTGCATTCCAGGAGTTGTAATTCTCAGGGCCCTGGGTCTTCGGCAGCTGGCAGCGTCATTTGGGTGAGTATAATAATTTTTATATGCTTTGTAAATCATTTCACCAACCACGTGCCGAGGATTATTTCTTTAACCCCGCGCGCTTACAAAGTGTGATATGAAATTATTGATATTTTATTAAACTGCACACTCGTGTGGTCTTACGCACAAGCCAACCCACTTTCACATCAACAAGACTTACGTTTACATCGCTTGGCCAAGAGGTGGGTTGAAATCAGAATTTTCGTTCTCAAACAATACTTAAGTTGTACTATAAGTTTATTAAACCACTGCAGTTGTAAAATATTTAACACACATAAAAAGGTGTAACACACATAAAAAGGTAAGTATCAACACTGTAAACGGTATTCTTTGGTAAAATTATGGACTTGTGGAATTATTCTGTAGTTTGAGTTAGTAGTTGTGTTTGAATACAATTTGTCTTAAATTAAATCAACATTACAAAAATGAATCATGGAGATAAATGAAATAATTAGGTGTTCCAACCTCTTTGAGTCCGTTATAGAATCAACAACAGGAGATATCTCTCCTCCCTCACCAGCACTTGCTCCACTTTTTGAATCACTTGATTCGTCTGATACTGTTGTCTTAGGTTTGCTCTCAAAAAACCTGCACAAACAATCAATAATTGAAGGAAGTGGCAAAATCTGCATTGTTTATACACATATATACAGAAAAAGAAAATGTACTTTTATTGTTTACTGTAGCTTTGCTGAAAAAAATAATGAACAATTTTGAAAAAATAATATTCATCTACTACATTCAGTCAAGATCAGAACTTTTAAAAATTATTTTATAATTCTGAGACCAATCGATTCCCAGCCTGGCAAAAAATATTTCTGAATCATAAAAAAATCTATATATATTAAAAGAAGCTGTTTGTCTGTTTGTTCCTTATACAAATCCACACCCTTTGACCATACTTGGCACACGGGAAGGTGACGCTCCGGGGAGTGCACTATGCTAGGTCAAAATCCTCTAGGACTCACATACTCAAAATCCTCTTTTGCAGATACTCATTAAAGGCTGGGTGGGCTAGTAAAATGAGTCAAGTGCTGTACCATTAACCAAACTCAACCCCTGACCATAATAATTTACTTCTTTAAGGGCTTCGCATCTATGGTGATGGGCCCTGAATCATAATTATAAACCAGAAAAAAGAAGACACTTCTGGCAACATAGATAAATACAGAAAATGGTCTATTTGGAGAATATCAAATAAAATATTTTGAATAAACAGAGATATTTATTCAAAGCAATAATAGGCTCTGACAATTACAAACAAACATAATTTAAAAAAAAGTATTCTAAACCAAAAATTTATAAGGTTACCAATTATTAGGAAATACGAATTGTCTTGGTTAAAATAAATTATAGGTGGTTTCTTGGTAGTAACGATACAAACAAAGGAAAGATAGATATTGTCTGGGTTCGATCTTGGTACCCTAAGAAAACTACATTTTTTTTAATAAAAACTGTAGCTTTTTTCTACATTTTTCTTATAAAACTGTAGCTTTTTTCTACATTTTTCTTATAAAAAATGTAGCTTTTTTCTACATTTTTCTTATAAAAAATGTAGCTTTTTTCGACTTTTCTTATAAAAAATGTAGCTTTTATTAAGATACCAATAACAAACCCTGACTCAACGATCTACTCTCAACAAAGAAAGAAATAATAATTGAATTTACTCTTATACAAAAAAATAATATCCTCATTCCACAAAACAAAATATAAATAAATAAACAAAAAGTTAGGATCGACTTACCTTTGAAGATTTTCATTGTAATTGAGTTGATTATAACTAGGTGGGGTTTCAGATGATGACTTACTGTCATAGTATTCATGATGGGGTGAGATTTCTCCAAGCATTACAGAATCACGCTCCTCAAGAAATAAAAACGCATAAAACAATTAAAAACAAGAAAATAGCAATTATCGGAAAAAACGGAAATGTAAAAGCATATTGTATAATAAAATAAAATATACTCTTGGCATTTAAATAAAAGTAGGAGCAAGACTGACCGAGAAGCTCTGCTCTTCCGTAGGTACGTCCACCTTCAAATTAGGTGGCTTAGTTAATTCATCCATCAAGTTTTCCATAAACGCTGCAAGATCTTTACATCGTTTTGTCACCTGTTGTTTAGCTGTTTCACAGTTTCTCACTGTAGTCTAATAATATAAAGAAAAAATGATTAATCCAGTCTGTTTATCCATTTACAGAAAGAACAAACCATGTTAAGACGGTATAATAAATCAATTTGTACAAATGCCCAAAGAACTTTCTAATTTGATCTTTTATAAATCATGGCGAAATCATTTAAATACTAATTAAGAATAATAAAGCCATACCTCATTGAGAAGACATTTAATTTCTTCTTGCACTATCTTAGTTTCCTTCAGAAACTCTTCTGATATTTGTAACGCTTCAGGTTCCAGCACTGGTGTCGTAACATCTGGGTTAGGAGGACCCTAAAATAAAAGCAAAATTAAAAATGACCAGTTGAAATAACAGATAAAACTTCAGGAGCAATTCAGAACACAATTGTTTTAGCTGTTTACTACTAAGACTTAAGAAGTCACAGAAAGAATTAAGACTTTTTAAATTGACAATATGAAAAACTGAAAATCAATCAAATTTTAATTTGTTGTGAAAACAGCCATATTTATCAACAATACACAAAAAAAAAAAAAAAAAAAAAAAAAAAAAAATCAGTCCTGTAACAGGCCACGAGGGCCCTGAGAGGCAGATACTATATTGGTATTTGATTCATGACCATCTGGCCCACTAGGGAGGTAGTGTGGTCAGTGCTATGCTCCGGCCACATGATTTTCCCTTTGCTGCTTCGACTGCTAGAGTCATTATCACCAAGGTATCCATTAATTAATTAATTAAAGGCTGGGTTGGCCTAGGGACGGTCAGGGAAGCCGAATCTATCCCACCAATGAATACACTAGAAGATAAAAATCCTTAGAGTTTGCTCGGGATTTGAACTCATGTCCTCCAGCATATTAGTCTTGTGCTCTACCAATGAGCTAACATCGCCCCCAACAATACCAATCCTTCCTTTAAAACATCAAAAATATGTTTAAATTGGTTCAATTTGAACCAACGAGGTAAGTTGAAATCATATGAAATCAATAGATGAAAAGTGAAGGGATTGTTGATCATTTGGGAGACCAAGTTATGATTCTTTTGTACCAAATAAAAGTGTGCTTTAGATGACGATTTTACTTTTAAGGTTGGATACAGTTTATGTTTTAAAATAACAGAAGTGCAGACACAATTTATTCTAGTGATGTCAATTTACATCGACTGGGTTGGGTTATGAGGTCCCAAACCAAATATGAAGGGTATAGAACAAGGCCCAGAGTAGCGGAGATAGAAAGAAAGGCAAGCTATCTGCTGATGTACAAGCCAGGACGCTGGGCCCGCAGAACACAACTCTCTGATGCATATGCCACAACACAGGGCCCAAAAGTGTTAACCTAGTATATCAAACTACTCAAATGAATTTAATCTTCATTCATTATATAAATTTCAAATGTATTTAGTAAAATAATACTTACTCTTAAAACTGTGTGCTGACAGATGATGAATTCAAGTTTACGTGACCAAGGATTAATGAAAGATGAAAATTCTGTTTCCACTAATACAAAGCCACCATTCTGGCAGCGGAACCTGTATGGTTTACTTCTAAAAAGATGTCCCTGCTCCTTCATCACTAAAATAGAAAATAACAATTGAAAAAATAGTGTATTAAGAATATTAAAGTATATAAGAATTAGAATATAGAAGTTAACTAATCGAAAAGGGAAAAATTAATTTTGAAGAATTTAATTTATTTATGAGCACCCCGCACTGAAAGCGTTTCGCCAAGTTTGAAGAAAAAAAAAATACATTGAATCATATTTATTAAAACATTATTATTATAAAACAAACACGTGCAAACAATTAGGTCTATAAGTTTGACGTTTTGAAACAGGGCATCTACACATAGCAGAAGAGTCCTAAAGCTAAGTATACTTTTTTTAAAGTCAACTCTTAATAGATGTAAGGGGCCTCTTAATAGATGTAAGTTTGATGAAACTTTTTTTATGAGAAGGATGAAAAAATTCCAAAATTCCCACAGGTATTTTATTTTGCAGATTCCCGGTGTTTTCAGGGACTAAACTCCATTTTCAATACCTTAATTATAAACCAGTCCAATTTAAAAACATTAAAATAACAATACAGTCTTTTCATATCTTTGTATCAACCTTTTAGATTTATTCATCCCTGCATATATGTGTGTGTGTATATGTGATAGAGTGAATGTATTTATTATTGATTGTTTGACAGTGAGTTTTAGCCTTTTATTGATTAGACTTTAAAATATATAAATTGACAAAAACGTGTTTTTATATTATATTAAGATAGAGTCTCAGATTGTTATTTTTTTAAAAAAATGTATTGTTATTTTAAATTGGACTTGTTTATAATTAAGGTATTTTGTCACAGAGAATTGAAAATAGGTCTTAGACCCTGAAAACTTTCTGCAAAATAAAATACCTGTGAAATTTTGGACTTTTTTCTGAACATCAATTTCCACCATCCAGCAATTCCTGCAACAAGTTTTTTTTATTTATCATTTTTGATTGTTAATTTGCCTACACCAAATTCGTGTATAATTTTCTATATGACGTTTATTTTTAATTACTAAAGTTTTTGTTAGTTTTTAAATTACTCTAAGTCACTGACCATCAGACTAAATCATTTGTTTTTCCAGATAACTACTAATAAATTAATTGTAAAAGTGATTATTTATGTTGATGTTAAGTTTAACAGAATACTGATTCTGAAATAATATAAGCTCAATTTTTAGAATTCTTACTTACCAGCTTCATAGACTTCTTTAAGAAAATGTAGATCTTCTGGGTGATAAAATTCAAGAATTGATCTTCCAATTATGTCCTGTGGTAGATATCCAAAGTATGCAGTTACTTCTGTGTCAACATGACACAGTTGGGATGAGGCAGTATGTCGAGTGGTGAATTTTGTCGACATTCGAGTCTCGTCGGCATCTAAAACAGGATTATTAGGATTTTTAAAATAGGGTGAAATTTTAGTTTATAAATAATGCAATAATGAATAGATTGTATCTTCAAAAATATATAAATTTTCAGGGTTTTATTTCATTTATTTATTTTTTTGTAATGATCTATCATACAAATAGCGCTATCTGTAGGTTGCTACCCTTCTGAAACATCTACGGTGGAGCAGAGTTTTTTTAGCGTTCCCATAGATGAAAGAACTCAACCTGCTACAGTGGGGCTCGAGCCCACATCCCTTAGGTAGGAATCGGATAGCGATTGTATTTTTAGGAATAGTATTAACAATTCAACAGACATAAAACTACAGTAGGCAATCGTCTACTTTGATAAATTCAATCCTAATTTTAGTACTACAGCTTTACATGGTAATAACATTTTTTGGATTCAGATAAATATGATGCTTAGTCATCTGTCAGAAGCTTTTGCTCCATTAGCATCTCGGTCATTCGCACCACTTGTGGCAGACACATAAGGTCTAAGACCTGTTGAGGTAAATCTCGTCAGGTACCACGAGCTAGAGCAGAGGTGGGATGAAGGGTTTATAGGGGCCAGCTTACCTCCGACGGGGCTGAGTCCGCACCAGTTCCTGAGTACTCGGCCCAGATGTTTGTCAAAGGTACGTCAGACCAATATTCTCTTATTTCCCAATATGACAGTAGTCACTGTAACTGGCTTTCGCTCATTCAACCTGTCTCTCATCTTAGCGATGATTTATGGTTTTTATGTATGTAATATTAACCTTAGTATAAATTAAAGCTGTGAAATGGAATTCCGCTCCTCTAAAATATTTCCCAATTATCAACCTCACTAAATCCCTTCCTTGCTAACGAGTCCCTTTACATATGTATGCACAAACAACATGTATTGCTGTAAAATATACAAAGATAATTATACCTCCTATTTTGTGTTTATTCTTCCCATTTAGACGTAGGTAAGTACAATTAAAACCACAATAAGTTGATATTCTGTAAGTCGAACAATTTTTCACGGTTCCTTGAAGATCGACTTATCAAAAGTTGACTGTATAGAAGTAAGATAATCCATAGATAGTATTAGTATATCATAGTATAATATTTAATGTTATTTGATATTTAGTATCATTAGCGTAATTATTTAAGGTGGAATAAGTAGGTAAGTGCTTTGTCAGAGGTCTCTCTTGACCGGTTTACAGCTGTCTTTTCCGAACACAAATGTAATAAGAACTTGAATCCCATAGAATATACAACATCTCTTTCAAAGAAAAATAAATTTAAAATAATTAATACTATAAAACTTAATGAAATATATGAAATAATAATTACATTTATATGCTGATCGAACTGGCACAGCACTAATGACTAGATAAACACTTGGAGATTCTCCTTCAGTCTCCTGGAAGCTCATCGTAAGCTGGAATGGGAGATAACCAACCCATTTCTCTGTTACGCAGAAGCCAGAATTTCTAAGGCCTCGATACTGCCGGAGGTAACAGGAGTATTGATTTATTTTATTCACATCTGTGGGAAAAACAAAAACACATATTTGATGCAATTAAAATATTTATTTCATATTTTTAATTTTAATATAATTGATGCATTAATTAATAAGTTTTCCCCTTTATTTCTTTATTTCAATAACACGGCCAATTGCTCAATACAATGAAATAAGAGGGAAATACTTAAATTAAACGCAACAATAATAATTATTAAATTCTGAGTTGTTAAAATTCCGGAATTACTTTAATAAAAATAATTATTAAAGAAATTCCGCGTTAAGTTGAACCAAATTATACCACCTGGGAACATGAAAATGGCAGTGGTACAGAACGATATGTTTAGAAACCATCATTTGAAAATAATTATAATGAGAAACAACAAAACACATGAAGAAAGAGAAAGTGGGCTACAGATGATGAGGTTTTTGCTGTTTCTATCAACTGAGAGGAAAAGCTTGAAAGAGGAAATGCCAAAAATAAAGTCATGCATGCAAAATATCAACCTATTTCTTTGATACTCTAATAGATTAAATGAATATATTTTTTTCTGACAAATTCGCCATTTTACTGAAACATTTTAAAAGTAAATAAATTGCTTATCTGCGAAACAAACTCAGATTGTTATACTACCACGAGATAGATTCTCATTGAAAAAGAAAATCTGTATTGAGAGGAGATCGTTGACCGTTGATGATGCAAGGTAGGAATTGTCAGGGTTCGGTCACTGCTACTTAATAAAACTACATTTTATCGTAAAAATGGTTTTATTGTGCCGATGTTTCGGCTTGAACTTCAAGCCTTCATCAGGGCGATGGGAAGGTTGAGAACTATACCTCACCAATGTGGCATCATTTCTCAAAAGAGGGAGAAATGATCCCACATCGGTGAGGAGGCCCTGATGAAGGCTTGAAGTTCAAGCCGAAACATCGGCACAATAAAACCATTTTTACGATAAAATGTAGTTTTATTAAGTAGTAGAAAATCCTGTATGTTATCAGACGAGCCTTATTAGTCAATTAATAAAAACAATCGCTATTTCAAACAGGCATTTGTCCTTGAATAAAGACATTTTTCTACTAAGGATAAACAAGGGAATAAACAGGGGGGTGGCCTGCAGCCCCTCCCACCATAATCTTGATTTAATCGGTAAAAGTTTGTCATAAAAACCTCGAAAATAAATTAAATAAGATCACTTAGCAATAATTTTGTTTGAGGTGTAATAGCGATTTATTTGGTAAACTATCCCAAGTTCTAAGTTGTTAGTATTCCATACCCCCAAATCCCCTGGTGCTCCAAGCCCCCCCCCAAATTATTTCCTATATACGCCCCTTTCCTGTGTAAAGGTTAATTCAACGGAAACAGTCCCTACATTGGAAAATCATTCTCACAAAATATTAAGATATATAAAAATTGAATTACATTTCAGTACTCTTAATAAACTAAAATGATAGATTAATTTAAAGATCTTATGTAAATTAAAAAAAATGTTATTATTTATGATCACTTACTTGATTCATTACTAGCAATGATTGACGTAATGTGGCCAGCAAATGACGCCCTGTGCCTAGGATGGACAAAGTCAATGAGCGACCTGCCGACCCACATGTCCTTCGGATATCCAAGCAATTGAGTAAGACTGGGGGTTGTGTAGATTACTAGACCATCGTCCATAGAGACAACTGCACCGAGCTCCTCCTGTCAGCAGAAAGTTGAAGATCGACACACAGTTCAGTAATCTTCAGAAAGATAATCTTTTTAGAGGTTTTGGAAAAGGCGAGGCAGGTTAGTAAGGAGATGAGTGATAATTTTTTTTAATTTATTTTGCAATTATAAATTTTTCATTTCAGTTTGATATCTATGATTTTTACATTATTGTAAGTTTTCAAAATACAACTATTTCACTTAAATATTAATTTTTGAATTACTTTCTTTTAACAGAAAAATCAAAATTTGGTAACTAACTTAGAAGTAGGGTAATTCAATGAATTGGATTTATATAAACTTTGTTTCCAATAAACGCTATTGTTCTCGAGAAACATGCTATTGTTCTCGAGAAACTCACCATTTTTAAACAAATGCCTTGAGTAAACTTCGCAAGTACTGCCGAGGACCCTTCTGAAAACGGGCCTCCGATTAATATTGAATTTCATTGAACCCTATTTTTTGTAGAACAAAAATAATTTTATTTTATGAAAAAAAAGGAAAGGCATCACCTCCACTCTGGTTAGAAAAGGTTGGTAACCTGTAGATCCCAAAAACTGTATTATTAATAAAGGGACATTAAAATAAATATATTCATCTAAATTATAACCCCCCAAAAAATACTTGTTTTTTTTTTTAAACATTTTTGATGACTTACATGATTCTCTAAGAACATTAATTCAATTAATTTATCTCAAGTAATAATTCTCTTAATATATATATATATATATATATATATATATATATATATATATATCAAAATGTAGATTTGCTATTTCAAGGGCTTCCCTACTCTCCTAAAAGAAATCATATTAAAATGATCTAAGTTTTAAATAATTTTTCCGAGTTATCAAAAAAATCTAAAATACATTGTGATTCAAAATTTGTTCTAAAAAAAGTCTGGCCCTTATGGATAGCATTATAAGTTGTGCTAAGGACCTCATCAGCCAATGCACCGGGGGGGGGGAACTAATAAGTTGTATTTTAATTGTTTCATTTTTTAAACCATTAAAAATTATTATAAGTGCAAAAGACACATACAACTGTACTTTACTTTTGATAATGACAAAAATTTACTCCTTACAGATTTTCTTTAATATTAAGTTGCAATATTTGTAAGTTCCAAACGAAGAACCAAAATTAACTTGATAGCTTGACTGGTAAGCAAGTCAGCTGGGTTTGTGATGCTTCTTATCATTTCTTTTATTCAAAATTGTTCAATTCCCCTGCTAAATATTTGTTGCTTTAATGTTTATCTTTTCGGTCTCAAAATATAGGACAGCTTCAACCCGTTTATATGATCTGTCAATTCTACTATGCTCCCAAAGTTATCCACTTGGGACAAAACATATTAGAATAGTTATTTCATTATTTGGATTGCATACAAAAAAAAAAAAAAAATAATTTACAACTGCATAATAATACAACTGATATCATTATTTATAAATATCGTTAATTATATCGAATCATATGAAAAGTTGAAGTTTTTTAAATATATGACCTGCTATTTTTTTAAATACATAATTATTAATTCTCATATATTTCTTTTCTTTCTGCCTGCTATATAATAAGGGGATTTAATAGGATCATTATTCAACAATTGTAATTTGATGTAAATAAAACTTTGTTTAATTTGTTTTTTTTTTTTTAAGAGAGTACTTACATTTTGCAGGCGTATTTTAAAAAAAAAAAATTATAGAGCAATAATAGTAGGTGTAAGAAATTTTGGATTCATCGAAATGAATAAATAGGATCTTTCCTATTTATTGAAAGTAATGTCTTTAATGCTCTGGGAAAAAGTATTGTTAACAAAAATTTGGTAATTCATAATCGGGTCGATCTTATTTTTAATATGAACAACAATAATATTAGCAGGGTCTTTGGTCTACATATTTATGCTATGAGCATTTAGGGAAAAATATTATTTAATTCTTCATAATTTTCATAATTCAATAGAAAATTCTCAGTTGTAAATGTTGAGTTACAGCCAAATAAATTAGTCACAATTTATAAAATCTTTTCGTGCATAGTTAATAATATGATGAGATGTAATGGTTTCCAACACAAACCCCCCCCCCCCCCCCCGAGTTAGTAGAAATTGTAAAATTTCTAATTTAGTATTTATTGGAGTCAAATAACTAAATCATAATTCTTAGGGTGGATTAGAGCAAGTTTTTTTTTTTTTTTTTTTTTTTTTTTGCCATAGGAGAGCAAAAACCCACTTATGTCCCCCCTAATGACACAATCCGGAAGTTCTGTAAAAGAACGTCAATGCTTGATAGCCCACAGGTCACAAAACAATCGTTCTTAATTGTATATATATGTATATGTCTGTTCACTCTCTAGCAATAGATCAATATCAATGTGGAGCAATGGATCTCTAGCAATGGATTCTTGATACAAGAATGGATCAATTTTTATGAAATTTGGTCAAGAATACTTTGTCTTAAGCATAAAGTAAAGTTCTCAGACCAGCAGAATTTTGCCACCAAAACAATCTTTTTTTTGGGCCAAATTCTTGCGGGGGAAAAAAATTGTATCACTGACAGTTTTGCCTTAATAGGCTTTCAGGCAGATTTTTTAATGGGTATTTTGACGTGTGAAAACGGAAGAATCGACTTTAAAAGCGATACCTTTAACAGTTTTTATGAAAAGTGGGAAAACTAAATTTTTTTTCCAGAAACTTAAAAAGGTTGCACTAACATGAAACTTTATCCACACGTCCCAAATTCATCAAAACTAAGATGCATACATTTTGGTTATGTTTGGAGTAGAGGAAGTAGTACAAAGAAATATTTCATCACCAGACAGGAGAAGTTTTGGACTTTTCGTGTATTTTCTTAATTTTTTCAAAAACCGTTAAGAAATTGTGATAGGTGGAAAGTAATCACTTAAAAGCCAAATTAAATTTCCTCCAAAAAGCCCCTCTTGTAATTTTAAAAGGACCATCTCAGCCAGAATGGAAGAAAACAGTGCTATAATTTTACAAAGTGTAGGTTTCATTTATTCTAACCTTTCCAAATTTCACCAGATAAAGGTATTTTATGAAAGCTAAGATAAAACAGTCAAATTTTTTTTAGATATATCTGTACATTTGGACAACACCCTCTCTGGGAAGGGGTAGGGAGAGCACCAAAAGGTGCTCTCAGTAAAGCCGTAAAGGAATTGATGAGCACCATATGGTGCTTGCCGTATTGAACATGTTAACATCAAACTATCAAAATTATAATATACCTTATATATTAATTTAATGTACCTTATATATTGTATTATTATTATATATTGTATTTATATTAGTATAGTGACATAGGAGTAGTATTCTCCTTATTCTTCGTTTTATTTTACATTGTAGATGCCTGGTGATGAACCTAAACAGGTTCGTCACAAATATAACTTAAAGTTTTAAAAAATTTTGGGGAGCAACTCCTTCTAGTTATTTCAAATCCATTGATCCTTCCACACCCTCACCTTCCTAAGAAATTATAATTTTATTTTGTTCATTGAAAAGATTAATGATATTGCTAATAATTGGTAAAAAGTAGATTTTAATTAAATTGTGACAGAAATACTTGGCTGAAAACATGGATGAGGATTGAAGAGAAGAGGAGACAGTAGGAGAATATTGTATAACACATAAATAAAAATATACGATATTCAAAAGTCCCAAATGTTCTCACTCGATTGATACAATTATAAACAAGTAAGACGCTCCTTGCTTCTTCCAGACAGGATGGGCTGCTCCTCTCATCGGCTTCACTGGAAATATAATATCTGTTATTCGGTCGTCATCGGCGACTTACTCCAGAACCCACAAACAACTCTTGATTTGTATTTTTTAAAATTGGTAATTCAAAAATGAAATTAAAGACAAAATTTCTATAAAAAGGTATAAGCAATCAATTGACATCACTAACAGGCTTTATTCCTTAAATTCACTCATCAAAAATATTTCTTAATTTATAAAGAAGATGAAGTGAATAAATTATAAATTTAAAAAATATGCAGTCTCTTATGCAATAGTTCTGAAAGCAGCATAGTTCTGTAAGCTATAAGTTATCACCAACCTTACTAAGTAAATTTTCTTTTAGATTAAACCTTCATCGTGTTTATATTGTTAAGGAGTAAAGTTAATGTATGTATGTAGTGCTAACAAACAAGCAAGTATAGATGCACTCGAGTGAATGAGATTACTTCGGAAACTTGTGCATAATTCAAAATGCTAATCTGAAAGTTTGGGTTGGCTAGTAGGAGTAGGATGTCGGACTGATGCGAAAGTAGGACTTGTAAGAAAATGGTAGTAAACTTCAACTTGAACAATATTCAAATTTCACAGTACTCGGCATAAAATAACTTATATATGAGGCATTGCGGATAAGAAGGGCGAACTCAACATCCGATCAATTATTTTCCCTGCCATTCGAATCTAGACGCTTCAGAGAATCAACAGGTATATTTTTCATGTTGAGTTCACCCTTCATCCCCTCTCCAAATACGCAGAAAATGAAGACAAGCTGGCTAGAAACTGCCATAGGAAGGTGGATACAAAAGCCGATTCAACACTCCACTAGCAGTCCGCTGGATGATGATATAAATAAAATGCACTTTTCGTTGAAAGTGAAGTTCACACTAATTCCTGGTAAATCTCTATATATAAAAATCACGTGTCTGTCTGTTTGTCTATTTGTTCCTTATACAAATCCACACCGTTTGACCGATTTTGATCAAATTTGGCACACAGGTAGGTCTTGATACGGCGAGTGTCATAGGCTAGGTCAAAAACGTCTACCAGCTGTCTGTCTGTATGATAGTTCCTTATACAAATTCCCACCGTTTGACTGATTTTGACGTAACTTGGTACACAGGTAGATCTTGATACGAGGAGTGTCATGGGCTAAGTCAAAATTGTCTTTCAGCTGTCTGTCTGTATGTTTGTTTCTTTACAAATCCACACTGGTGTAGCATGGCACACCGGGGAACAGCTAGTTATTATATAAATTGAACAATAAGACATCCCACAACGAAAAAATGTTTTTAATGTACTATAGTGGAGTTAGCCCTTATGGAAAAAATATTCAAACGAATTTTCCTCAAAACTACCTTTTGTTGAGTTTGCCCTTCGTATCCCCAACACCTCATATGATGTATGACGATATAATGAGATTTATAGGCTTGTTGATAGCAGAGGTTTCAGAAGAAAACAAAAATAAGCGATCAAAATGAAGTATTATATCAGAAAATTTCTTCTTGTATTATTAGGTTTTTTCAAAATGTATGACAAATAATCAAATACTAAATTCCATTATATAGCCAAGTAGAATGATATTTTTCTGTAAAGATGTATAAGCACATTTAAAAAAAAGTATTGAAAGGGACATGACTAGTGCATAAGAGACTACTTGTGAATAGAAAGAATAAGTATTGAACTATGAAAGAATTGAATACCTACAAGCAATTCCTACAATATTATTAAGAATGAATGATTACAAAGAAGGATGAGAGAGTGTCCCATGTATCATCATCATCTCCAAACACTCTCAAGAAAGAGTTTATTTATTTTTTGAATGGAGAAACAATGATTCTAGCCTGGATATGTATTTTTTTATTTTTATTATTATTTCATTAGTTCATCAAGTCACAATTTTTTTTATTTTGGAAATTGCTCCATCTAAATTAGGTAGATATAGTCAGGGTTTGGTTTGGTCTTATGGTATCTTGATAAAATTACATTTTTTTTAAGACAATGTGTTTGCCGAAGTTTCGGCTTGAAATTCAAACCTTCATCAGGGTGATGAGAAAAAGGAGAACTATGCCTCACGGACGTGCAATCATTTCTGAAGAATGAATTGATTGCATATCCATGAGGCATAGTTCTCCATCATCTCCTTGCCCTAATGAAGGCTTGAATTTCATTCAAGTGGGCCAAGTAAAGAAAATGAAAGATTGGGAGGAAATCGACAAATATTAATTGAACTAAAAAAATTATAGAGAAATACAATTGCACAATGAACACTCTAATATAAAATGTTTTTCAATTATATGAGACTTGCTAATTACATTTCAGTTTGATCAAGCTAAACATTAATTATGTACCTATATATTAAGAATAGTCCTAGATAATTATGGACACACTTGTTTTGTATTTAAATATGTTTTTTTTTAAATTTTATGTATGAAGCATTGGAATATATCTACAAGAAATAAATTCATGACCAGGCTAAAAACCATAATTTCTCCAATATAAAGTAATTGATCAAACAAACAAAACTTTAACTTTATCAGCAAAGATATATTATCAAGAAATGTCTTACTTGTAATGTATGTTTACTATTTATTTATTTTTTTAAATATCGTACAAAATATAGGGGTTACATCTTTAAAATTATCTTTTTTTTTCTTCTAAAATTCTAAGTATAGATTTTACAATGGAATTGTTATACCTTTTTAAAATTTGATGGTTTGTTTTTCTCCTTAAGCATAAATATCTCTAAAATTATTCTGTGATTGTTCAAAGAATTTAAAAAGCGCTAAGAGTACAATTTAATTTCAAGTGATATAATTAGTAATTTAGGCTTGTGTTTAACCCCTGGTGTGTATAAAGTGTCTGTCAGACGCAAGGGAAATTTCAGTGAAGTATGTTAGCAGAAGTGAGCATCTAGATTCTTGATGCTCCCTGCTGCCAACATACTTCACTGAAATTTCCCTCCTGTATGTCAGACACTTTATACACACCAGGGGTTAACCGTGACGGACTTTTTAGCTTTTATCCTTTCAAAATGTTACAGAAAAACTCAAATCATTTTTTACGTCATTGTTTTCATTATTTTAGAGATATTTTGATTAAATCATGAAAGAATTCCAAAATTATTAAACTTCCATCACTAGAAACACTTTTGTTTTCCATACAATAATGTAGAATATGACATTATTTAAAATAAAAAAGAATAATAAAAACTAGAAAAGTTTCAACTACCTTTTAGTAGTATTTTCAATATATCAGTTATAACTAATGACATCTAAGAAGGATTTTATTTTGAATTGTCAACATTAAATAGTATCTAAAAAATTAAGTATCCAGCATAATTTTTCTACATTTACTTGAAAAATATATTGTAAAGACATTATTTTTTGGAGGAGGGAAGATTTTTTGGAACAGAGACATTCCCATTTAATCTAAAGAAAAATGCTATTTTTTCGGCGATATTCAATGTTTTTTACAGTTTCTTCTTTTGTTGATAGTCCTATTGGGTTGCCTGTCAGATGCGGCATCACAATTATTACATGTATTTTGTTATTTCGTGTTTAAATATTGAAACAATTTGAGAAAATAAAACCAGGGTAATTAGAACTCAATGTTGTAGATTAATACTTTTTTTTTCTTGTGGATAATTTAAAGTAAAAACCAATATTTATTTAATTACTTTAAATTACAATTATAATTTTAGTCAAGTTACTACTCAAACAAAGGTGTTAAATAAGCAAAAGGCAGAAGGTTTTAATAAGACATCTGAAGAACTTTGCTCTTCTTGTTGCTTTACGTGGTTCTTATCGTAAAGACGTCTCATCAAGAGCGCATTAAACATGATTACGTCCTAAGCACAAGCATTTTCTGCTAGCAATGCCCTATGGGGGGGGGGGGAGGGAGAGAGAAGAGATTTCGTGGTACGCATCAATTGTTTTCAAATCAAGTGTCATCATGAGTCAGAGCAACTGCTTAAAAAGCCCGACTCGCAGAAACTGCTCATCTTAGCACGACGAGAGGGAAAAAACGTGTTAAAAGAGGCCAAAACAACTTTGAAAAAATGTTGATCGATCCGAAAAGAAAACAGCACTGGCTAATCTAGCCACAAGAAATAGCACAGCTTTGATTATGATAATTTAAAACTTATAGACATAGAGAGAAAAAAAAGATAAAAGGTAATATACAAATAATTGGAAATTGTACTCTTTATTATTCATTTCTAGATATATCGGAAGGGGTAAAATTAAATAAAAATAATGCACTCCATTATTACTGATCACATCATTTAAGAAACATTTTTTGTATGTATATATAAAAAAAAAATCAGTCCTGCAACAGGCCATGAGGACCCAGAGGGGCAGAAACCCCCTCTTGAGTGGTTGAGGTATCTGATTCTTGACCATACAGCACATTAGGGAGATTGTGTGGTCAGTACTAAGCTCCAGCCACCATTTTCTCCTTTGCCCCATTAATAAATTAATTAAAGGATGAGGACGGTCAGGGAGGCCGAATCCAACCCACGAACAAAGACACTAGAAGATAAAAATCTTTAGTGTGCTCCGGTTTTGAACTCAGGAAAGTTTTTGTTTTGTTCTTTTGAACTGGGTTTTATCTTTGTTTACCTCAGTTTTTAATTGGTTGTTTTTTATTTTAAACTGCATTTATCAGTAAAATTAGTATTTTATTAAAAGAAGGCAATGAAATGAGAAACTTATTGGTAATAGTGGTTTCCTAGAGCAAACGTTGAGAAGGCAGGGGAGTCATTTCCGCATAGGATACTGTCAGTTTTATGTTGTCGTGCCTTAAACTTCCTTCTCTTTAAGATTTTACTTCATATTTTAATGAAACATCAAACCCTACCAATAACTGCTTCTATTCTTTATTCCTTTACTAATGGCACTAGAGATATAAGCAGAACCGTTCCTGCGAGTATCTTTTTTGTATTTATATGTTTATACACACACACATATATATATATATATATATATATATATACATATTTGGTTATATGCAAGTATTGTAAGGGAAGTAGATTAAAAACACAAAATATGGAAAAACTGACAGTGGCCTTTTTAGAACCAAGCCACAGATATATATATATATATAGGCTGTTTTTCTACTCAATCATAGAACTCTGAAGATAAATAGATAGTACATGGAAATATCTGAACTAAAAGTAGAAAAACAGCTGATATGTAGCACCAAAGCTCCCCATTCTTAACCTGGCAGGCAAGCAGAAGGTTGTTTTTGGTTAGGCTCTAATAATTTTTAATATGTTTCTGATGAGACAATTGTATAATAAGAAACAGGTAGAGCTTTAAAAGTGGGAACATAAGTTTAGACGTTATATTTTTTGCACCATTAGTTAACAAATTTTGGTTAGTCATGTCATATACTAAATAAAGGTAATATCAAAATAAAGGAATTAATAAATAAAAATTAAATAGAAGGAGAATTATTTAGAGATGTGGAGAAACATGGGAGTCACGACTCCAGTTACCTTGCTGAAGGTATAGTTTAAAGGTATGTAAACTATTGAGTTGGCTTGTTGTGGGACTGTTGTGTGGACAGTCGACGACGGCTTGTCAAAGTTTTGAATGAGTACAACTTTCTCTTGATTATCTTGACCCACCTCGTGAGTCGTCTCCTTGCCGACTAGTTGCATCACCTCATCTCGTGCCCAAGTCGGAACAGGCTTCGGCGGCGGTGTGCTCACGATTTCGATATCTGAACAGATCAAATGATAAAAAAGAAAGATAATGGTAATAAATATTTCGATACATTTCTACACCACATCAATATATTAAGAAGTAGAATATACGTTGTTATTTATGGCCCCTCTGAGCGCTTGGAGCGTGGGATATCAAAAGGTTGAGATCCAGAGAACCGTTGCACAATGGTTCCAAGCGCCTGATTTTGGGAAATTACCTGCAGGTACTTGAAACTTTCTGATTTTAGTATCATTTTTGAAGTATTTTTTGTGCTGAGTCGAATGAGACCTACCAATTCAAAAGAATACTTATTTTGGAAGATAAACGGGTTTTACATTATAAAAATTGTGAAAGACAGAAAGTATTCAATTAAAAAAAAGTCATTTTTTATTCATTTGGTAGAGATATGTATACTTCCAAACGTATGTTCGAGTTCTGAGTTGAAAAAATAAAAATCAATATAATACTGTTAACTGTTCTCAATGTATTCCTCCAGAAGCTAGCAGAAAAACTTTCCGATTTACGATTTATTTCTAATTTGGGGTCTGAACCACTTTTTTGGTCTTTGCCTGAGAAATAAGCCCTAACTTTGGGATAGGGTATAGTATTATTATTCATCCACATGCCTGTATTAATGAATAACATTAGTAATATTAAACAATCTCAATTTGTTAGATTTGTATGTCTGAAATTTTCTTTCGTTATCCATCTTCAGTGCTACAACGTCAACAGCCTGGCTTGAATACCAATATCCATTAAAAAAAATTTTCAAAAAACTTTTTTTATCCTGCTGGGTTTATTCAGTACACTGAAGAGGAAGTGTCATTATCATTGATACATTTTAGAGTTAAATGAATATTTATTGATGAAAATTCTAGGACAGGGGGCAAGCATCCACACAATATCTGTAATAAGTACAAGCTTTAGCACCATGAATGATAATCTTTATTAATCATAGAAGGAAAACTAAATAAGAGTTAATATATGATTAATTTTACTTCCTTAATAAACTCCTTAAAGGGCCAACCTCAATTTTAAGTTGGAGGAGGACCATTTTGTATGCAATGTATCAATTTAAGTATCCTCTTGTTAGGGTAGTAAAAATAAAATTAATACATTCATAAATTTCTTAAAATTTCTCTACATGTTTCACATCCTTAGAAGCCTCCTCAAGAGCCCAAAATAAACAAAGCGTGATTTAACATAAGCAAACTTTCCGCTACAAGTGCCAACCATAACTGCCATAACCATAACTGTGGTATATGCCAAACCATATACATGGAGTCAATCAGCTCGTAGTAGTTAGCTGCTTAAAATATTGATAGAATCCAACAATACATTTGATTATCCAGTACCTCCCAACCTTATCCTGATAGACAATGAGTCTACCAACTTTTTCCAGATACCGTGCGTAAATATGAGAGATACCCTGATGTGTCGAGTTGTGTGAATGGATTGGCCGCAGGGAGTTTGGGAGCGAGCTAATGAATGGCTAGATATCTCTCCCGTACCTACGAGGTACATCTGAAAGAGTTGGTAGGGTCTTTGTCAAACTTGGTATTAGATGTGCTTAAAGGCTTATTGATAACGCTGGCCCTAGGCTGTACAATGGATAGCCAGTGGCTGGAGGATAAAGAGGTTTATTTACTTCCAGGTGATTTGGGACAAACAGGAAAGATGGTGTTCAACAGTATTAAGCAACACTGTGCGGACTACTAGCATGGCTGCACCAAAACATCAGCAGCCACAAAAGGGCAGATGCTCTTTAACCAGGTGAAAACATTGCAGAAAGAAAGTCACCTCAATGCCCAATTGATATGGGAAGCTATTGAAATTTGGAACAGACCCAGTAATTTCAACGAAGAAATTGAACGAAAATAATGATGATGGTTCGAAATTAACTAGGGAATGGATAATGACCTTGGCTAGAGAAGTTAGAGGCTGTCTTTGACCTCCAATTGCGCCCTTGGAAGTCAACTGTAATGCCTGAGAAAATTAGTGGTTTAAAAAAACCATCACTGGTGATATAAGCCGGGAAGTAAAATGAGAGTTAAAATAGGTTAAAAAGAAAGTCTTTACATTTGTGAAGTCAAATATAAGCCTTATCAATACAGCATGATTAGCAAGAGCAGTTTTAACGTTTGGATGTTAATATTGACATGAAAATGTCATACGTATGTCTGGAGGTCACACCATTTTTCATCACAGATGATGCAAATGGGTAATGGAAGTGACCTCATCCTTGACCATGATGGAGGAGAGTTCTCCTTTCTTATATCACGCTGTATTTATTTTTAGACTCCTGAAGAGACATCTAAAGATGCAAAACATTTATGTAGATCAATTTTAATAATTTTACGGAAATGTTAATTTTAATTCTGTTTTATTGACCTTCTACCTACTTAAGAAAAAATATTTATGTGCCCTTGTTAATATTGATATTTGCATTTATTTAGCTTTTGTGAAAACGTCTAATCCCATTTAAGGAGCTTATAAGATTGAAGACATTTTTCACATATTACATGTGCAAGAAAATAACTGGCGAACTTTCAAATGATGAATTAATTTTGAGAGTTTTGAAGTATGAAGAGTATATGAAGTTGAAATTTGAGATAATAAACTACCTACCGCCTTAACATACCTGCTGCCCCAACACCCGCACCGCCCCCCCTAGGAACAGTAGCTCTCTTTAATAATTTTATAATTTTCATGAAATGTAGAAAAAAATAAAAATATTGTTCAAGAAACTGTCTTCATTTTAAAAACGGCTTGTAATTCAAGCCGAAACAATGACAAATAAATATTACACATTTTAGTTATAAAATGTAGTTTTATTTATCAAATGACCGAACCCCAATCCTCTAAAAGTAAACACCTTTATTTGTTAAAACTCAATCAGAAACAATGATTATGATTCAAACCTAAAACACACATCATCAATTCTGTAAGATCATAAGAGTAAAACTTGACTTATAACAAATGTTTTTGTACAATTATAATATATTAGAGAGAGAGTTATTAAATAGCTTGTTGAGTCCAAAAAATCTACAGCCTTGCTTTGGAACACTATCTATTTAAACTAAAATCATCCAAAAGGCAAAAGTTTACTTGATAATATCGTCGATACAAATGCTAAGTATCGAATGTGAAAAGTGGGTTGGTACCTTATAGATGACTGTTAAGATAGAGAAATATATTCTTTTATAAAACAAACTTTCTTGATAATATTTTTTTAAACAAGATTTGTATCTAAATTAAATACTAAACAAAAAAAAAGAGCCTGTATGCTATATGATATAATTAAAATCTTACTCTAACCATAACATCTCCCCTTCAAGCTAGACACCACTCCTAGGAACAAAAGATTTTAGGTGAATTATATTTCTTCGATTTATACGGCCATGTTGTAATCTAACTGTTCCGGTCGTTTTTTTTTACAACTTCCCCTTGTTCCCAATAATTAAATACATACTAAAAACAAGAGCCTGTATGCAATATGATATAATTAAAATCTTACTCTAATAACAATGACTCTTACAAATTTTATCTTATTATATATTTTAATTAGACTTAATGCACATTTGTTAGTTTGATTTTCTGTAATTGATAATTATTTTTCTCTAATTTTCGAGAGTTTGCAACAACGTACATTAGTCCAACAGCATCGTATCAGTATAGATTGAACATGAAAAATGCATTTTTTTACATTCGATACTTTTCATTTGTATCAACAATATAAAGAGAGGCAATATCATAGGGAAGCTTATTACAATTATTTATAGACAAGTATAGCTGTCATTATTTTTAGTAGTTTAACTCGATACATTATATTATAAAATAAAATATGAGATTTTAAAATTAAATTAACTGCTTGTAATAAGTCATGATAATAAAAACAGGATTATTCATCCTGTAATTAAAAAGTAATGCTGTAATTATTTACCATTTTTAGTAGCATATTTTGAGAAATATTATAAAACCAGACTCCCTTATTTTACATTTAATTCACAAGTAAAACAAACGACTATTGGTAACTTAACTCAATTCAAGATATAAGCAAGCGTATTCAAACAAATTCAAGTCAAATTGATTTGACAAAATGGAAAAGTTCAAATAAATTACTAAAATTGATGTATTTATTCATTGATTGTACCTGGTGATTTTTCTTTTGACTTGATCCTCCTCATGGCGGTGAAAGTCTGCGAGAGGGCTGCAGTCTGAAGAGTATCACTGCTTCCGCTTCCATCTCCACATGCAGGAGCGCTTGTAGTTTCAGCCTGCTAAAAAACAAACAATTCCTTCATGTCAGCAACATAATTACTTTATAATATTAAATCATTATATGGGTGAGAATGGATTATTTTCAATATTTTATTTATTTACAATACAATACAATACTTTCCGGGTTGTCCTCCTCAGTGGGAGCGCACCACAGCCGTGCGACCTATTGTGCTACCCGTCGTTGTCTCTCCTCAGAGTACTACCTTCCAGTAATCCAGAAGTCTCCTAATGGATATTTCACTTGGTTCAAGATTGGTATCCTTTGTATCGCCAAAGTACCTAAAACGTATGTGATCTAGCCGTTCACAGTCACGGATGATGTGTATCGGTGTCTCTTCTTCTGCTCCACACCATCTACAGATGGGGGAGATGACTAGCTTCATCCTATGAAGGTGCTTATTCAGTTTGCAATGTCCCGTAATTATTCCAATTGCTTCTCGAAGTTCTGTTCTGTTTAGGAGCTTCAACTCCTTCCAGGGTTCTCCAGAGGGCTTTTGAATAAAGCATTTGGTGTGCCTCAGAGTCTGGTTCTCCCAAAGGTTTTGCTGCTTCCTAAGTAGCCATTGGTAAATTCTCCGTTTGAATAATGACGGTGGTGCCCCACAGAAGGGGGCAGGGCCTATTGGCGCTGTAGCGGCACCTCTTCCTGCAAGTAGGTCCGCCCTTTCATTGCCAGGGATTCCACTGTGCCCAGGTATCCAGTGGATCTCAACACAGTTCCTATTCTTGGCCAGTTCCATTCTACACTCTCTGACCAGTTTTGATGTAGTCATTGGATTGTTTAGAGCTTTACAGGCAGCTAGGCTGTCCGTTAATATTTTATTTATTTATTTATGTGAGTTAGAGCATTCGGGTCTGTTTGCGAAGAGCAAATCCAGTTACTTGTGAAGTATCTGTAGTGATTACAACAGTGATTCAGCTTATGCGCATAACTCATTAGCTTTTCTATTGGTTGTTGCTGGTAGTAAAGTAACCATCAATACTCAAGTCAATCCAATAGAATTCTATTAATTTTAGCGAGTTGGATTGTCTAGAGTTTTGATATCTTCTTGAGCGAAGCAAGCGGAAACGCATAGCACGTATGCCCATAATGCGAAATAAATATAAATATGTTAAAAACCACCGGACAAAAAAATCGGTAAGAATGCCCCTAAACTTCACAATTACCATTGATTTTTATAACATTATCCTTTTTATTAATAAATATTGCTTGCTGAAATATATTCTGCTTATTTTCATTAATGCTTTACAAGCCTAAAAGTATTACTTACAAATACAAGTTATCTAACAGTTAATTAGAAACCATATTATATAAATATAGTAGTCAAAAAGTTACTTTTAGTAGTTATTGCAGAGATTTTAAATACTTTTCATTACTATATTAACTTGTCATTACTATTTTTATATAATATGGTTTCTAACCTTAGATAATCTGTAAAGAAGTAATAGATAACCTGCAAAGAACCTGTAAACTAATCAGTAAGTACCAAAATCATTATTTAAAATCACGACAGATACTTTAAAGTAACTGGATGTGCTCTTCGCAAAAAGACCCGAGCATTCGACTAATATGCCTGACGAACTGATATAAAAAATCGGACGAGCACTAATGATTTCATCTTCTAGTGTTGTCCATTGAGGGTTTGATTCGGGGGTGCCAGACCGTCCCTAGGCCCACCCAGCATTTAATTAATTTATTAATGGGTATTAAGTAATTTAAAGGGAAAAATCAGGTGGCTAGATGTGCCGTTTGGTCAGGAATCACCTCTAAAGGATCAGCACTTCTGGGCCAGGATAAGAAAAGCTAAATATCTAAGGGACACCATTGCTTGACTTTGGAAAAAATAAATCTGACTTTCACAACAGATCTCGAACTTTCCAAGCACAAACAACAGTCAAAGTAAAAATGTTTAGTGGTCATATTGATGGAGCTTGGAAATGGAAGCATAATGATGAGATTTTCGATATAATTATTATTTACTAAATTTGAACGTCCATTTATTATTAACTCCGAATTTTAGGACGGGTTATCTATAGGTTACCAACCTTTTCTAGCCAGGATAGGGCTGATGCCTTTTCTGTTTTCTAAAGAAAAGCCACCCCTTTGGCACGAAGTGTTAAGTGCTAACGCCTTAACGCTCACGGCCATCGGGTCTCCTCGATACAATTAACCAATCATTGTCAATAATCAATCAATTGTTCAATAATGTTGACCGCCTAAGGGGTGCTTAAAACGCCACTTGTTTACCACTTAATATAAGAACAATCCCTTCATCGAAGAAATCGTAGAAGTATGGATGTTGAAATTGTGTTTCGAAAATACGCAGTGTAAATGAGAGTCAAATGAAACGTTGACGTGAAGAAATGTTTTATTGCTCTGAACCTTCTATAAAAAACAACCACCAAAGTCCGGTTGAATAAATTGGGGTTTGGTTTATTTCGATTATCTAAAGGCATTATCCAAGGAGCTTAAAATAACTTTTGTCGAAACCTGCGGGCTATTGTGGTCGGAATACAAGGCAAACCCGCCTCGTTGAACAGATATAAATTATGTGATGTAATTGACTACAATTTGACTAAAGATATCCACCCCTCCCCCCTGTTTCTGTAGGTTATGTAAACAAAATTGTATTGTTTCGTAAAATGGGATTACATCCTCATTTGTTAGAGAAATGATATAATGGATTATTTTATGAAGAATTTCCTTTCTCTTTGTTTTCTTATCTAATAGAATACCTGTCATTGGCTGTATTGTTGTCATCGATTCTAATGTTCATAATGACGGGATCTGTAGGTCACAACCAGACATTGATCAAAAAAATACCGGTCGTTTAGAAGTGTGTGCATATTTATATATTTGCCTGTTTTCGCTCTAGATCCTTCCAAAATGGACCGAAAGTTTCAACAATGGGCAAAATTCATATTCTTAAAGAGCTCTTTTTCTGTTCTGCCATCAGACCAAGCTGATCCGCTACTTTTTCTTTAATTTCTCTTCGACTTTCTTGTCAAACATTTTTTGTGTTTATGAGTCACTAAGTGAAATATCTGTTTTCATGATTCCTACTGCTTTAAATCTTCTTTAACTGCCTAGATCCATTTAATTATTTTTACTTTTGCCTTTGATTCTCATAAAATTCCATTATTTGCTTTGTTAGCTACGAATGAACCATTGTTTCGATGTTTCAGTAGAATTTTAATATTTTTAGCGGGTTTCCTCCCTTCCTCCATAGGGAGGAAATCCTGCTTATAAAGTTTTCCTCGTGGCGCAATCCGGAACTACCGACTAGAAAATTTCACGTTTTAGAACGATCCAAGGATCAAGAAGAAATCCCTCAGGGACGTTTTTTCGGCGAAATTCTCGCGAAAAATCGAAAGGCGTGCTTTTTCGTTACTACGAAGGTACGTTTTATATAAAACCGTTGTCAAGGAAAATGGGGGAAAAATTGTTTTGTTTTTTTTTTTTTGGGAGGGGGGATTTTTGGGTAAAACTGAAGGAGAGCGTTCTCAGCACCGATTTTTGATGCACTAAACACGAATCCGTTAAAAAAAAATAAGTTGCTTTCAACAAGGAAAGAAGTTATTAAGCACTAAAGTTCACTGTTATGGAGGTTAATGTTTGTGTGAAAAGCGAATTTGTAAACTATTCGAAGGGGGGGGGGTGTTACTTTGTACTATGTTTGAATTGAATTCTCCCGCCAAACGTAGGTTCACGAAACTCATCAAGATCAATAGATGAATATGTTAAGCTTCGTGTATTTATTACGTAGTGTAGTACCCCGCATACACAAAACTCTGGAAAGAAATTAATTACAAAATTAATAATTGAAACAGCTGCTCAAAAGCAAAAGAGCAGAACAATTTATGTTTTTATTTTATTTATCTATATAGGTTATTTTAAGCAAATTATACAGCAATGCACTCGACCCTACCCAATTCTGAGGAAAGTGCTTAGTTATGCAGCTCCTGCGTGACGGACTTTTAATTTGGTTAAGCAATGATATGGGAGAACCAAAATTATTATATGATGGTAACCCTATTTTTCAATATCTTTATCAGTGGCAGAAGGTCAAAATAAAAAAAAAAAAAAAAACGCTTACTTTCTTCGCTACTCCTTTATTGCGTTCTACATGTTTCATGTCTCTGTGACGCCTCTTCAGGAGCACTTAAACTAATATAAAATAAAACATCATTACAGCATACACATCGGAGAACCTTCCGCAGATAGGGCCACGTCTGGACTGATAGGATCAATCATGTCTACTAGGTATCAGCTGTTTAAAATCGATAGTTTTAGGGTAAAAGACGAGTTTCCAAAAGAAGTCTTTGTCATTTTATAAGGAAGGTTCACGGAGGTGTAGGCTGTAATTATTTTATATTAGTTTATGTGCTCCTGAAGAGGCAGCACAGAGACATGAAACATGTAGAGCGCAATAAAGGAGTAGGAAAGAAAGTGAGCGTTTATTAATTTCGACCTTCTGCCACATATAAAGATATTGAAAACCAAAAAGTTCTTTTTCGTTTTAAGAAATCAAGTTTTGGATGTTTCGTATATATTTTCTAGTTATCTAGACACTTGCAAAATCGAGGTTAGTGGAAGTTAGTGATTTGAAAGCCTAATAAATTCCATACTGAAAAGTATCAGAGGTAAATTTCGATAGGAACACTTTCGTAGGAGAAAACTGTGCTGTGTTTTATAAGTGTTGCTTCTGTTCTATTCTAATCTTTACAAATCACATCAGATATAAGCAATATATGGGATTTTGCTAAAAGGTCGCAGTTACAGCGAGTTAGACTTTTTTTTTTTTTGTGTTTACCATCTTTTAACCTCTTAGCAAGGCATCCATAAGAGCCTGGCGATGACGTCAAGTAAACAATTTACATACAGAACGTATGAGTTATTGTAGCTTCTGTAGTGCGGGTTGCCTAACTTCCATTTCATATTTGTCTATATCAGCGTTTCTGAAATATTTTTTGTTGTAACGACCACTTAAGGAAAAATTAAATTCCAAGCCCCCCCCCCCCAGATATTCTTCCTATAAATGCACCGAAAAACTTTAAATATCCTGTCGGAGTTGGTACGATTGATTTTCAAAGTGTACTAATATTCAGGGCCGAAAATGTACCGAATCTTTGAGAAATCTACTGAATCTGGATGATCTGGTACCACCCACTTGGAGAACGCATGGTCTATATCACATGTGAGCAATAACCGGCCCGCGGGCCGGATCCGGCCCTCTGTAAGATTTGATCCGGCCCGCGAGACATTTTGAAAAACCCAATTAAAAAAACGTTAATATTACAGTCACTCCAAATGAGTAAGATGGGTTTGTCGATTGCTCCTGCGGAATCAAGTGAGCGAGCAAGCCAAGTGTCTCATTGATATCGTGTCGCTATTTAACTTTCATGGCTAGTAATAATTACAAATTTTACGATTTAATTATAATGGTGTACCTATCTTTTTCATTTTATTTGGTGATTTTAATAAATTGTATTACCATAACATTTTCTCATTATTTCATGTTTGATATCTACCGATAAAAATTATGAACACTAATTTAAAATCCAATGTTATTTTATTTTGAACCATCTAAGAGACCCGGAACTTATTTGCACACTAAAGTGTGACCCACAACAAGTCAAAGGTTGCCGAAACCTGGTCTCTATGGTCTCTATGGTCTCTATGGTCTCTATGGTCAAAATTTGTTTCATTTAATACCAGTCGTCTAAATACCTATAATTTACTTTGAAATTGTACTTCCTTTCGTTTCGGACGATGTATTTTTGTGCCAAATTGGAACATTTTTATGAATGGCAGAACCCGAAAATATAAGCACACACGAACGATCGTTTTTTTTTCCCCCGTGACCTATTTATTATGCAACGTCAATTAAATATAAAAATTCACTAGCTTAAAAAAAAACAACAAAAAACAAAATAAAACAAACGTTATTGGTAAATTCAAAGACAAAGAGATAATCTCTCTTTCCTAGGACCTTGACAGAGAAAGTGCTTAGCAAGGGCGTATGTTTACTCTATGGAATGCTGATTCGTAAACCTGATTGAAAAAAGTATGCAATTGAAATTCAATGATTGAATTTATACGACTGATTTATGGATAAATGCTAGGAGGGGAGTTTCAGACCCGGGATTCGCCCTTGAAATTGGACATAGAATTTTTTTTTATAGATGAAGCAGCTGTTCCCTTTAGCTTGAAAATGTGAGAGAACCAAAGGCGAACCAGAGAAACAATGCGGGACTACTGGTTCTCCGACTCGGCGGTGTTTGATGCTTTAAGTGTCGACGATTCTCGTCAGCACTTGCGGACTGCTTCTTTCAATCAATATTGGGACGATGGAAAGGATCAACAAAACATCAGTAAAGGATACTGAAGAATTGGCATTTAGAAAAAGTATTCCTTCCAATCCTTGAAAGCCTGTATTTGGCAAGAAATATGGCACCATTCCCACATGTCGATTGCGCATATTTTCGATTTACATAACATTTTACAGATGAATAAACCAGTTTCTGTCAATGTAATATAGTATGTACTGGTTCTATCGGGTTTCTGTCAATGTAATATAGTATGTACTGGTTCTATCGGGTTTCTGTCAATGTAATATAGTATGTACTGGTTCTATCGGGTTTCTGTCAATGTAATATAGTATGTACTGGTTCTATCGGGTTTCTGTCAATGTAATATAGTATGTACTGGTTCTATCGGGTTTGTGTCAATGTAATATAGTATGTACTGGTTCTATCGGGTTTCTGTCACTGTAATATAGTATGTACTGGTTCTATCTGGTTTGGGGACGAGCAAAACTTTCAGAAAAGCCATGCCTATTGAAACATTCTTAGAATGCAGCAGCACAGCGGTGTCCTTGCTATGGCGTGAGTAAAATGCATTGATTTATTTTTTCCCCTTTGAACTAGAGAGTTAATATTCCATTTAGCTTCCACTCTTTGTTTGACCATGACCATCCGCGGTTGAACACATCTTTCAAAATAATAAATAAAAATAAATACTGTAAAATGTGACTCACAACTGGCTGAGCTTCAACAACCGGAGACGGTTGCTGTTGTCCATTGGTCGTAGGTACTTCTTTCTTCTTCTTCACTTCCTTGTCCTTCCTCTTACTGCAGGGTTTGCCTTCCGCTTCGCTGAAACAGAAAGTATTTACTTCAATTATGGATATGGTTGAATTGCATTTTAACTCGATAATTCTCAAATGCAAATTTAGGAACAACAAAATATTACTTAGGAAATAATAGGCATGTCGAAGTAGTTCTCTTTATACTTTCAATGTATTAAAGTGTCTCGTCACTTTAGGAGAATAACGTCATACGGCCTTAACAAGAAGTGGAGGAAATTATCATAAATCGGAAGGCACTGTACAGAGCTATAATTGATATGGGAATCCACCCAAAACTGGCTGTCCAGGGTCTTTCTGGAAAATTCAAACATGAGGAAATTCAACGATATCAGTGCTGCTAGAGAAGTCAGATGAAAAATGAAATATTATTTTATGTTTAATTGTAAAACTTCGTGAATTATTTACACGTAATTTAATAAACAGGGGGAACAAAAAAGAAAAATATGGCTAGACAAAGTTGTTCTGAATTTAATTAGCTTTAATTTTAAAAACATTGCATTGAAATCGGTTAAGATTTAGAGGCTGTAGCCTTTTTTGAAACACGAAATGTCGTTTGGCAGGACTATGCGTTATGGTAACCGCCTAAACTGCTATACCGAGGCATCAGGCACCAGTGTTGTAAATGAACCTATCCGGAGTCACTCCAGTGTTGCCTTTCGAGTTAACATAGTAAAATTCTTTCATTGAGGGGGCGCTGTAAAACTACAATATGAATAGACAGATATATATTATTTCCTTACCTTTGGTTTGGTAAATGAGGACAGAATCCACTACTCCCGCTGGAAGTACTATGGCGGGATTTCGAACTTCCAGAACTGAAAAAAAAAAACAAAAACAAACAAAGATAATTATATTTTTGTTTTCATTAATATTATTTGTATGAGTGGATATAAATAAATATATATAAAGATTTCTTAAAATTTATTTGGCTTGGTGGTGCACATTGTGCCGTTTCGCAGATCCAGATGGACAAGCCCTCAAGATGATTTTAAATATTAGCGTAAAATGTTTCAGACTCATGTAGATAGTTTCATTTGATATTTTTTTTATTTACTGCGGAGAAAAATAAGTTAACAGTCACTAAACTTAACCACTAAAGTTTTTAAATAATTTATAAGCTTTTTTCATAAAGAAATAACATTTCTTAACATTTTCTGAACATTTTGAAAAAGCTATTAGGAATTTGTTCTATTAAAAAAAAATTTTTTTTTGCAAAACCACTACGTAATATTATAATTTTAATTCATATATATATATATATATAATTAAAATTTAAACAAAAAATGGAAAGCAGTAATTTTAAAAGAATACTTATGTATACTTTTTTTTCTCAAGTTACAAAATATATACAGACATTTCCATTTTTGATAACTAATAACTATCAAACTATTAACTATTACATTTATTAAAACCAACTATTTAACTTTTTAATCACGAACTGAAACCGTAAGTCGGTATTGAATCGTTTGCTGCAAATGTGCTATTTATAGAAGAATTCTTTTCTTGTCAAACTATGTTCCACTACGGGGAAAAAAAATGTATAAATGTCTTAGCGCAAAAATAGCAAAAAACGGTTGATGGCGTTCGAAACTACACATTTTGAACTATCATGCGAAAAAAAAAAAATTAGTCTGGCCTTGTTTGGCTACCATAAAGTTTTTGTCCGCAGAAAATAAACTTTTTTTATTTCTCTTTAAAAAACACCTTTGTTTCAAAGACCATATTTTTTTGTATTTCATTAATCTACATCAAATAAGTGCATACATAGTATCTACATACCCCTAATTGTTGTACCCATACTATCAGAATAAACTAAATTAAAAACTGATTGATAGCACTGCACAAATACACTTGGTAACTATATTGAAATTAGGCTGAGCAGCTTCTCGCATATTTCCCCCAACCAACGGCCCCTAACTTTCTAGTAACCGAAGATATTTAGATAATACTGCGAATTCGCCGTATCTAAAGTATCTATTGTAATATAATCGACTTAGTTTTATGATCTGTTTACTTGAGTTTTGTCCATCTAGTTATGGGAATCCGTCAACTGTGCGGTGGTGGTAAGGCATCAAATAGGAAAACCCAAAACTCCAGGTCTCCACCACAATTAATTTATTTGATTTGCGTAGCACGCTTTCTGAGTCTACAGCTCCATCATTAGTGTATTTGTCCATTTCTACATGAAGTTTGTAGGCCTACAACTTAAAGGAAATTGCTATCATTCCCGTTCTTTGATACAGGAATAACTTCAGATTCATTCCAGAAGAGGATAGGCACCGCTAATCCTTTCTTAACACGAAACGTAACCAACATTTAAACATCTTTGTTCATATGAATTTCAAACATGCAGAGAATTCCTTAGAAATGATTCTAAGGACCCAAACCAAAAACTTTATTCAGCCTACCTGAAGCCTGCCTACTACCCCGACTCTACACGGAGAATATTTACGTTTTCAGTTTTGTTACACGTTCAGAGAATTTGTATTTGTTTTCCCCTGTTTTATTGAGAAATACATCCTTCTACTAGAAGCAATAAAAAAATAAGAATAAATAAAAACAGACAAGAAGAACCGTTTAAATAAACGAAATCAATTATCGTTTATCAAACTTCTAAGTTTTATGCACTATTTCTCCGATTCACATCCCTTAATCAAAACTTTCTTCAGAACCTTTTTTGTAGAGCATTTAGTAAGCTTTCGAATGGTAACCTTCCGCTTACCAAGATTCTCAACCGTTTTCGAGATATCAATGAAAGTATACGAAGTTCCCAAAACTTTTCATGTCTGTTAATAAAATATTTTATTCTAACCCTTCCTTATCTCCAAACGTAACCAAAATTTCAACGTATTAGTTTTGATGAAATTCGAACCTGCAGAAAATGTTTTAACTGAATCTCATGATTTTAAGTACCCAAACCAAAAACGTTATTCAACAACTATTTTTCAAATTTTCTCGAAAACGGTTAAAGCTATCGCCTTAAAAATGGTTTCATTCGTTTTTCTCGGCCAAGAAACCTATGAAACGAGTACTTGGAAGCATATGAAGTAAGCGTAACGATTTTTTTCGGGCGAATTTCGCTCCAAAAACCATATTCCGGTTTACGAATTTTGCTGGTTAACAAACTTGACCTTTCAAATTAGACGAAAGATTTTTGTACCAAATTTCATCAAAATCGGACCATTATTCGCTGGGCTAGACCGAAAACAGACTAAAATATATATATATATATATATATATATATATATATATATATATATATATTCTTTTTTATCCTAGGAGGCATGGGGTCATTAAAGCAGTCTTCCCTTTTTTTTTTTTTTTTTATACTACTTTATTTATTGGGCCCAACATGTTTCGTGCGTCTTTTCTTCGCACCTCTTCAGGGGCACTTCTTGCAAGGAAGTCCTCTCGTTCCCAAGTACTCCCTCTGGAGTCCGGCTTATGGCTGAGTAATAAGCCGGACTCCAGAGGGAGTACTTGGGAACGAGTGGACTTCCTTGCAAGAAGTGCCCCTGAAGAGGTGCGAAGAAAAGACGCACGAAACATGTCGGGCCCAATAAATAAAGTAGTATAAAAAAAAAGGGGAAGACTGCTTTAATGACCCCATGCCTCCTAGGATAAAAAAGAATTTGGATATTTTCGGTCATCTATAAGAATAAATAATATATATATATATATATATATATATATATATATATATATATAAATATATATATATATAAATATATATACATATTTATACAAATTTGAACCACCGTTATTTTCGTTCTCTAGGGGTTCTGAAACGCAAAATATTCTAGTCGGCACTTCCGGATTGCGGACGTCAGCCCTATAATATTCCATAGGGGTTCCTCCCTATGGAAGGAGGGAGGAACCGCGCTAAAATTGAGTGTTTTTCTAGAGCGAACGTTGACAAAGCGGAGGAAGACATTTCCCGTTAGGATACAGTTGTGGCGCCTTAAATCTTCCTTCTTCCTTAAAGATTTAATTCTATATTTTTCACGAAAGATCAAAACCTGCCAATAACTGCTTCTATTCCTTTACTAATGGAACTAGGGATCTGATCTGAAATGCGCTGAAATGATTTTATTTTTATGGCGCATCTGCCTCTGTGCCGTTCCTGATGGTCTATCTACGGTCCTCCAAACTTCCTAATCATCCATGGCGGATCAGGGAATTTTTCCTGCGAGGACATACGGGAATCGAACCCGTATTTTCTAACGTATAAATCCCACAAGCCATCCACCCTACATGATACGACCGTCGATTAGGCTATTAAAATCATGTTCCAACTTTTCTTGAACATATATTCCACATCCTAATCTTCTAACCTTTAAAGAACCTTTGCACCTGTTCAAAATGTAATCCTTGAAAGGAGGAATTCCTGCTAACACGGCGTAAAGCCGCCTTCACACGGCCTGCCGGCTAGGAAGGTCTTCATAAGGTCATTATATAATGCTGGGAATGTTCAACTCACGTGTCTCTTCGCGTGATACTCTCCGCGTGTTGGTGGCTGATCCTTAATATAAATGAAGGGGTCGGGGCAAAATAGTGCCAAGCAACATTTTTAACAAAATTAACTGTACCTAATATATGTTGGATATTTTGTAGGACTATGAGTTGAAATAGTCCGAGAGCCAGTAACCGCACGTTTCATGAAGTGTTTTATGCACCTTGAAATTTTGCTATAATGTACCTCTTGGGTAGGTACGAAGGTATATATTTGTTGGCTAGACTTACCGTGGAGCACCGGGTACTGCGCATTGGGGAAAGGTGCAAAAAATGTTTTTCCAAAAATAGAGTTTTATTCAGAAGCCAACTATCTTTAATGTAAAATTAAGACAATTTTACAACGAATAATAAATAAGGCAGACACTTTTAAGGGGTATAACATGTTAAAAAAAAAAAACTAAATTGTTTTTATTCTAATATTAAATGAGAGTTTTATTCAAGCTGCCATTTAAACCGGAACAGCTGTTTCCGATTCCCTTTCAGTTTTATTTTCATTAACTGATCCATTCTCCACTCATCCTATTATTGCCAATATTTTCACCGCCGTATATGATCTCCAGCAAAAGAAATGCCTAACAAGCTTCTCTTGGATTCCGAGCCACTGTGGTATTCCAAGTAACGAGAGAGTTGACGAATTAGCCAGGTGTAAAGGAAGGAGTTCATTATCCATATATTCCAAGGTCCGATATTTTAGCTCAGTCAAAGACGGAATCCTGGCTTCAGTGGGAAAGAACTTGGAGGGAAACTACTGATAACAAACTAAGGGAAATAAAACGAACCCCCAGGATTTGGAGAACTTCGGTTTGTCCAACCACAAGGAAAGAGGTTGTGTTGGCCAGGTTGCGAATAGGCCACACTCTTACCTCATGTCCAAAGATGAACCACTCAACTGTATAAGCTGTGGAGTCCTCCTCACGGTGAAGCACATACTTACAGAGTGTTTATCATATAAATTTGAAAGAAATCGATTCAAAATTAATGGCACCTTAGACGAAATTCTAGGGGATTATTCAGAAAAAATCATTAACCTGTTTGAATTCCTTGACGCTACAAATTTAACAAACAAAATTTAACATAAAACTGTATTTTGCTGATACAGAATATTCTCTAATATCGACCTATAGTCATTGTAAATGTCTCCATAGTGCAACAAACAATAAAATCAATAACTAATTCTTCCTATTAAAATGACGTTAAGTACCCTCTTGGGCCTTACTTTCACAGGGTGAACATGACCGAGTGTGGTTGATATTGCACTTAATACAAAACAAAAAAAAGAAAATAACATTCATTTTGGACTTACACCCAGTCCTCATTTTCCTGACTCCCTGATTTGAAAATTATCTTTCTTCCCTACTTTCCCGAATTTCTTCCATACTCTCCCTCCTCTTTCTCTGCCATTCCCCCTTTTTCTAGAAACAAGTGGCAATTAGGTAGTAGAATTGTGGTGGAAGACCTAACTTGCCGTGTAGTAAGTAGAATCTATTTTTATTCACTTGTAATTGCGGCGTTTACTAATGCTTGTCAGTAAAAAAAGAACCTCATTAGAGGTTTGAACAAGTTCTTTGACGACAAGCACTAATTGTAAAGTGCTAAGCTGTTGTAAAAGAGTGAATGGAAAACTATCGGATAATCCATTGATGAAATGAGGTTATCTATGGCCGGTAGGAGTAAAGGCAGTATTTATTGAGTACGCGCTGACAGTTGTAGCCTGATGTATGTACATACAGAGAACCATATTGCATAACTCAAACACGAATTGTCTAGGCGACCTACACCTGCCCGTGCAACGGTGGCTTCGTGTCGCATAGCCTGCTTCCGGTCATTTCAAACACTCCGAGAGTCTAGTTGGAGCTAATTAACCCCCCCCCCCTCGTAAAATAATCCGAATCGTAGGAGCTGCGTCGTCTTAGCACGTTTTCATAATGATTATAGGTTTTGTGCTTGGCTTGGTGCGTCAACAGCTAAGGCTGCACCTACATTGGACCCGCATTTCTCCCGATCCGATCCGAAATCGGTTAACCAGCGGCCGACGGGAGTGCCTACATTGGTCCCGACCCGATTCGATCCGATCTAGGCAATGCTCGTCAGTAATGACCTCGTAGTGAAGTGAAAATGAGAGATTAATTTAAGAAATCATTCTAAAAAGCAAAGAAACCTTCGATTACCTTGTTGGACGTATAAAGAAGGAAGTATACCTGTCCCGAAGAAATGATACTTCCATAGCTTTATAATATAGACATTTTTAAGAAAAGCCACCACCCCTAGGCACGGAGTGTTAAGTAATCACGTCTTAACACTCACGGCCACCGGACCTCCAGATATTTTAGAAGCACTTAGTCATTAGCTATTAGTCATTAATCATAGGGAAAAAGGATTGATCAATCATCAATCTTTAGTCAAATTCCGAATATTCATTTAATCAATAGCCATTTGTTATAAAATTAATCACAGTTTGCCCTACTCAGGGCAACCAAAACTTAACTATCTTAGATTAGATGAATTTCAAACATGTGGAACAAGTTCCAACTGAATCAATCGTTTGTGAATACCCAAACTGAAAATTAGTTTGGAAAGGTATTTGCATTCTCGAAAACGGAACTTGAAAAAGCGTTCCGATTTTTTTCGCTCCAAAATTCACGTTCCAGTGAGCGGATTCCGCTGGTTAACTTGATGTTTCAAATTAGACAAAATATTTTTGTATTTTTTGTTGTATTTTTGATCTATGGGATCTGAAAAGTAAAATTTTCGAGTCCGCATGTCCGGATTGCGGCATAAGGTCAACCTCATAAGCGGGGTTCCTTCTTATAGAGGGAGGGAGGAATCGCGATAAAAGTGACTGGCCAATGTTCACCCATCACTGATTCACGTTGTCGTGTCTTTACTTTCTTGTAGTTTCACTTGTGCGTCACTTTGTACCCAAGTGAAAACACCCTATTCATTCAACATGACATTATTATTTTTTTATATAATAAGTTTTTAAAATTTTATATATATTTTTGTGACTAACCTTCGCTGAGATTGGCTGTTAGAACAGCTGTTGGAATAGCCAGAATCAGAAGCCTTCGTCTTTTGGGTTTCTGTCTCCTCAACGTCTGACCTGAAAAATATGAAAAAATTGAATTATTGGGAGTCTATCATAGATTACATGGATTTTAAGGTCAAATGGACTGTTTTCAAAATAATACTAATTGTTAGTTGTCGATTAAAAACATTTCTGTGGCGATTTCTGACAATTCACTCTTTTGTAACTTTTCGGATTCACAGTTTTGAGCCCGTGACCTCCGAACTGTGAGTTCTAGGCGATTTTGACCTAGCCCAAAACACTCCCCGGAACAAGACCTACCTGTGTGCCAAGTTTGGGATATACGGAGAGACAGATTAGGAAAAACAAAAAACCTTTCTCGGCGGCCATCTTAGTATGACATCGAGTCTTATGGTGTTTCTTTCTTTTTTCTCAGTTTTCTCTTAATAAAGTGCATTTTTTTTTACGGCGCATCGACGTCTAGGCCATTAGCGCCGACAACCAGGGCACAGCGCGGAATTTTCCCAACAAGCCGCGAGATGAGAAAATTCCTGCCGCCGGTGGGAATCGAACCCACAATCTTCCGCTTATGAATCTAAAGCGTTAGCCACTAGACCACGAGGAGACCCCAAAGTGCATTATTATTTAAATTTTAACGTCCGTTTATAATTAACTTTTTTGGGACGGGATATCTATAGGTCACAACCCTTTTTCTAGCGAGGACAGGGCTGATGCCTTTTATTTTTTTCGAATGAAAAGCCACCACCCAATCGTGGGAGTCGAAGCACGACCCTTGGAACCGACTCACTCACAGACACCGGGCCTTTAACTTTAGTCATAGTCTGTTTTCAGCACTGTGTACGTCGCTCACAAGCCGAAAAATGTTTCGGGTGCAATCCACGCAAAATATTTTAAGGAATGGCAGCATTGTGCGTTTTAGCCTCATTATTTGTTGATTGGTTGATTATAAAAACTATCTCAGAATGGACAACTCCACTTTTATGCTCTGATCCGACCCCACTACTTACGCGCCAAATCCATCGTCAGTTGGATGTCGGACCTTCGTATCGTCCTTCTAGAGGCCCCACTAGATTTCCAACAATCCCATTCACGATCCGATATCGGATCCAACATCGGAGGTTGGACCACAAGTCGGACTAAAAATCGGAACGTGAATGCCCTGCTTGAGCGGTCTATGAGACCTACTTGTAACTCTTCCCTCCATCCTGGTTTTTTTGAGCAACGGGAATGTGTTTCGGATTGCTTTATGTCTTGCTGAAGTAAAAGAGGGTCCAAATACAAAGTTTCATTTCTAGAGAAGATTCGCCACTACAAATATTACTGCTTTCGACTGGAGTAGTTCTCACGCTTAATGCCTAGTTTATACGAACTTCATACTTGTCAAATAGTGCTTGTCGCCTGAGCAGTTGCATCCAAGTAAGTGTAAAGAGGTTCTTTTTCGCGACTTCACAAGTATAAGTAAACGCCACAAGTACATGTAAATAGGATTGGATTTTATTTACTAAACGACGAGTAAACTCCCCACCAAATTTCTACTATGTTGTTGTACCTAGTCAAATCGTGTAAACAGATCAACAATACAGATTTCTTCCTGAAGATCTGACGTTTTTTTTTCTCCTATTCGAATCCCAACCATCCCTTGACTTCGTATCACCGCAACGGCTAACTATCTCCATGTCCAACAAGTGTTAAGTGCAGGGCCACCACATGGGGGGGGGGGACAACCGGGAACAGTTGTTCCGGGCCCGGGCACCGTGGGGGCCCGGGTCGATCCTCGCTAATTGGAAAAAAGTACCGAATGTGACCTTTGCAACACCGATTGTCGGCTTTTATTCTCATTTTGCTCAAAACTCAAGTCCTATAGCAAAGTACTAGAATTTTCATTCTGGCTCTGAGAAGTGGGGGCCCGGCTGTGAGAAGTGGGGGCCTTGGTTAAGTGACTAGTTAGTTACTGGACAGACCTTCTGAACTCACTTGTTTATCAACATGTGAACGAGAACTTGTCACAAGACTGCTTAATTTGAGGGACAAAGTACCCGAAGCATCGGCCCGCACATGATGCATGGAAGTAACCATTGGGCATACCCGAGTAACCCTCAACCAGTGTCTCACCTCAGCCCCGACATTTATATCGGCCTAAGGGTGCACATACATTGGAACCGATCCGATCCAATATCCACCGACTGTCGGAAGGAAAAGAATCAAAGGAGTTGACCAGATTTGCCCCGACCCGTCCCGACGACTCCCAATTCTCGGCCAGTCAAACATTTTTGTTTCTAGATCGATATCGGACGACCGACACCTCACAAAGTGAGTGCAAGAGTTGACATGAAATTGATTCATAGAGATGGTAATCTTAATTATGAATGAACGTTGTCTGCGGAATCAGCGGAATAAATCCTATCACAACCGAGAAATTTCTTTGATTTTTTATTAATTATTTTTATATAATAAACGTTTATTTCTGATAGAAATCCCCAATTTTAAACAACTAAACTGCTTTATAATAGACGACTGCTATTCAGTTTTTAGGCGATTTTAGGCACTGTTTTTTCATTTCGAGTAATTATTTTTAGCTAATGATTTTCTTCGTATTAATAATATATACTTACTCCTGATCAGGTACTGATTGATAATTATAATTAATTATATATCTTTAATGAAATCAGAGACTTTTATTTACATTGGGGAGAATATGAATACTAATGCTTCTCTTATCATAGTTTAACTGATAAAAATAAACTGCTATACTAGAATTTTTCTTCGTCCTTGATATACTCCCGGAAGATTGATGGGCTTTTCATCCCACTCTTTATACCTCCAACAAGGCAATCGAAGGTTCTATGCTTATTAGGTGGTATTTCTTAAATTAATCACTTATTTTCACTTTACTAAGAGTTCATTACTGGAAGCTGTGACCATAGGCGGCTCTAGACCAATATGTCAGGAGAATGGGCTTACTGCAGTTCCTGGGGGTGTAGAATCAATTTTTTTTTATAACCAGGCGCCTAGAAATCATTAAGGAAGTATTTGATAAACTAAGAACATACATTCATTAGAACTTATTACTACTAATTTGCCTAAACAATTTACTTTTCTAACAACCGAGGAAGATTGTGAATTTTCATTCAAGCCCCCACCCGCCACTGCCTGTGACGGAGTTTATATTAGATAGTGAGATCGGATTAGATCGGGTCGGGACCAAATACGGGCCCAATGTAGGTGCAGTCTTAGGCTGCTTATGGTTCGTTTGATCGACAACAGCCAACAGCGGCCGACGTGAGTGCCAACTTTGGTCTCGACCCGATCCGATCCGATTTAATCACAGGTAGTCAGTAATGACCTCGTAGTGAAGTGAAAATGATTGATTAAGTTAAGAAATACCACCTAATAAGCATAGAAACCTTCGATTAGGTTGAATGTTTGAGGTAAGAGAAGTATTGGTATTCATATTTTAAAATGATTTATAAGAAAGGTAACTATAAGGTTATAAGCATTGGAAGGTTATAAACATTAGAAGGTTATAAATATTGGAAGGTTATAAACATCTTTCTACGCAATTTAATAAAAAAAGGAAACAAAAATGTGAATTGACAAGGTTGTTCTAAATGTTATTTCCTTTGATATAAAAAAAAATGCATTGAAATCGGTTAAGATTTAGAACCTGTTGACCTTTTTGAAACACTAATTGTGGGTTGGCGCCATTTTGCTTTGTCGGTCCGAAATCGGTCTAGAAACAAACAAGTTTGAATGGCCAAGAATCGGTGGCCGTTGGATTGGACCGGGCTGGATCGAGTCGGTACCGATGTAGGCACCTCCATTGAGATGCATGTGATTGTTTTTCTTCCGACAGTCGGTGGCTATTGGATCGGATCGGAACGGGTCCAGTGTAGGTGCACCCTTAGCCGCAGACGTACCGCCGAGCATGAAGCCATGCACAAAACCTATAATCATTTTGAAAACATGGCAAGATGACGCAGCTCTTACGATTCGGATTCTTTTACAGAAGAATCATTGAGGGAGGGAGGGGATTAATTATCTTCTACTGGGCTCTCTCGGAGTGTTTAAAAAGCCCGGAAGCTATGCTACACGAAGCCACGGGCACACGGGCAGTTGTAGGTCGCCTAGACAATTCGTGTTTGAGTTATGCAATATGGTTCTCTGTATGTACATACATCAGGCTACAACTGTCAGCGCGTACTCAATAAACACTGCCTTTACTCCTACCGGCCATGGATAACCTCATTTCATCAATGGATTATCCGATAGTTTTCCATTCACTCTTTTACAACAGCTTAGCACTTTACAATTAGTGCTTGTCGTCAAAGAACAAGTACTAAACGTAAACGCCTCAAATACTAAAAATGGATTCTATTTACTAAGCGGCAAGTACCGTACCAGACCACCATTTTACAACACAGTGGTCTCTAGTCACATTGTGTAAGCAGCCAAGATAAGTGTTCAGGGATAAGTTAGTTACTGGACTACACTGAACGCACTTGTCCACTACGTGTGGACTGTTACTTGTCACTTGTCAATTAGTCAGGGGAAAGTACTAATGTATGTTTTAAATAAATAAAAGTCCCACAGGAACTGTATAATTTTAGATGATTAAAATGTTACTCATTTTCCGAAATTCCTTTCAATACACTTGGATCCCTTGGGTTCTTTCTTGAAGTCCTCTCAGCAAAAGAGAACATTCGAACGCTGGAATGACCCGAATGACCGGATATGAGGAGATCTAGAGGTACCGGAGATACAAATCTTTGTTGAAAACCAACCGTGGTAAAGTTTAGTCACATATAGATTGTAATTATTGAGAACGCAGGAAAGCTCGATCCACACGGAGCACAGTGGTGCCGCAAAAGCCGTCCGACTCTCAGGACTGCGTCATCTTAGTGCGGTTCCGTTCATATCTCTAGTGCTACTAGTAAAGAAATTGTCTCTCCATCCTAATCCTGAAGGTCTATCCGTATCTTCCCAATCCCACCCAGGCAACCCTCCCAGGCGTCTTAAAAGACAGTGGTCCCGAGATAATTTACTTTTCTGATCATATAGGGATCTTAAAATATTTATTTAGACAGTGCCAGCTCTGAAAGTGCCTACAATGGTTGGCTTCTTTCACATTTTGTATTGTTTTTATTTTACTTTTGGTCAATTTTAAATCTGTATCAACAAACTTGATAATTGTACTTTTATAATTGTACAGATTTCCAATAAATTAAAGAAAAAATGTATGTTATCGTTAAATGTTCGATATTGCTTGAACTAAAAAATAAGCTCAGTTTAAGCAGAAACTGTGGCCTATGGACGTATATAAGGGGGGGGGGGAGACTGAGAGGGCTGCAGCCCCCCCCCCGAAATTTCGATTTAATCGATAAAAATGTGTAAAAAAAACAAACTTAAAAATAAATTAAATAATATCACTTAGTTCAGAAAAAATAAGTTTTTTTGGGTGTAATAGCATTTTAGTTGGCTAACTAGTCCAAGTTCTAGATTGTTAATATTCCATACCCCCGAAATGCTCCCAGCCCCCCCCCCCCCCAAATAATTTTCTGTATACGCCCAAACTGTGGCCAGACTCTTTAACTTGCCATCAAGAGAAGAATGTTTATAAAGTCTTCTTTCTTAATCATAATACGATTTACTTTTAGAGTCAGGTGGACCTAATGAAATCATAGTAGAGAGAATCGATGAGCGACATCAGTATCGGCCGGGTGACTAGAGAAGACCTTTAGGTGTGTGTTGTGCAAGACAAGGCCTCGTAACGTAACCCTAAATGGGATTGGAACAGCTGTAGTTGTCCCATTGTAGTATTACAACCCACCTGCAGTCAGGGTCATGTGAAGTGGCATGTGGATAGCAGCTGATAAAGCCTCAATTAGCTTTGGTGACAACGAAGATTAATCCAGAAGTAGCAAATAGGACATCCAAAGACAACCAGATCTATCGTTCAATCTACAGCACCCTTGTATGTAGGAGACATGTTGATAATATAAATAAGAGGCATATATAGAACCCCGTGGAAGTCCCAACCCTCACTTATGCAAGTGACAGCTGGGTTATAATGGACAAGCAAACTAACCTAACAAGTAGCGGAATGGAAATCCTACGGAGAGCCGTTTGAAAGACCAGGAGGGCCATGGTAGAAAATTGAACGGATAAAAGAGTGACTGGAGGCTAAGATCTAATGTAGTATTAGAGAAAAAACAGAAAATTGGATCTACACACAGCAGTTTGTCCAAGAATTTCATGACAATGCTTCGCAACCTAACCCAAAATGGGATTAGAACAGCTGTAGTTGTTTCATTGTAGTATTAAAACCCACCTGCAGTCAGGGTCATGTGCACTCCCATCCTTATAACAACTGATAAAGCCTCAATTAGCTTTGCTGACAATGAAGATTAATCCAGAAGTAGCAAATAGGTTATCCAAAGCCAACCAGATCTATCGCACAATCTACATCACCGTTGTATGTCGGAGAGATATTGGTAAAGAAACTAAGTGGCGTATATAGAACCCCGTGGAATTCCCAACCCTCACTTATGCAAATGAAAGCTGGGTTGTAGTGGACAAGCAAGCTAACCTGACAAGTAGCGGAATGAAACTCCAACGAAGACTCGTTTGAAAGACCAGAAAGGCTTTGGCAGAAAATGTAACGTACAAAAGAGAAACTGGAGGTAGCGGAGGTAAATATTTTGTAAAGATCTAATGTAATTTTAAAGAAAACGCAGAAAATTGGATCCACACAGAGCAGTTTGAGCTAGAATGTCAAGCCATTTAAGACAAGGCTTCGTAACCTAACCCAAAATGGGATTAGATCAGTTGTAGTTGTTAAATTTTAGTATTGCAACTACCCTACAGTCAGAGTCATATGAACTGGCGTCCTGATAACAGCGATAAAGCTTCATTGACAATGTTCTAATACGTCCCTCCCCCTTTATGTGTAAGAGCATATTACTATAAATAAAGCTGATAATTGTGTGTATTGTTGACTTTGTTTTGGACAACAGAGCACAAGGAGGAGCGAGTAAGATACTACACACCGCAGATTGGCACGTTGGAGTCCGACTGCTTTAGCTTTACAGGAAATGCGTCTACCTTAGCACATATACGTGAAATACACACTTCTCGTTGCCAAAAATGTAGTGAGCCGAATTTTATTCTCTTCTATCGATAATTCCCTTAGAGATTCATAAAAATGCAAAGCTTCAATTAACTGGATCTAGCAAGGAACATTGTTGAGCAAGTTCACGCACATATTGCAACATTAGTGAGCTTCCGACTGCTGTTAGGGTGTCGTAGGAATGAAGGGTTGCCTCTCTTTCGGGCAAGTTGTTATACACAGTGGGCAGGTTCAGCATCTTGTTGTCGTGGTTCGTGTACTGGATGTCAAGTTCTCTCGGCATGGTTGTTAAACTACATTCAATGTCAGCTGTACGCTCTGCAAGCCTGACATTATTATGATGAATGCAACACAGATTCTTGGATGTCTAGTCGGTCAAATCCGATAATTTCTGCTTGATCTCCATTGGAGGAATTTGACGAAGTATAACAGAGAGCCAGAGGTTAGGGAGACCATTGGAGGAAATATGTGGGTTCCTCGTGGATCGGGTGAGCAGAACGTCACGTAACATCAGCAGATGGGGTACATGGAGCTCCAAGTCGGCTTGGGGTCTCAAACCCCTTGGAATAAATAATATTTTTCTGGAGATAAAGGACTCATATATTTCAGGGAATCAAACAAGCAAGATATACATAAATATAAACATTCATAGAAACAAATTTGAACGGTCGGTTTTTTCATAACCTATAGTTTATGAAATGTCGACACTTATCACCTGAAGTTCCAGAAATCGTCATCGGTTCGGTGTCAAATGCCTTCATCTTCCTATTGGGAGGGAGGAAGCATCCTAAAAATAATTAGGATTGAATTGTATGATTGAGTGGTCTAGGATTTGTTAGGACAGAATGTCGTATCCATAAAGTGTTTTCCTTCAAGAATATGACAGGGAAAACACTATAACCAAACGCTGCTCAAAGAATACATGAAGACAATTGGAAAACCATAAAGGAAAATGGGACATTTGTTAATGGGAATGAAAAATCAATTCGAAAATACTCACAAGCCCTAATTTGACGGCATCCGGAACGGTGTACGATACGGTTGCTGAGAGGTGATCTACACCTTAGCAGCAAAGCTGAATTCGAAGAGGCTTTAAGGAGGAACAGCAACAGCTCAATATGGCTGCAAAGGTTCAATCTCATTCAGTAGGCTTTCTCAGGGACAGCAGTTGCTGTCGTCCGAGAAACAAAAATAACAAAAAAGTTATAAAAAAAAAAAAATAAACAAATAAAAATAATATTTCATCCCTTCAGAATTTCTTTAAAAGAAATACGAAAAAGAGTAAAATTAGGAAAAAATATAAATAATTACAATACCTAAATGTATACATATCGTCCCTGCCATGTTAATTATTCCTATGGGACTTGTGTCCCGGAATAAGAATAAAAATGTTCATTTCATTTCATGTTAAACTATCGAATATGCAAATCGGAGCAAACTAGAGAACGAACATATTCTATCCATTGACGAAGTAATATATTGAAAAATGGTCTTCTTCGATACTTTATTAATGGCATTAAAGGCAATTCTAAAGGGGTTAGAGTTATGACAATTTTCGACAAGCCGCAAAGTCTCGAATCTCAAAAACGAGATAGTAAGACATGGTAGGGACGTTATATTGAATAAACCATTTTTAGTGTCGAAAAGAGTTGCTAATATTCTCTTTCGAGAAAACGAGATAGTAAGACATGGTAGGGACGTTATATTGAATAAACCATTTTTAGTGTCGAAAAGAGTTGCTAATATTCTCTTTCGAGAAAACGAGATAGTAAGACATGGTAGGGACGTTATATTGAATAAACCATTTTTAGTGTCGAAAAGAGTTGCTAATATTCTCTTTCGAGAAAACGTGATAGTAAGACATGGTAGGGACGTTATATTGAATAAACCATTTTTAGTGTCGAAAAGAGTTGCTAATATTCTCTTTCGAGAAAACAGAAGGAGTAACATCATTACATTAACATTGGATAAGTAACAGGTATATGTTTTTGAAGCAAGAAGAGCTGATATCCATTTTTCAGCTGTACCCCTTAAGTTCTTCGTTTAACACCACCTGCAAAAATTAGATCCAACATTGTCGACACCCTTTTACATATTACGGACCCCTAATTAATTTTTCACTCCCATAGACCCCTTGGAGGTAGTTATAGATCACTTTGGGTATTACAGGCAGTTAATGTGATGTAACCTCCTAAGGGAGATGAAAAGCAGTACTCATGAATGGCAAGCTAGTACACAGCTATCAAGACGTGATGAAGTAGTAATTACAAGACTGAGAATTGGACACACTCATTTAACTCATTCCCATCTCATGACAAGACAAGACAGTCCAATATGTCAGACATGCAACAGAGAACTAACAGTTAAACACTTACTTACAGAATGCAGAACACGAGACTATTTAACGATTCCACATGACATGTCCGAACTATTTTATGAAAAAAGCCCACACATTGTTACTGTTCTACAACACTTACCTAAAATGAAACTGTACGACAAAATATGACAACTGAACGTATGTATAGTTTAATGAAGCGATTGTAAATAAATGTTTTTGTATGTTTGAGTGTTTGTTTGTGTGTGTGTGTGTGTGTGTGTGTGTGTGTGTGTGTGTGTGTGTGTGTGTGTCTGTGTGTGTGTGTGTGTGTCTGTGTGTGTATGTATGTGTGCATAAGAGCGGCTTCTGTATACAATGTCCTTACATTAAATCCCTCAATACATAGAATAATGATTTTTATATTGTAACAATCTATCAGACACTCTATTATTTATTTGTTCCTACAATATTTCGGTTATTGTTTTGTTTGATGTTTTTATTTATTTATTTTTTTTTTCTTTTATTTTCTTTATCCTTTTTTTTTTTCTAATGATTTTCTATACTTTGTCTCTTTGTGTTTATACTTTATAATTTTTAAAAAAAAAAATTATTTTTAGCTATTTGCTTAATTTTATTGAATTAATTTTCACGCAGTATGCGAGCATATCACCTTGCTGTTGTGGTGCTCCGTAACAAATAAACATTTCATGGAGCCAATCGCCTACGTTATGTAGCTCCTTAAAAGAATAAATAAATAAATAAATAATGTGATGTAAAGATGTGATGTAAAGATGTCTTCTACCTCAAAACATCTATACAAAAAAATATTTTATTCACTACAAAAGAAAGAACGAATATACGCTTCCGCGGGAAGGAGCTCCAAGAAAAACATATATAAAATGTATAAATTTATTATATAATAAAAATATTTGATCTGGAGAATTGATGAACTTGAGAGCTAAGGCGTGAGCACTCCGTCCTTAATTTTGGGGTTCGATTCCCACGGATGTGGCTTTCCGTTGGAAAAATGAAAATGCATGCCTGAAGATAAATCGTCTTAAAAATCTGTTAAGTGTAATTGGGCATTTAAATTTAAATGAATAAAAACAAAATATTTAAATATAATTAATACAATTTTTGTTTTAAAAATTTATTTATTAGTTTACATCGCTTTTAACTAATTCATTAGGCCATAATTACATACAACATTACATATTTAAATTTTTCAAATAGTTTACAGTATTGTGTAAAAAATGCATTGGTGAAAGAATCATGTCGATATAATTTTCTAAACTCGAGAAATAAAATAAAGAATGTTCAACCTATTTTATTCTATTTCTCGGCATCCCATTGGACAAAACACTCGGACACGTGTAGACTATTTATCGATGTAGAATCACCAGAAAAAAAAATGGGTCAGATCGGTGATCCCACCACTCTATACTCCCCTTGTCAGTCTGGCTATAGGTGTACCGCTGCCTCCAGCCCATGTGGGAAAGGGCTACCTTCCCTCCGACCCCGCCCCTCCTGGTTCTTTTGTTTGTTGTCGAGCTATAAAACTAATTTTAGCATAAATATGCTTTAACGATGACTAAACTGACAAAAAAACGTTACAAAAAAGTGTCCGCAGGCGTTCGAACATGCACGTTGGCCATGTACGAGGCACCGAGCATTTGCCTATGTGATTACGTATGTTTGTCAGGTGGACCGAAAGCATATTTATGTTCCTCAATTTGAGGAGCAGGCTGTAAACGAAATTAATTTTTTTTAAACTAAAATTCATTAAAATTATTATCATATATATTCTTTATTTTCCATATTTTATTAGTTATTCAATATAATTATTATCCTAAATTATTAATATTTTATTATTATTATTATTATTATAATTGCTATTATTATTTATTCTAGCATCATTTTATTTTAATCTTCGTTCATTTTAATCAGTAAATTATTATTTCTTCGTTTTTTTCTATTAGCTATTTTTAATAGAGAAACGACTTCATAATTTTTAAATTTATTAATCATCAATGACGCATATTAATTAATTTAAAATTATCAAAGATGTAAGTTTTTGAAATGAGAGAAGTAATAGGAAATTAATGTGAAAACTCTTCCACGAATAACAAAACCTCGGTTTGAAATTGAAAGCTTTCCAGTCAATGTGTGATGGTTACCAGCTTGGAAGGTTTAAGAAGCTATTAATTCAATAAGACATTGTCGATTCGTAAATTCTTAAAGTAGTTAATACGTAAGGACTTTAGCGTGAAATGAAAACGCACCAATTAACCAATATCAAAGCCTAGTATATTACGTCACGCAATGTGTGCTTACGTAAATAGCATTTAATCACGTTGTTTCATAAATATCCATTCAGGTTATATATCGTACTCACGACCTTTCATAAGCAATTCTATCCATTAATTAAGTTCTAAAATCGAAATGTTCTAGAACTGTGGAATATATAAAATGCATTGATGGTGCACGCTGCGGGCAGCCCGCAGGGCCGCCACATGGGGGGGGGGGCAGCCAGGTACAGTTGTCCCGGGCCCGGGCGCCGTGGGGGCCCGGCTCTATCTATCTATCTATCTATCTATCTATCTATCTATATATTTATATATATATATATATATATATATATATATATATATATATATATATATATATAGACACACACACAAAGATTCTGAGTACAAACAAAACTCTAGTTTCGATAATGAGGTGTAGATGGTTGGCCATCGAGATGATAAGCAATCAGGGAATAGTAGGGATTCAGCTAGGAAAACATCAATACGATTTTTGTAAAAACTGTATTAAGGACGTTTCGCCTACTCTTTGGTATCATTCGTCCGCTGAAAGACAAAGCCCAAATGCAGATTTAATGAACAGGACAGATAAACCAATAAACAAATATGTTATACCTACAAATACACCAGTAAGTGCACAGTAAGAAGATTATAAACAGTTTTTTCCTAGAACTTAGTTCAGAATATGGACACATAATCAAAAACGTAAAATTTAAGTTCAACTGAACATAATGCAATAATATTTTGAATCTTTAATAATAACTACTATACAGTGAAACCTCTCTATAGCGGACACCTCTGGGTGAAGGAAAGTTGTCCACTATAGAGAGGTGTCCGCTATACAGAGGGGTTGGTCGGATACGTACCGAAATTTGTACCGAATTTGTACATTTAATTTATGTTTTAATAACCATTTAATAATTATCCATAACAAGTTTTTTTTAAGTACATAGAAAGAAGTTCAATAAGTATAAACTAAAAAAAAAGTTTTTATTCTAAAAAGAAAGAAGCATAAAGAAGTTCTTAGTTCTCTGACAACATTTTTGTCACAATTTTCCGTCCATTTCTTCAAAATTTCATCTTTCTTTTTCAATATTTCAGCTGCTTGTGTTTTCCCTATCTTAAAAAACTCTGCAACTTTACGCAGACCACATTTTTCGCGATTGGAAAATGTTATCACGTCAATTTTTTCTTTAAGTGTCAGAGATTTCCGATTAGACATATTGAAGAGAAAGCATATTGATACTTACTCAACAAGAGATAAAAACCAACTGAAGAGTGAAGAGAGGGAAGTTCTGCGGAAGGAATGTGAACCAAACAGACTTACGGAATATTCCCGGAACCGTGATACCCCGTAGGCAAAACAATAGTAATCTACCAGCGGGAAAATCATATGCTTCTGCTGAAAAGGAAGGGGTTCCTGTTGTGAAATTCCTAGTAAGATATTACTAGTCACTATTCTGTATATATATCTTATTCTTACAAAGAGTTTCTTATTGTTAACGCATTTTTCTGGAAAACTACACGGATGGTCTATACGGAACGCTTCTATAACTAACATTAGCTGTAATTGTCCGTAGTAAGGAGGTAAAAAATCAGGTTTCTCTGTCCGTGTCCTTTGTACAGAGGTGTCCGCAATATAGAGGTTAATTTTACCTATAGAAAAATTCGGGACTGTGAGAAAATGTCCGTTAATAGAGGTGTCCGCTGTAGGGAGGTGTCCGTTAATAGAGGTGTCCGTTAAGGGAGGTTTCACTATACTACGTACCAATGAGTGCGGGGGGTAGAGAAAGACCAAAGTTAAGTGACGTTACGTTGTGAAAATATAGAAAAAAGCTGGATTCTTCCAGGGTATAAGTAACTAAACACCAAGAAGTGCTGGGGGAGGTCGGAAAAGGTCAAAGAGGTTTTATGACAGGAAATAGAGAATAGGTGTTAATAGTAGGACAAGAGGACACATGAAAATAATAGGTAGGGGGTTACTTACACTGGTGTTAACAACATTTTAGCACTTTCCTCCGAAGGAAAGTAGCTATAGAGGTTGCTCTCATGACGTATTTTTTTAAAAATTTCTTCAAATCTTTATTGATCCTACCTAGTCGAAACCGAAAATGACCCCCGTTAAAATTTATATATATATATATATATATATATATATATATATATATATATATATATATATGTGTGTGTGTGTCTGTTAACACGATAGCGGCCAGAGTTTTTGTTTTTTTGTCACGAAACTTGGTATACAGCGTTCAATTAACAAACGAATGAACGAGTTCGTAAACCACCAAAATCGGTCCAACGGAAGAGGGGTTTACCCCGGACCCAAAACACTTATTTGCCACTACCAGCCGTACTTTTTGTTGTATTTCGACGAAACTCGGTATTCGTAGTGGTAATCTACAGAGAAAAATGTATTGTAAAAATAAACTAAATCGGTTCATTAGAAGGAGGGGTTTACTCCGGACCCACATTACTAATATACTCATACCGGTCGTAATTTCTGCGGAATGGTAACGAAACTCGGTATACGTTGTGGGTAATTCATAAGAAAGAAGTGTTGTAAAAATGAGCTAAATCGGTCTATCGGAAAGGGGGGTTTAATTTGTACTATATTTCAATAGAATTAGCCCGCCAGAAGTAGATTCACAAAGTCGCCGCTAGGAGCGCTACCTACCACTATGGGGAAGTCCCCCTACAGTCCTGTATCCTCTTCCTGCGAAGGTACAAATGACGAAAGTATGAAGTTTTTGTGTATTTATTAAGTCCATGTTTTTATTTTGTTTATATAGGATATTTTAAGAAAATTATTCAGGAATGCAATCTACACTACCCAAATTCTGAGGAAAGTGCTCAGTTATGCAGCTCCTGCGTGACGGACTTTTCTTATAAGTGATTAGTATTTTTAGATCTAACATATTTCTTTATTGGTTTAACTATTCTGCATTTGGATATTGTCTTTTAGGTGACAAAGGTTACCAAAATATAGCCGAAACGTTCTTAATACAGATTTTTGCAAAAGGTTTGTACTGAACTCATCTAGCACATACACGATAAGTTCATAAAGAAAGAAATGTGAAGCAAATATACTCTTGTCCACACACATCATTGCTCTTGGTTTTATCATTCTACTTCGATGGACTGTACAGTTTAACTCTCGCCTCAAGGAAGTCCCATACACGGCGAGGAATATCCCTCACAGTGTACGGACAACCTAAGACTCGCTATTATAGACAGAATTACAAATAGTGGCCACTTGGTTAACTTGCGGGGGACTTGCAAATGTCTAGCAAGATTCTTGATTTTTACAATCATCTTGCAAGGCCTTAAATCCAATCAAAACATCTGGCTTTTGGAATTTACCTTATCTAATAGGTAAAGGTTGAAGACGTAAAGTTCCAGACGGGTGTTCGATCATGCCCCGAGCATCAAATTTCCAACCAACTTTTGCAACGCTCTTGTTCGACTTCGTCCTACGCAAAACATTTTACGCTATTCATACATAAATTTTAAGATACAATTAAATTTTGGGGCGGGTTTTCCGGCTGCTATTTGCAAGCGTCCTTGCCAAGCAAGAAATGCGATATCTGTGATCAAAAAATAAAGTTCTCTAAAATATCTCGAATCCAGCCGGGGGTCGATCGACTACTTTTTCCTGTTACCCCTTGGACTATTAGTGTTGTACAGAAGTTACGGAGATGGAGTGAGTAAATTCCGCTCATAGTATTAGAATTTTATTCGGGATTTGAGTATAGGTATCACCAAATATTACAATAAAAAACATTAATTGTATCTCTTCCCAGCTTTCCAAATGGACTCTAAGGATATGAACGTTATGGAAACCGCAATGATGAATCAGTTCCTGCTAGTTGGACTTTCATTTAATTAATAATTGGTAATTGTTTTAAAATTCATTGTACGGATTTGATTGAGAAAAGAATTGCATCAATATCTAACATACACAGATCCTATGAAAACCGAAGGCTAAAGTCAAGTGATGACACGGTTTCAGGAACGTGCTTTTAGTCCTTGAACGTTAGAGCTTCTCAAGAAGAAGGTAGAACTCACAAAATAATAATGGACATTTTATAATAACAATATCTATTTATATAAGAATATTATTTCATTAAAAATCATTACGTTTTAGCGCGTTTCCTCCCTTCCCCACCATAAGCAGAAATCCCGCTCGTGACGTCGACCTTATGGTGACGCAATCAAGAGATACCGAGGAGAAACGTCCACGTTTTAGGCCCTCTAAGTCACGAAAATGCTGGGGGATTCAAATATATATATATATATAAATATATATATATATATATATATATATATATATATATATATATATATATATAGTGTCCCATGTTTTATAAAAAAAAATGGTACAAAAATACTTTTCACAAAAAAGGTGAAAATAGCCAACGTCCAATTATCTACAATTCTGAATAAAAACAAATTTTCAATTCTTAAAACATTTTAAATTTAACTCTGGACGCCTACATTTTTACCATCAATTTTCTGCACCTGGAATATATGCCACGCCCTTTTCCCTTCAACTAAAACAGGCAACGTTATAGTTTAAGTTGCTTTCAGGCATAGATTTAGCTAACAAGGGGAGTATACAGCGATGGGGTCACCGAGCTGAACCATTTTTTTTCTGGTGATTCTACATCGAAAAATAGTCGACACGTATCCGAGCGTTCCGTCCAATGCGCCTTAGGAGCCGAGAAATCAAATGAAATGGGTTGAAAGTGCTTTATTTTTTATATCGAGTTTAGAAAATGATATCGACATGATTCTTTCACCAATTCATTTTTTTTTTATAGAGTAGATTAAAGGAAAAATATAATCAGTAAACAATAAGCATTAGACGGAACGATCGGACACGTGTCGACTATTTTTCGATGTAGAATCACCATAAAAAAATGGTCCAGATCGGTGACCCCACCGCTGTATACACCCCTTGTGAGTATTGATGAACATAGAACTACATCTCCTTTGCCGGACTTCTCAAAGCCTTCCCGGGTCATAAACAAGACATTATCAGAATCTCGTGAGTTTAAACTTGCACTAGAAAGATGCCAGAGGAACACAGAGAAAGCTCCACGGTGTTTCCCACATGAAAAATGGAACACGAGTCCCCAAGACTTTGATCACATCCTGACATAAATATTAATGGAACAGAAAGAATTAATGTGTTAAATGAAATTCTATTAAGCACAGTTCACCTAAAAATATACTATACACATAAACCGAATTATTTTGTTTAATGGCTGAACTGTTAACGAGTTAATTTATAAATAACTTAACTTTTAATTGATCATTCTTTATAAATTCAGATACTAAGAAAACCCTAATTATATTTTTATTTTATCCTCAAAACCAAATGTTTTCTTTTTAAAATTGGGCAACACTGTATCTACTAAAAATAATCTTATATATTATTCCGGTCCTAATATTTTATCAGGCAACACTGCAACTACGACGAACATTTTACAGCATTTAAGTATTTGATAAGTAAAGAGTATATAGTAAAATGGAAAATGTCGTTATTCATAAACTCTACAATAACATACATTTTTTAATTGAAGCAATACCTATCTGAGTTCAAGGCCTTTATAAAATGTACCTATTAGTAAATATCCATTAATTATTTCGTTAAACATTTTGAATTCTTATTTTATTAACCTATGTAGGTAGTTTTGTTTCAAACCTATTTATAAGTTTATAAAAAAAAAACAAAAAAAAAAAAAAACAATATCCTATATGAATAAGAAGAGATTTCATTAAGTAAAAAAAAAATCTCTAGCGTATTAAAACGTTGCAGTATTTATATTATACCTGTCATATTCTTAAATATTTTTTTTGAGAAAATACTACTATTACTATTAAAATTATTAAATATTTAAACTAATATCTATAGTATTTGCATTTTATAGAAGTTAAAATTCTGACAACAATGTTGACTGTATAAATACATAAAAATTGATTGTTACAGGGGTAAATACCTAAAAATAATGAATTATATATTTAATATTCTATGACATTTATATCAACGTTTCGGGCAACATTGCCCTTCATCCATGTCAGGATGCAAACACTGTGAAATTATTAATTAGTAAACAAAATCAAATATTTTATTCAAACATTAGATAATATCATTTTTATACATATGAAGGTATGACTTGATAATAATATTATACAATGTTTGATTATGTAAAGGTGTTAAAAATCTTACTCTCATTTCAAAAGCATTTTGACTGGAACCAAGGCGAATTTCTGACCCAAACATTAGCAGGAAGACTTACTTTTATTGCTTCATCAGCAAGGAAGAGTGGCGAAGCCCTAGAAAACCGAAAAATAAATCTTTGAAGAATTAAGAGTAACCTGAATTATCGTATTATGAACTCGCCACATAGCGGTAACGATCTTCCAAGTTCTAACAGTAAAGAGTCACTAAAACCTCACAAAGATAACCTAGATGTTACGAAAATTAGGTTAAATGACAATTCAGATGTAAATAATAATAACTCTTTGAAATATTTGGTAGTTCGAATGTCAGACCAAGGGACTGACTTTAATACTGTAAACCCGTTTGCTATCCACAAATGGCTAAGCCAAGTATCTAAAGACATTAAAGTTAAAATATTGAGAAAAGAAGGAACGCTATTATTAGACTGCGAAAACATAACTGTTCGGCAAAAATTATTAAAATTACATAATTTCTTCAATTCCAAAATATGTGTGGAACCTCACAGATACTTGAATAAAACGAAAGGGGTTTTTTACTGTCGAGAGATAAGCAACGTCCCTAATGACGTAATCTTGGGTGAATTACGGGATCAAAATATTTCCGAAATAAGACGAATCATCCCAAGAAGAAACCCGAAAAATACATCGTTATTCGTTGCAACATTCGACCAGCCAAGCTTACCCGATCGTATTCACGTAGGATACCTCAGCGTCCGAGTTGAACCATATATCCCACAACCTCTCAGGTGCAGGAAATGCCAGGGACTCAAACACGTTGCTGCTTCCTGCAAGAAATCTCCCACTTGCGGGAAATGTGCACTCGACGAGCATGATGGACCATGTACCCAAACCAAATGCTGTCTTTGTGGTTCTGAACATTATTCCTGGGACAAATCTTGCCCTGTATACGCCAAAGAAGCAGAAATAATAAGGATAATGACAATAAACAAACTTTCCTATCAAGAAGCAAAGAGGGAAGTATTATCTTCGGAAGTAACTTCTTACGCTAAGAGAATCCAAAAGCGAAATGCAGACGAAAACAGCTTAGAATCACTCAAATCTTTGATTCTAATACTCACGAAGAAATTGGAAGTACTGGAGCAAGCTATTTTGAAGCTGCCAAGAAATGATGGTAATGTTCTTCCGGTATGTAATCAAAGCTTGAATGATGATAAAGTCGAAAAGGAATCTCGGCAAAAAGGAAAAGAAGTTACGCTTCAAGAAAAGAAGAAGGGAATGGCTGAAAATCCCCCGAGCAAGAAGAGCAACTACAAATCCAGAAAATCTGGGAAAATTACTGATGAAGCGAGCAGCCCTAATATAGAAAATTATGAAGAAACAAATGCCTCCACAACAGCAAGGTTGAAAGGCAACGACGCAAACGGAAACAATAAGAAAACCTTTTTAAAAAAGAAGTCTATGAGGTAAAATGCAGTTAATAATGATTACAAAATGTTTTGAAACTGCAATTTATCTCATACTTAATAACCTAAAAGCTTCATTGTTTCTGTTTGTGTATTGCATTTATTTTTGCCCGCGTATTATCTATAGTTTTCCTACATTTTTTATTTATTTCCTTATAATTTCTCTTGATATGTTTTTCACATCAGTATGGCATCTATAATCCAGTGGAATATAAACGGCCTTCAAAGACACATTGGAGACCTGAAACTCCTACTCCAAGAAAACATAAACACTGTCATTGTAGCACTTCAAGAAACACACCTAAAACATGATAGAGACGTCAGCATTCATGGATACTCCATGTACAGATATGATTACATCTTGGGGCATAAAGCTTCTGGCGGAGTTGGTATCTTGGTAGCTGATAGTACATATAGTGAACAAATAAGGTTATACACAGCTATCCAAGCAGTGGCGGTCTCAGTTCGCCTACCTTTCCGTGTCACTGTATGTTCTGTATATCTTCCACCAGGAGAACAGATTGACGTACAAGAACTGAACGACTTACTGACACAACTCCCCAGTCCAGTGCTTTTCCTTAGCGATGTAAATGCACAGAGCTCTATCTGGGGATCACTGACGACAAATAACAGAGGAAGACTAATTCAAAATTTACTTGACAAATTCGACTTACTCACTCTAAATACAAACAAACCGACACATCTGTGCTCTCGAACAGGAACACTATCACACATAGACATATCTGCTTGCTCAGCTCGCATTCATACTCGCTTCTCGTGGGAAGTCTGCGAAGACAGTCACGGTAGCGACCATTTTCCTATTAAAATTAAACTAAATTCATATATATCACGTTTCGAATCTATATCAAAATTTAACACACGTAAAGCCAATTGGGACAAGTATCAAAATTACATTGAGAGCAAATTAACTTTTTCAAATGAACCTTCATTTGAAGAGTTTAACAATATAATTATTGAAGCAGCTGAGCAAAGTATACCTAAAACCTCGCACAGTTACAGAAAACTACCAGTACCCTGGTGGAATGATGAGTGCAGAACAGCAGTAAAAGATCGAAAGAAAGCTCTTCGTCTCTTCTGCAGGAATCCGTCCGAAAATTATCTCATTGACTATAAACGGAAGAAAGCTAAGGCCCAGTGGGTAATTAAAACTAGTAAAAAGAAATGTTGGATGGACTTCCTAACTACCATAAACAGAAACACATCTTCAAAAGACATTTGGCAAAAAATCAACCAAATACAACATAAAAAGTACAGACCACCGATAACAGGACTAGTACACAACAACACTGTCTTGACTGACCCATACATTATGAGCAATATACTAGGAAACCATTTCAGAGAAATATCCAGCTCCATGCACTACTCGGACGACTTTATTGACCATAAAACATATGTCGAACGGACTCCAATACCTATACTAACTAACTTCGACCACCCTTTAAATGACCCTTTTACAATGCAAGAATTAGACTTGACACTTTCTAACACCCAAAACACTACACCAGGGCCTGACAACATTTCTTATGAAATGATAAAAAAATTACCGAAATCCGGCCTAGTAGTTCTTCTAAAACTGTATAATGAGGTATTTAAGTCTGGTACCTATCCTCACGCCTGGAACGATTCTGTAGTCATTCCTGTTCTTAAACCTGGAAAAGACAAGCGAACTCCTTCAAGTTTCAGGCCGATTTCTTTGACCAGTTGCCTATCCAAAGTCATGGAGAGGATGGTAAACAAAAGAATTGTATGGTATCTTGAAAAAGAAAGTTACCTGTCACAGTTTCAGTGTGGCTTCAGGCCCAACCATAGCACACTACATCACATAGCTCGCCTGGAGAATGACATCCTAAATGGATTTTTAATGAAACATTCAACTGTAGTTCTTGCCCTAGATCTGGAGAAAGCATACGATCGTCTCTGGACAAGGTTAATTTTAGAACAGATGAACGACTGGGGTATGCAGGGAAGTATTTTACGGTATACTTCTCAATACTTGTGTAATCGACGTTCCAGGGTAAGGATAGGCTCAGTATATTCTGATGACTTTCTCCAGGAAATGGAGTGCCTCAAGGTGGTGTTCTGAGTACCACACTCTTCAATATAGCTATTAATTCCGTTGGACGCTTTATTCCGCAAGGAGTATCATACTGTCAATATGCTGACGATCTATTATTGTATGTCACATCATCCAATTACCATACTGCATTAGAAACGATTCAGGACACAATACACTCTCTAGAATACTGGTGTACTAGGACTGGATTCAAATTTTCAGACGATAAATCCAAGTACATCATATTCACAAAAAAACATAACATACAAAATTCGAATTTAACTTTAAACAATACTCAAATAACACCAACACGAACACTAACATTTCTTGGAGTAACATTCGATCAACGCTTAACTTGGGTACCCCATATACAAGGACTCCTCAATAAATGCAACAAATCGCTAAATTTATTGAGGATTCTTAGTAACACTAAGTGGGGAGCTGACAAATGTACCATGCTTAGATTTTATCGAGCCTTTACCAGGTCGCTACTGGATTATGGTTCTATAGTATATTCATCTGCCAGTTCAAGTACTCTGAAAGCGTTAGATACAGTGCATAATACGGGAATCCGGATAGCTTTAGGAGCATTTAGATCCAGTCCCGTAAACAGTCTTTATGCAGAATCAGGAGAGCTTCCACTGGATGATAGACGTCAGATGATTTGTCTAAAATTTGTTACAAAATCAAAATCATTAAAGTCACAGTGTGTAAATTCATTTTTATTCAACCCATATGTAGACATATACACACAGACAGGAGCAAAACAAAAGCCGCTCATGGTACGCTGTATGATTGATAGAGAGAATGGACATGTTCTTACACAACCGACGTACACGCAAAGACATTTCTCAATTCCACCCTGGAGAGTAAATAACTTAAAAATTGACTTGACTCTGACAAAATTTAAAAAGACTAGTACACTCTCTAAATACTTTTACCAGACTACGTACAAACATTTAACGCAGACAAACACAGATACCCTTTACCTATTCACTGATGGATCTAAGATGAATGATGGCGTCGGTGCAGCTGCTATTATAAATCAAGAAAAACATCTCGTCACGTTACCGAAAAGCACAAGCATCTACACCGCTGAGCTGCATGGTATTCTCTTAGGTCTATCTAACGTACAAACTACAACACAGAACATAACAGTTTGCTCGGACTCATTAAGTTGTTTACTCTCCTTACACATTTACAACACTAATCCTATCATCATACAAATTTTAGAACACATAATCAGACTTCAGACACATAACATACTGGTAACAATGTTGTGGGTACCAGGACATGAAAATATTGGACAATCAACAACGGCGGACGAACAAGCAAAACAAGCAAGCGGAAGAGAATCATTTGACTTGAACCTACTTACGACTGAAGACTTACACTTACAAATTACTGAAAATATCCGTCTTGGATGGCAAGCCTCATGGTACAGCACAAGAGACAACCTCCTAAGGGAGATAAAAAGCAGTACTCATGAATGGCAAGCTAGTACACAGCTATCAAGACGTGATGAAGTAGTAATTACAAGACTGAGAATTGGACACACTCATTTAACACATTCCCATCTCATGACTAGGCAAGACAGTCCAATATGTCAGACATGCAACAGACAACTAACAGTTAAACACTTACTTACAGAATGCAGAACACGAGACTATTTAACGATTCCACATGACATGTCCGAACTATTTTCTGAAAAAAGCCCACACATTGTTACCATTCTACAACACTTACATAAAATGAAACTGTACGACAAAATATGACTCAACAGAACGTATGTATGGTTTAATGAAGCGATTGTAAATAAATGTTTTTGTATGTTTGAGTGTGTGTGTGTGTATGCGTGCATAAGAGCGGCTTCTGTATACAATGTCCTTACATTAAATCCCTCAAGACATAGAATAATGATTTTTATATTGTAACAAACTATCAGACACTCTATTATTTATTTTTTCCTACAATATTTCGGTTATTGTTTTGTTTGAAGTTTTTATTTATTTATTTTTATTTTTATTTTTATTTTCTTTATCCCTCTTTTTTTTTTTTTCTAATGATTTTCTATGCGTTGTCTCTTTGTGTTTATACTTTATAAATTTAAAATTTTTTTTTTTTTTTTATTATTTTTTTTTTTTATTATTTTTTTTTTTTTTTATTTATTTATTTTTTTTTTTTTTACCTATTTGCTTAATTTTATTGAATTAATTTTCACGCAGTATGCGAGCATATCACCTTGCTGTTGTGGTGCTCCGTAACAAATAAACATTTCATGGAGCCAATCGCCTACGTTACGTAGCTCCTTAAAAGAATAAATAAATAAATGATTATGTAAAGGTGGAATGGTTGGGATTCGACTAAATAAACCTCAATATGATTTTGTTTTAAAAAATCTATATTTCGGACGTTTCGGCTACTCATTGGTAGCCTTCGTCAGCTAAAATGACAAAAAAAAAATTAATACAAAAACAGAAAACATTATGATTGTGATAGGTAACAGAGCTATAGATACAATTAACTTATAAAAGAACATATCGTCTTAAATTCTTAGAATGAAAAAGTGAATAGGTACAATAATTGATTTTAATAGTAATTAGTAACGTTAATTGATTTTACAAAGAAATAAGAAGCTACATACCAATGACAACTATAGTAGCTAATAGTATTGTCATTGGTATGTAGCTTCTTATTTCTTTGTAAAATCAATTAACGTTACTAATTACTATTAAAATCAATTATTGTACCTATTCACTTTTTCATTCTAAGAATTTAAGACGATATGTTCTTTTATAAGTTAATTGTATCTATAGCTCTGTTACCTATCACAATCATAATTTTTTCTGTTTTTGTATTAATTTTTTTTTTGTCATTTTAGCTGACGAAGGCTACCAATGAGTAGCCGAAACGTCCGAAATATAGATTTTTTAAAACAAAATCATATTGAGGTTTATTTAGCCGAATCCCAACCATTCCATCTTTACTTATCACCTCGACGGCTAACTATCTAATCATCATAATGTTTGATTATGTTTACCAATTAATAATTTCGCAGTGCTAATATATTTATACTTTACATAGCACTTTAGAACTAACACTAAAATAAAATATGTGGAATTACACAATTCAGCCTGAAGATGGACAATGAAGTCCGAAAAGTTGTAATCAAATTGTATACATAATTTAATAGGATATTGGATACATAATTCATTATTTGGACATATTTACCCCAATATATGTATGTAATAATCAAAGTCATATATTCATCATTGTTGTCAAAATTTTAACTTCTATAAAATGCAAATACTATAAATATTAGCATGAATATTTAATAATACAGTAGTATTTTCTTCCAAAAATAAATATCCATTTTTTTTTAAATAATTATATTTAAAATTAAGATATTTAAATTATAAATACTCATTAATTTAGGAGATTTGTTTTATTAAACATGTAGGAAAACTTAGGTTACTAAAAAAATATTTAATGAAGTATTTAAAAGACAAAATGCGGTGTAAATAAGAAATTCCATTTGACGGAGAATCTGTTGAATAAAAATGTAAATACAGGCTCCCCCCAAAATATAAACAATGTCCTACTGTAAAGGATAATAAAACCTTGATAATATATTTATAAAATTAAATGTTCATTGGTAAACTTAGTCATAGTTTTATGAAGTCCCCCCCCCCCAAAAAGTGAATGTTTTAAAGGAAATATTATTTACTTGTAGTGGGCCTAAAGGAGTGATAAAAACTGATAAATATTTATAAGAATTGACCTACCTCATGGTAGACGCTGGAAGAGAATTAACTTTTGATACGAACTGACACGACTTGCCATGAGCCAGTACCAGCGGAGAACTGACTCACGATGCACTCAACGTGACTTCCCCCACCACCGCGGTCTCTTGGAGATTCCACAGGCGTCGTTGGCGGAGCGAATTACCTTCATTAATAGGTCAGATCCAAGATCGCGGTGGTGGGATACAAATTGGAGAATTGCGAAGGGGGGGGGGGGCGTTACCGAATTCAGGATAAGGCGTTACAATTTTGGGGTTTGGGCGTTTTCATATTTATTTCCAAAGGATTTGTGTAACCTTAGCACATTCTTCAGTAATGAATGCAGAGTGAGAAGTTTATTTAAGACATTTTAATGATTTCACAGAATGAAATTACAGTAAAAATAATACATACTTCAATTAAATTAAAAACTAATAAAAATATCATAGATAAAAGAAAAAAATAACTAAATATTTAATTAATTTATTTAAATTTTAACGTCCATTATTATTAACTAAGAATTTTGGGACGGGTTATCTATAGGTTACAACCCTTTTCTAGCCAGGATAGGGCTGATGCCTTTTCTTTTTTAGCGGGGTTCCTCCCTCCCTCCACAGGGAGGAACCCCGCTTATAAGGTTGACCTCATGAAAAATCTTTCGTCTAATTTGAAAGGTCAAGTTAACCAGCAGAATCCGTCCACCGGAACATGGTTTTTGGAGCGAAATTCCCGCGAAAAAATCGTTTTGCTTACTTCATATTAACTTAACCTTATAAGTACTCGTTTTATAGGTTTATTTGCATATAAAAACGAATGAAACCATTTTTAAGGCGATAGCTTTAACCGTTTTCGAGAAAAGTGGAAAAATTTGTTGAATCAAGTTTTTGGTTTGGGTACTTAGAATCATCGGATTCATTTAAAATATTTTCTGTATGTTTGAAATTCATGTAAACAAAGATGTTTTAATTTTGGTTACGTTCGCAGTTAAGGAAGCATTAGAGTAACATATTTTAATAAAATATTTTTTTTTTTTTTAAATGAAAAGTTTTGGGAACTTCGTATATTTTCCTTAATATCTCGAAAACGGTTGGGAATCTTGGTAAGCGGAAGGTAACCATTCAGAAGCTCACTAAATGTTCTACAAAAAAAAAATTCTGAAGCAATTTTCGATTAGGCGATGTCAATCGGAGAAATAAGCGCTTAAAACTTCAAATGTTCAAATTTGTTTTGTACTTTTCAACGGGTTTTTGTAGTTGTTCAGCTCACTTTTTAATTGGTTGTTTGTTTTTTTTTAATTGTAATTATTTGTAGAATTAGTACTATAGTACAAGAGTACAAGAAAATGTTAACATTTTGATATTTTTCAAATCATTCAACAGTGATATTAGTATCTCTAGGAGTGGATGAAGGGTGCTGCCTGACCCTTTTTATGTCAGGTAGAGGTGAGGGTCTGGGCGGACATATTTGAGGTCATAAATTATTTCATGAAAGGTCTAACCAAAATCATAACTGTTTCTATTTCAACCTTTCCAAATGACATTAGGATTAAGAATGGAGCCACGGGTTCCTGCGAGTTCTTTTTCTAAAGAAAAGCCACCACTCCATAGTGGGAATCGAACCCACGACCATTGGCAAGGAGCGTTAAGTGCTCACGCCTTAACACTCAGGGCCACCGGGTCTACGTTTCAAAATTAAAAAGCGTTTTTTATTATCTTAATTACAAGAAATTATGAAAAAAAATTAAAAAAAAAAAAAAGAAACGTAAATTTGAAGTTTGTCTGAGTTTTATTATTTTTCAATAATAATATAAAATGTTTAAAACGGGCGATATGCTAGCGCATTCAATTTTCACCAGATCAACTTCAAATTTTACCTGTAGTTTCCTAATGATATGTGCTAGCAAGGTTCATGGAATTTTTCCGATTCATTGAATAATAACGATTTTATGACCGATTTTCGACGGAATTTTAATTATAAATTAATTTTCGAAAAAAAATATATTTCTTAAAGATTCTACGTAATTTACTTGATTTTACCTCCTTCTTTCTAAATAATTTTACATTTTTGTTCTAGATTAGAAATTTCCATCTGCAGACTGTCACCTGTGAAAAAAGAGGGTTTCCCTTCGTCAAACATTTTGTTTTCGATAATTAAAACTTTTTTTTTTTGTTGGTTACTTCAACTTCTTATATAAATGTTATGACTAGAGCCCGGAAGATAGGCATTTATTTTTGGTTAAAATAGGCAGGCAAAAAGGCACTTGAAATACTGATAATAGGCAGTATTGTAATTAAAATAGGCATTTATTAGGAGTGAAGGTAAAGAGGAATCTCACTCATTATTAATGAAAATATATATTTTAAATACTCATTCATTTCTTTAGTATCAATTTATTACAGAATTAGTGTACTTGCTCTTACTTTCCCTTCTTACAAGCAACAACAAGATGCTTTTTCAAAGTATCAACTCTCATAGACCTTCTCAGAAAAAATGTTTTTCATCAAGGAAAAACTTCCTCTGCATTATCTTATCATTTCTAAATCCGGAATACCAGGTAATTACACCATTGTCACGGCAAAAGGGATGTGAGGAAGGAGACGTACTTCTCTCTTTCCTCCAATTCATATTCCTTCTACTAAGGAAGGTTCTGTTATTTGCAGAGGTTCAATCCACGGGTTGGGAAAATAAGCTTTCGAACTGATATTTGTGACGGCAAAATGTAATTTAATTTGTGAAACATTTTTTGTCTTCGACGAACTGAAATTCGAAATTCGTTATGTGCTTTTTAAAATGTTTAAATCGCATAAAAAAATTGCATAACGAGCATAAAAGGCAAAAAAAGGCTTTAAATCTGAAAATAGCCAAAATAGGCAAAATAAAAATTGTCTCTACACTTCCTAAATGCACGAAAACATATTTATTTCTATCTGATTCTTCAATATATCCATTCAGATAAAAAAGGCATTTTTCCTAAATTCCGGGCTCTAGTTATGACATAAAGAATTGAAAAATATTGATTTATTTTTTTTTATTTTTAACGGCGCATCGACAAATCTGGGCCATTAGCGCAGACATCCAGGGTGCAGCCAGGAATTTTCTCAACGAGCCCTGAGATGAGAAATTCCTGCCGCCGGTGGCAATCGAACCCACCATCTCCCGCTTATGAATCTAAGGCGCTAGCCACTAGACCACGGGAGACCCCTGATTTATTTGATATTCATAAATTGTAGAAAATTCCTTTGATTTTCACCACACAAGGTAATATTATCCCTTAATGAGAGTGATCAAGAATGGACGGACCGTAATGAAAGGGATTGAAAAAGAACTTTTGAATAAATACATCACACTTAACTTAGTGGGAAGGACAAGCACAATTACAATATAGGGCTACAATTACAAAAAATACAACATGTTTTGCCTTTTTAGCGACACTACCTAACTAGATACCGAAAATGATTTCATAAAAGTAAGGCACTTCAGTAAAAAAAAATATTTTAATTTTTTAAATTTACGAAAGAATCATTTTGGATCGAAAACTGTCCGGGATTTGCTTATTAATGTTTAAGACAAAGCGGACTAAGAAGCAAACGATGCTAGAATATCACAAATTAATAACATAAAAATAGAAGAAGTATGCGAGCTGGAATTTAAAAAATTTATAAAGAAACAAATAAAAATAATAATGTGAGAGTTACAATAACATGGATTAAAGGACATTCAGGACTATTAGGAAACGAGATAGTTGATTTAATTGCAAAATCTGCTTCAAAGGACACGACATTACCTATATCTTACTCTAAACTTACATCACAGGCTATAAAAACACTACTAAGAGACGAACCAATGCGAAAATTGGACAAACGATGGACGAACACAACTAAAGGAAGACATTTACAAAAATACATGGTAAAAGTGAAGTTTCACGCCCTCCAAACCTATTTCTTTAACACTTTTCACAACAATGTATTTTGATGCACTAAACACGAATACGTTAAAAAAAACTTCGCATTTAACTAGGAAAGAATTAATAGAATTCTATTAATTAGGAAGGAATTAATAGAATTCTATTAATTTTAGCGAGTTGGGTTGACTGGGGTTTTGTTATCTTCTTGAGCGAGCGGAAACGCATAGCATGTATGCCTTAAAGTCGTAATTTATGCCTTAAAGTCATGTATGCCTTAAAGTCGTCACAAATTTAGTTGTTTACATTGGCTCTCATAACCCGCATAACTGTGAACTTTAGTGCTTAATAACTTCTTTCCTAGTTAAATGCGACGGTTTTTTTTAACGTATTCGTGTTTAGTGCATCAAAATACGTTATTGTACAAAATTTGAAAGAAATCGGTTTGGAGGGCGTGAAACTTCACTTTTACCAAACTACATACCTACTATACTCCACACAAAAATTAACACTTAACAACTTTAAAATTACTCGATTCATATCAGGACATGGACCCACGAAAAGTTATTTACATAAATTTAAACTTATAACTAATATCACATGTGAATGCGACAATACAACTGAACAGACTTACGATCATCTCCTGTACGACTGTACATTACTGGACAGCCCCAGGACGAAACACATTAAGGACATTACCTTACAGGACGGAACTTGGCCCACTGACAAACCCGATTTACTTCTTAAATATTTCAGGAATTTGATGCATTTATTAAACAATTGAACCTAAAAAATGTTAATCAACTCATCTGAATGTTCACATATGTATTATGTTTTCACTAATATATTTTGGTAAGCTTCACATTTAGTGTTTGTTTCATGTCAATCGTTTCATAAATAAAAAAAGTCCGTCGCGCAGGAGCTGCATTCCTGAATAATTTGCTTAAAATAACCTATTTAGATAAATCAAATAAAAACATAAATAACACCTGTTTCAATTCAATTCAAACATAGTACAATGTAAATCCCCCCTTCCGATAGACCGATTTAGTTCATTTTTACAACACTTCTTTCTTATTAGATACCCAGGAAGTATACCGCGTTTCGTTACAATACAGCAGAAATTACGACCGGCAAATTAGTAATTTGGGTCCGGCGTAAACCCCTAATGAACCGATTTAGTTTATTTTTACAACACATTTTTCTCTTTAGTAGATCAGAACGAATACCGAGTTTCGTTGAAATACAACACAAATTATGGCTGGTATTGGCAAATAACTACTTTGGCTCTGGAGTAAACCCTCTCTCCAGATGGACCGATTTTGTTGGTTAACGAACTCGTTCAATCGTTTGATTGGGGAATACTACATACCAAGTTTCGTGGGGAAGAAACAAAAACTCTGGCCGGTATCGTGTTAACGGACACATATATAACTATATATATATATATATATATATATATATATATATATATATGTATATATATATATATGTATATATATATATGTATATATATATATATATATATATATATATATATATATAAATTTTAACTGGGGTCACTTTCGGTGTCTACTAGGTAGGATCGATAAAGATTCGAAGAAATGTTTCAAAAATTCCGTCATGAGTGCAACCTCAATAGCTACTTTCCTTCGGAGGAAAGTGCTAAAAATTATGTCAGTGTAAAGAACCACGTCGAACGTTTTAATACTTTATGTGGCTCTGTAAGTTGTTAGAAATCCTAGCAGCCTGTATGCTTTGATCCCCGATAACTTTACGTCTAATATCGCGTATACAAAAGCATTACTGTAAATTGGAGGTTTTTTTTAATTCATAATAATAAATAATAATTCCAAACAATTTTCCGTTTAGTTTTGAGCGAGCCCAGTTTCCAGTGAGCCTATTTTTCGCGATGACAATTAATAGAGCCCAAGGCTAACGCTAAAAGTTGTGGGTGTGGATCTAAGTATTAGCTGTTTTTCGCACTGTCAGCTTTATGTGGCTTTGTCACGTTTTAGCAATACTAGCAGCCTGTATGCTTTGATCCCCGATAACTATAAGTCTAATATCGTGTATAGATAAGCATTAATGTAAAGTCTATTTTTTTAAATACCCAAATAATAATCCAAAATAAACCCCCCCTTTTTTTTACCTCTAGGCCGAAAATAGCTGCCGTCGGTGGGACTCTAACCCCCAAATCTCTCGCATGAGAATCTAAAGCATTAACCGCTGGACACCGGGGAGACCCGGGTACGGCAAGTATATATATTTCTTTTTTTAACTGTTTCCGATAGTGGGATTGCTTAATTCCAGAAGGTAAAACACTAACACAGCACGTTGCTGTAACATCATAAACGAACATGCATACCAGCACGATGATGGTACATATGTGTTGAAAGCCCTAGTGCAATATAATGAAATTTTGTGGGATGACGAATTTTGTTTTACCCCCTGGAATTGAACAACCCCACTACCGGAAAAACGTCAAACATTAATACAGCTTGTTGAGTTTCTAATTTAATGACCCTTAAAAAAAATTAAATAGGCTAGTGTTATATTTTACACTGAAAAGGCCCCTCACACCGAAACTTCCTGTGTGCTTTATGCATACGCCGTAGGCATATATTTTCCCACTGCCCAAAAACTGTGGACTTATTCGAATAACGACAAAATTATTTTTAGAATCCAGCCCTTGTAAAGTAAGACTCTTTATGTAGAGTACTTCTAAATATACCCTGAGAAAGGGATTAAACCCTTGGCCCAGAAACCACGTAATCCTAAGACTACAGATATTCCAAAGTTAGATCTGTTGTGCAACGAGGTTTGGTTTGGACCTATCTGAAAAGGGTGGATGGTTCCATTTCGGTCTGGTCTTACGAGGACATGTCTTCTCGTAACCTCCTTTCCGGTCGAAGCATACTATTTATAGAAGGAACAAAAGGTATTCGGATGGTTGAGGAAACTCAACATTATTGGGTCAGAAGGATATGTAACGGAAATAAAGAAGTAAAAGAAAACCATTATCTGGGTGGCAGAGAAAAATTATGGAAAAGGCAAAAAAAAAAAAAAAAAAAAAAAAAAAAACATTTTAGCGGTATTAAGAGGTTGAACTCAAGATACGATCCGGAAGTGACAAAAATGTCACGTTAAGACCCACATATCATGTAAATAACAGTGCCTCAAAAATTCTAATTTGGCACTAAAATATTAACATGATTTGAAAGGTTTAATTTGATAACCAGCAGAATCCGTCTATCGGAACACTTTTTTTTTGGGACAAAATTCGCGCGAAAATTCTGTACGTTAAAATAACGTAAGGAATGTGAACCAAACAGAGTTGTGGAATATTCCCGGAACCGTGATACCGCGTAGGCAAAACAATAGTAATCTGCCAGCGGGAAAATCGTAAGCTTCTGCTGAAAAGGAAGAGGTTCCTGTTGTGAAACTCCTAGGAAGATATTACTAGTCACTATTCTGTATATATATATATGTTATTCTTACAAAGAGTTTGTTATTGTGTACGCATTTTTCTGGAAACCTACACCGATGGGAACGCTTTTATAAATAACATTAGCTGTAATTGTCCGTAGTAAGGAGGTAAAAAATCAGGGTTTTCTGTCCGTGTCCTTTGTACAGAGATGTCCGCAATATAGAGGTTTATTTTACCTATAGAAAAATTCGGGACCGTGAGAAAATGTCCGTTAGGGAGGTTTCACTGTACCTAAATCCACCAGCATTTCAAAGACCAGGAGTTTGAGAACCCCATGGAAAGGACTAAGGACTGGAAAAGGAAGTCTGGCTAGGCCTCAAGGCTGCGGTGGAAAGATTTCTAGGCATTAAAAAAGGACCCCAATTACCGAAATCTGGTTGAACGCTTGCTGAAAACTTTGCAGAATCCCGGCTGCCTCGTGAGCAAGAAAGTTAATTTTCTTAACTCTCACTTTGGCAACTTCCTCCAGAATTTAGGGGATTACAGTAAAGGACAAGATGAGAGGTTCTACCGGGATATAAAAGTGATGAACCAACGATACCAAGGGAAGAGGAATACCACCATGATTACTGTTGGAACCCTAAAAAGGGACTCTGAAGGTGAAAGAACATCCAGAAGGTCGAGAAAAAGAAAATTCTACAGTGACTAATTCGCACTTCAATTGAATCAAAATATTGTTAAAAATATAACATAATAAATAGAGCCCGGAAGATAGGCATTTATTTTTGGTTAAAATAGGCAGGCAAAAAGGCACTTGAAATACTGAAAATTGGCAGTATTGTAATTAAAATAGGCATTTATTACGAGTGAAGGCAAAGAGGAATCTCACTCATTATTAATGAAAATATGTATTTTAAATACTCATTCATTTCTTTATTATCAATTTATCACAGAATTAGTGTACTTACTCTTATTTTCCCTTCTTACAAGCAACAACAAGATGCTTTTTCAAAGTATCAACTCTCATAGACCTTCTAAGAAAAAATGTTTTTCATTATGGAAAAACTTCCTCTGCATTATCTTATCATTTCTAAATCCGGAATACCAGGTAACTATACCATTGTCACAGCAAAAGGGGTGTGAGAAAGGAGACGTACTTCTCTCATCCTCTCTCTTTCCTCCTATTCATTATGATTGTGCATTCCTTCTACTAAGGAAGGTTCTTTTATTTACAGAGGGTCAATCCACGGGTTAGGAAAATAAGCTTTCGAATTGATATTTGTGACGGCAAAATGTAATTTAATTTGTGAAACCTTTTTTGTTTTCGACGAACTGAAATTCGAAATTCGTTATGTGCTTTTTAAAATGTTTAAATCACAGAAAAAAATTGCATAACGAGCAAAAAAGGCAAAAAAAGGCTTTAAATCTTAAAATAGCCAAAATAGGCAAAAAAGGCAAAATAAAAATTGTCTCTACACTTCCTAAATGCACGGAAACATATTTATTTCTATCTGATTCTTCAATATATCCATTCAGATAAAAAAGGCATTTTGCCTAACTTCCGGGCTCTAATAATAAATATTGGACCTAAATATTTTTGTTTCATTAAAAACTTGTGTAATTAAAGATTTGAGTTTGTATTTTACTACTAATTGATCCTTTAAATTGATATTCACATGTGAAGTATGTAACACTCCTTTATCAAACACATATTGACAGAATTTCTACTGAGACAGAAACTATGACTTACCGGACAACATGACTGAGTTACTCTCTGATGGGAGCCAATATATAGACAACATTTACAATTTCTTGAAATACAGAAACTTTTTTGACCGAATAGAAATACAGAAACTTTTTTGACCGAATTATATTGATGACAATATAATATTGATTAATTATTCATAGTAACTATCTGAAATTGAGTAATATACACTATTAAGATTTATACAATCATATACCACTCAAACGCACTGACTACATATAAATTTATCTTTGAAGCCAGGTACCTTGTTTCATCTTTTTTTGTACGTCATAGAGAAAAACTGACAATAAAATTGAATTCTGCATGAAAAAATATGTTGAAAACATAATTTTAGTTTTAAACATCGATCAAAAATTTAATAAATAGAGCATTGTGTTGTCTGACAGCTCTTCCAAATGTCGGACGGAAACGCGCTAAGATGACGCAGTTCCTGCCAGTCGGTAAACCATTTTAATTACTCCGAACAATTAGCAAGAACCTATTTATAATTAAGAGAAAACATATTCTGTAACGATTCCAAGCTCGACCGGTCACGCGGCGCGTTCAAACGGGTAGGTTACATAACCTGTTTAATTTTACTCCCATTATACTTGTCAGAAAGGGTTCCGATTTTAGCAGCCTTTTGTCTCTTACTAACTCATAATTAATTGGGAAGGGGGACTTGTTGGACATTTTTTTTTCTCTCTTATAACTAATTTACCACTTTTTTACCATTTATACCGCTGGAAATTCATCATATTTAACGGTCGGCTGCTAAAAAAAAAAATAATTCAAAGGAATCTTTCTGAAGTTCACTCCTAGGGAATGTGACTGTTAATTTGAAGCAAGGTTTCCTCTGGAAGATCACGTTTTACATTGCTGATTGATTTTAGGGAGGTGTCGCTGTTATACAACTCCATCTAGAAGGATTTTATTTTCTGGATGGAAATAAATAATTTTGTGTGGAGTCTTTTCAGAAGAAATGCCTTCACAAGAAAACAAAAAAAAAAAAAAAAACAGTGATGACAATATCGCGCAATATACAACATATTTGTTTTAAATTACACGATTTATATTGTCGTCGCGGGTTTTCTTTGTAGGTCTGAAGTTTATCACACACTCTCCAAACATATATATATATAGTACTCCAAACTATGGCCCGCGGGCCTAGTCCGGCCTTCCCATAGTATAATAAAACAGTTCACGGCACCGTGTCATCCTACTCAATACGTGTCAATCATCGACGGCACCAAATTAAAATTCACTTACAAAAAGTATTGATATCCCCCAAAAACATTAACGTTGGGAAAAAGAGGCCAAGTTCCAGGCCCCTCCGAAAAGCAATTTGCTTATGAAAGTTTTTATATCACAGTATTGGGCCAAATTTTAGGCTCTCAATACCTCGTCAAGAACCTAATAATACCCTTTCACGTATTTGTGCAATTCCAACTTGTCCAGTTTTTGTTAGCTTACCGGCCGTGGCCGCTTTAACCTACATAAAGTTCATACAAACCCGAACGTTTTAAGTCATCAAAGAGTTTATATTAGCCCTGAAATGTTACCCTAAGGGTCTGAATCTTTAAATTGCAGACATTTCATAATAAATCCGATCGTTATAGTGGCCATCATTTAACGAATACTGGCCAAGTTGGCATTGCACATATAAGTGAGAGAGTATTATTAGGTTCTTGACAAGGGCCTAAAACTTGGCCCAACACTATGATATCATAACTTTCATAGGCAAACTGTTTTTGGGAGGGGGCTTGGCCACTTATTTTTCAAAACTTCTTGACATGTGTAATGCGCAGGCAAATAAACTTAACTAATAACTAACAAATAATATAAATCAACCTAACTATCCTTGTAAATATATAAATAAATTATAAAACATGAGTACAGTTTGGTGAAATCGGTGCAAGCCTATATTGATACCAAAGGGTTGAACTTCGCCCAAAATCGGTGCAAGCCTATACTGATACCAAAGGGTCGAACTTCGCCCAAAATCGGTACAAGCCTATACTGATACCAAAGGGTCGAACTTCGCCCAAAATCGGTACAAGCCTATACTGATACCAAAGGGTCGAACTTCGCCCAAAATCGGTACAAGCCTATACTGATACCAAAGGGTCGAACTTCGCCCAAAATCGGTGCAAGCCTATACTGATACCAAAGGGTCGAACTTCGCCCAAAATCGGTACAAGCCTATACTGATACCAAAGGGTCGAACTTCGCCCAAAATCGGTACAAGCCTATACTGATACCAAAGGGTCGAACTTCGCCCAAAATCGGTGCAAGCCTATACTGATACCAAAGGGTCGAACTTCGCCCAAAATCGGTACAAGCCTATACTGATACCAAAGGGTCGAACTTCGCCCAAAATCGGTACAAGCCTATACTGATACCAAAGGGTCGAACTTCGCCCAAAATGAGCGAACAGGCAAATATTTGCTACACATTTGTCTGTTCGCTCTCTTTGGACAAAATTGAACCTTTTGATATCAGTTAAATGAAAATAACCTAGCAGTAAGGCTTGTACCAATTCCACCACACTGTACTAAAGTGAATCCATATTAAGGTACATTCTATAT